>CM077230.1:16578791-16596291 GCA_039654775.1 Spinibarbus caldwelli | reverse complement strand
GTTTTCATGTGTGGTTATTTGTATTATTATGAAATGATATCCAGTTTTTGTAATGTTTTTGGGCTCATTTTTAAATAAGAAATATATGCATTTCATATTTGAAAAGCTTCATTTAAAAATAAGTATCCAGTATTTTTTTTAATTTGAATGTTTTTTTAGCATATTGATATATAAAAGATTGTAATACTATATTATAATATATGAAATGTTTCAGTTTCTTGTTTAATATTGCTCATAGCAAAAACTACAAAACCAGAAAGCTCTGAACAGCTGCACACAAATATTTGGTTTAAAAAAAAAAATCAAGGCAATTATGACCAGCAGAGGGAGACACACTCAATATTTTCCTTTTTCACCTGCAGAGTTGCTGTATTTTAAACTAAAAGCAATAAATCATGTGCCAGGATTCTCACACATTTTAGCAAATGAATTTCCCTGACTTTTTATGATTAGGATTAGGACTTAAAATAAAAATAAATTAATGAATAAAAAAATAAAAAAATAAATAAATACTGCACCGTTGTTATTGGTAAATATAACAAATTATTATGAGAACTGTTTTCTGTAATTGAAATAAAGCTGAAGATAAATAATATTATTTTAGGTGAAAAACTTAAATGAAAATGAGAAATATTGCTTTGGCAACTAACTGAAATAATTTAAAGCTGAATAACTAAAATGACTAAAAGGTATAAGAGAACAAAACTAATAAAATAAAATGTTGCACTCAAAGAAATAGTGTTGTTAAAATAAAATAAAATAAAATAAAATATTGCATTCAAAGAAATGGTGTTATGAGAATTTTTTCTATTACTGAAATGAAGCTGAAATTAAACAAAATATTTTAGTTGAAAAACTTAAATGAAAATTAAAAATGTTGTTTTGGCAACTAACTGAAATAAGTTTAAGCTGAAAAACTGTGAGATATGATAAAACTATGTTATTGTGATAAAAGCAGAACAAAAAATATTAAATTTAAACTTAAATTAAAATATAAACTAAAAATATAAAAATGAAAGCTAATTGAAAATGAATACTATAATATATAAATTATACTAAAATAACAGATTCTAAGTAACAGTTTAAATCTGAACATGACTAGGAATAACTCCACAACTGTTTATTGTTTTAATTAATTAACAATGAATTAAGTTTTGCAATAATTCATAAATAGGACAGAGATTTTAAAAGAGATTTCACTCACAAAGAACAATTTCTCATTTCTGAGCATAACCACATACATTTCCATGACTTTTCACCGATTTTATTAATTTTCCCATTACTTTTCCGTCATATAAACCACCTCCGTCATGTGAATTTCTCTGACTGTTTTGAACTATTTAAAACAAGGAAATGTAAGCACAGTGAGGTGCAGTACCTTCAGAAGAGCCAGCGCCACATTGAAGATGATGTTCAACCCCTGTGAAGACAACAAAAAAATAAAATTACACACAGAATCCTTTCTTTGAACATCAAACTGCCTGGAACGACAAAATGGCCCACATACAAAGGTGCTTTATTGTAATAAAGACGATACAATTTCATTTAAATGGTTCGGAGGAGCTGCAATGCTGTACTAGCAAAGGGAAGTCGAGCGCATTTGCATTTCCTAAAATAGCTCAAGTCATACAAAGAGCTCAAATGTGTGGGAGTGACAGGAGCTGAAGGAAGAGGCAAACAATCTCGCTCGCACACGCTCAGGTGGACTGACAGGCAGGTGGATGTGAAGGACGGAGGTGCGTGTGTGTGTGTGTGTGTGTGTGTGTGTGTGTCAGAGGGGAGCAGGTGGCATCGCAGTAGCGAGCGGAGAAGCAATGCTGAAGTCAGCTCCGCATGGAAACACCCGTCTTGAGCATCCCTTAGACAACTCGTTCACATGGCAACACCGAGCTAAAAATATCCCACGTTCTCTATTAATAACAGACGGCAGAGGCTATCTCTCCCCGACAGGCTCTAGATGGCGCTAGGGGGCTAAATGGAAATTGCAGGGGGGATAATTGTGTCTGCGTGTGTGTTTGTGTTTGTTGAGGGAGGGATGAGAGTTTACTCTTTGGCTTGGGAGCTGAAGGTTATGTAAGAAATACGAATACTATGATTCTTGTTAGAATTTATACTAGCAAAACTATCAGTATATATCAGGCAAAGCAATTTACAACAACCTGAGCAATTTATTATTCGTTAGCTTGAAGAACTGCCATAGAAAGTTTAAAAACTGCAGTAATTAATTGCAGGAACTATTGAGAATAGTTCGGGGTCGGTAAGATTTTTTATATTTTTGAAAGAAGTCTCTTTCGTTTGATCAAAAAATACAGTGAATCTGTAATATTGTGAAATATTATTACAATTTAAAATAATTGGTTTTTATTTTAACAAGTTTTAAAATGTAATTCATTTTACAAAGGATACAAAGCTAAATTTTCAGCATCATTAGTGTCACGATTCTTCAGAAATCATTCTAATATGCTGATTTGCTGCTCAAGGAACATTTATTATGTTGAAAACTATTTTGACTGAATTAAATGTTGAAAACTATTTTGAAACTGAATTAAAAAAAATAAATAAATAAAAATAATATATATATATATATATATATATATATATATATATATATATATATATATATATATATATATATATATATATATTAATCTTTTAAAACAGTGTCTTTACTGTCACTTGTGATTAATATGTTCTTTGCTGAACAAAAGTATTACTTAAAAATAAATAAATATTTATTAATATTATAAATATTAGATATATATATATATATATAGATAGATAGATAGATAGATAGATAGATAGATAGATAGATATAGATATATATATATTTGTATTTTTATTATTTTTTCTAGAAGTAGACTAAATCTAAGCTTGATATATAAGTTTATATACTGTATATGAGATACATATTATATAGATAATACTATAATGTATATATAGTTTAATATATATTTAATCTAAGTTTAAATTTAATAATTTTGTTTTTTTCTTTATAGCTTTTATATATATATATTTTCTTTATACACTTAATGTGAATAAACAAATTAATTTAAAAAAATGGCATGGCAATTAACTTAAAATGTGTAGACTTATAAATTAGAACTACTTACAGATATTTAATTTATTAGTTAAAAATTAATCAACTTTCAAAGATTTTGTGCTAGTAACCTTTAAAAAAATTTTGTAAGCCCAGTTATTATTTAATCCTCAAAAGCGCTCAGTATATCAACACCGTCCCTTGTGAACCCAACTTTGTTTCCCGACAGACTGATAACAAATCCAGTGTGCCCTTAGTCCTGGAAGTTGTTTGAAGGTAGCCAATCAGATTAGAGCTTGCCAAAGCAAGAAAGTGCTTTCCGGTTTTCTGCACAACAGCACTGGATGACACGATTTTAAAGCTTCTTTTGAAGAGTATATATTGGGAAAAAAACTGAATACAAATAAACTGAAATGTAAATATTATTTAGGGAGAGATGCGTGAATAAGAAAGAGTACGATCACTACGAGTTACTTAACAGTAGAGCCAGAGCCTCAAAAGAAGGCAGAACACTAAATGAATTAGAGATGAACTGATAGATGGATAAGGAGAGAGAGAGAGAGAGAGAGAGAGAGAGAGAGAGAGAGAGAGAGAGAGAAAGCATCTAACAGATTCTCATCATGCGATTCATTGACTGAGACAGGCTGAGGAAACTTTTAATTGTCTTGCCTCGGGCTACCACAGACGCTGAATGAAAGGAAAAGGGGAGAAAAGCGATGGGAAAAAAATAAAAGGAAAAGCTCTCTGAGGAGCAGAAAGGTCGAAGCGTTTCTTTTGGAAAGACACAAAGCCTATTTCTAAGAAGTCAAAGATGCTTGCTTTGGGAAATCTAACAGAGTTCAAGAAGTTTAGAAACAACTGAACTTTCCGTCAGTTTCATGTGAAATAAAAAAAAATAAAAATGAAATCCGTTAAGTTTATCTTTAGTGTTACCATGAGCTTACAAAGTGCAATACTTTAATACATTTTTCACTGAAGAGATTGCACTCACAAAGACCAATTTCTAGCTGATGAAAAACTTGAGCATAACTACACAAATTTCTATTACTTTTTACAGATTTTATTAATTAATGTTTTTAGTAACTTCAAGGTTTAGCATTAGGTATCACAAACTAACAATTTTTAACATTTCAAGCTTTATAGATAATATAATAATTGCGAGTAATCATAATAATAATCACTCACAAAGCCACCAGTATTTTATATCTGAGCATTCAGATTTTATTAATTTATATAACTTTTCCAGTCATTCATAACTAGGATAAGGATAAAAAAATTATAATTTTAAAGAGATTGCTCTCACAAAGAGTAATTTCTAGCCAATGAAATAATTTAAACTTCAGCACAACTAGATAATTTTCCATTACTTTTTATGGATTTTATGAATTTACCTGATTGTATTAATTTAAAATTTTTGCATCAAGTATCATTAACTAACAAACAGCATTCATATACTATTACATTTTTAACATTTCAAGTTTTTAATAACAGACTATTAATTCATGTATTATGAATAAATGAACAGTACAAAGTATATTATATTTATATAATTAACATGAACAATTACTAAATGCTAACTTGTGTTAATGAATTACAACTTATTGTAAAGTATTAAGGTCCTTGCACAATGAGTCCGAAATTTTCGTATGCGTTTTTTCGTATTCGTCATCCTTTCCTATCAAAATGCTTGCTACGGATGCAGAAAAAATGCGGAAAATCGAACCTGATCCAAATTTTTTTTTTATGACGGATGAAAGTTTTGGAGGCAGTGTGTAAACGTGGTTGACACAACGTGAGGTCGTATTTATTTTTTTAACCTGTGAAAAATTCGGACGAGAACTTCGTACTCCGTGTGCAAAGACCTTTACTTTACAATAAGTTGCACGTATGTCTCTAAACAAAATGCAAAATATTTTGTCCTAACCAGATGTGAAAATGACAAGTAAATCACAAAACATTTAGTCTCATTCACTAATAAGCATACAAGTTGCGTACTAGCACAGAAACTCCAAAAGATTCACAAACAGGTGTGTATAACAGGAGCAAATGCATTTAAATTAATGCATAAATCTTAACCTTGTTTTAATAAATTCGGCCGTGCCTAAATATGCCTACTATATAGTATGTGAAAAGCAGTGTGTCAAAAAAATCAGAATGTCTGAATGTGTACTATTCTTACTATAGAAGAAAAAAACACAGATTTAATGAAAGACACCCAATGTCAGTCGCTGGGTTTCTATTTATGTTGTGCCTACACAGTGACTACTCATTAAATGACTTTCGGTTACTGCAATATTGTGATTGGAGGAAGATGTATCACCTCACACAGGAGAAGGTCGGTGATATGGAAGACCATGCAGAGAGGAAACTTGGCGGTAAACAGTGTTAAGAACCACTGGGACGCGTACATATGGGCCTCCAGGTTCAGGTCCTGGAAGTGAGACCACAGGTCCGGCAACTGCTCCTGGAAAGAAGAGAAACAGTCGGTTAGTGCAAGGGAAATAAGCATTATAACTTGTGTTTTATTATCTGTTAGGGTTATTGAGATGACAAGTTAACCATATTTATTTTTTGGAAACAGAAGGGAAGAAACTTGAGCAGGAAGTATATCCAAACAAAAAGAACAATAGACTACTGACCCTTTTCTTTCCACAAGCTTTTAAAGCATTTCTATTGGGAGCGCAAGACTACTGGACTACAGCACAGGGTCAAGAGTGCAGTTATAAAGCACATTACACAAAAACAGCTAATAATTCAAAGACTTACATGCTTTGATCTCCTTGAGTTTGTGCTGCTGTGTTCATAAGAACGTGTTTGTTTTGTGTGTTTTTAAACCAGAGGTTATGAGTATCAATAGAGAAATGCTCAGTGCTTTCCTGAGGCAATATTGAAATAACAATGATGAAGCAGAAGCTTCTCCAAAACTCAACACTAAAAAAAATATTTTTTTTCTTGCCTAAGATACACTTAATCAATGTTAATCTAATAAAATTGTTTGGAGTTCACAAAAATCCCTTTTGAATCAAAATAAAACTTATCAATTTGCTGTCAACCCAAAGGCTTACACCTCTAGAACCAAGGGGGGGAAAATTTTTCCAAATAAAAATGAAAAATAAATAAAATATAAAAAATTAACAAAATGAATAAATAAAAATTATACTAAATTAAATATAAAATAATACATCACCTCTCTTCAAGCAACACAATTTGAGAAATAGCAACAGTGACGCTTGCCTCAAAAAAGAGGAGTTACACTATGTATTCAGACACTGAGCAGAGAACAAATCAAAGAGGTAAGTGATATCTACAAAGGCACATCTTAAATTAGCATCACAAAAAGACCCGGAGCTGAAGAGAGAATATTTTTCTGGGGTAGATTGTATTGTTAGATTGGAGAGGTGGGAGTGTTAGGTTAACACATGCAAAGTAAATGATGAGGAAGGAGGAAGAGATGGGAATTCTTCAAGGCACGTTTTCCGTGATCGATGCTAACACTCTTGTAGTAGCAGAGCTAGTCGATACTAACCGGGTTGGGTTTAGCGCTGAAAGAGGGCTACTTCAGGCCTAATTGCATTTCAGCACAAAATTAAAACCCATTTTCCAGCGCATTAGGTCTAATAGCTTGCAAGAGGGCCACTGCTTACACTTGAGTCGCACAAGTACGGCCTGACAAGGGGTGTGCAAGACTGTAGGTGTGTCCCAAATCGCGTACTTATGCACTATTCTATGACATTTTGTAGTATAAATAGTGCAAGTAGTATGTTTACACTGAAAATTCCAAAAAGAAAAAGTGCATTTTAAATATCCGGATGATGCACTTAACCGAAAAAATTAAGTATGGAATGTTGGACACTTCATGCATTTAACTAGGGATGCACGATATTGGATTTTTGCCGATATCCGATATGCCGATATTTTTCAACTCATTTTGGCCGATACCGATATATTTCCTTTTGTTTGGAAACAACACCAAGTCTCTCCTGTGCAGAAATTATAAGCAAAATATTTTTAATTTTGGTTAGTTTTTAACAAGAACTTATTTGTTAGAATTAAATAAACAATAATGAAGGTACACTGAAGCTTTGAAAATAACTATAAATAAACTATATATCAATCGCTGCATTTTTTCCCCCAGAAAGAAGCAGTGTTAACCCAAACATTTTATTTTAAGATTTAATATTTGTTGATGGTCTAAAGCAAAAGAGTTGTAAAAATTCTGAAAATCTTTTAGAGCTTATGATTTGTTTAAAAATTAAACATATTACACATTAATGAATAAATCAGTATAAGTGTCAGTATAAGTGTCATGTTTGTGATTTTTTTCATGTAAGCTATAGCTTCTAACCTTTAAATCAAAACATACTCATAATTTTATGACATCAGTTACTGCTTTATTTAATCAGAAACAGTTTAAATGTTATTTGTGTAGGCTATTTTACTTTTAATTTAATTAGAAGTAGGCCAACAGCGCCCCCCATAGATTAAAACTCCTTACCGAACGGGCATCAGGACCCAGGTGAGGCTGTCACTGCTGCTGCTGCACCTGCTATTACTGTTTACTCTATCATACACCGAATGCGTCATTCTGTACGTGCTTTCAAAGATTAAATGCAGCGATCCATAACAGTCAATCTAATCACCATTCAGTCAAAACTTTGCTTCAAGAATGAGCCAGACTGTTGACATGATCTAACTGCTAGCACACCCTGAGCACGTGAGTTAATGTATTCCTCTTACCGGCAAGACATATCGGCATAATTTTTCATATCGGGCCGATGCCGATATTTTCATTTAAAGCTATTATCGGCTGATTCCGATATCAGTCCGATAATATCGTGCATCCCTAAGCAGCTTTAATTAAAATACTTGGTTGCGTATATAGTGAATAAGTACATAGTTTATAAGTGCATAGTCTAGTGTGTCATTTGGGACGCAGCTTGTGTGCGATGCAATCTCTTAAAGGAATAGTTCACCCAAAAAATGAAAATTTGCAAAAAATTTACTAACCTTCCAAGATGTATATGAGTTTATTTCTTCATCTGAACAGATTTGGAGAAATTTGCAGAGGATCCATATTATGAGCAAGTAATGCCAAATTTCCCCAAAGCTGTTCTGATGAAGAAACAAACTCATCTACATCTTGGATGGCCTGAGGGTGAGTACATATTCAGCAAATTTTCACTTTTTTGTGAACTATTCCTTTAACATACACTCAAAGGCCAAACCTGTAGCAGACGCTCTAGCTGGTAGAACTTGCAGTGAAGATCTTCAAAGTTGTTTTTGTAGAGATCCCGGAGACCATATTTGTACATGATCTTCACCAGCACGCAGAAAGCTTGCTCCTCGGGCATCTAAAGAAAAAAAGCGAGAGATATCACCATGATATTTCAGATGCTAATGCTTTCTGCATAAATAAACACAACCAGCCCATGATGTTTAGATGTGTCAACTGTCCTTCTACCCGTCTATGGCAGTCTACAGTGATGCTATCAGAGTTTGTTTGTGTTTCTGAGACAGAGAGCGAGACAGGCAGAGAGCTGGGTATTAAATCACACAGACAGCGTGTGTGTCCCGAGCTCAATGGGCTCCTGCAGGTAGACGGGCTCCGTCATTAATATTCCTGACAGCTCCTGAGCTTCCTGGGCAAGGCCACGAGAAAGACACTTACACTACATTATAGAAATCCCCAAACGCACTCTAATATCAAGCCCCATACAGGGCAGCGTCGCTGAAAAACAAAAAACGCCATCTTATTCAGCCCTCGCTTTAATTAAATATGGAATTAACCGTTTCATCAATGTCTTTCTCTCGCTTCCTGTTTCTCTCCACCTACTGTTAGCTCAATAACAAGCCTCAAAAAGTCAAAGATAAGGCACAATGAGGTAGGTTTCTACTTACACTTTTATTAGTGCTTATTTAGTTAGCAAGCTCTCTTAAAGAAAAATTTACGTAATGCCTGCTATGAGAAAGTATCGTGCACTAAATTCACATTTCAAAACGTGAACGTCTGCATTCGTATAATTTTGTATTTTTGGGTTAGTGTCTCAAAAATAAATTTAAATACATAAATTAAATATATTAAATAAAATGGATAATAAATGAATAAAACCACTTTCAAATAAAATAATAAAACCATTAATAGTACAAAAAAAAAAAACAACAAGACAAAAAACAAAAACAACTACAAGATGCAAAAAAAAAAAAAAAAGATGCCACAAAACAAACACACACACAAAACTAAACAAAACAAAATACAACAAAACAAAAACGAAATAAAATAAAACACGACTAAAAACACTACAAAATTCAACAAAAAACAAAAAAGACACCACAAAACACACACACGCACAAAACTAAAAAACAATACAACAACAACGAAAAAAGACAAAACAGAAGACAAAAAAACTAAATGAAAAAACAAAAAACAAAAAATACAACAAAAACACAAAACAAAAACAATAAATAAAATAAAACAAATAAAAAAAAAACATCTCTCCACAACAAGATACAGGTGCATCTCAATAAATTAGAATGTCGTGGAAAAGTTTATTTATTTCAGTAATTCAACTCAAATTGTGAAACTCGTGTAAATTCAATGCACACAGACTGAAGTAGTTTAAGTCTTTGGTTATTTTAATTGTGATGATTTTGGCTCACATTTAACAAAAACCCACCAATTCACTATCTCAACAAATTAGAATATGGTGACATGCCAATCAACTCAAAACACCTGCAAAGGTTTCCTGAGCCTTCAAAACGGTCTCTCAGTTTGGTTCACTAGGCTACACAATCATGGGGAAGACTGCTGATCTGACAGTTGTCCAGAAGACAATCATTGACACCCTTCACAAGGAGGGTAAGCCACAAACATTCATTGCCAAAGAAGCTGGCTGTTCACAGAGTGCTGTATCCAAGCATGTTAACAGAAAGTTGAGTGGAAGGAAAAAGTGTGGAAGAAAAAGATGCACAACCAACCGAGAGAACCGCAGCCTTATGAGGATTGTCAAGCAAAATCGATTTAAGAATTTGGGTGAACTTCGCAAGGAATGGACTGAGGCTGGGGTCAAGGCATCAAGAGCCACCACACAGACATGTCAAGGAATTTGGCTACAGTTCTCGTATTCCTCTTGTTAAGCCACTCCTGAACCACAGACAACATCAGAGGCGTCTTACCTGGGCTAAGGAGAAAAAGAACTGGACTGTTGCCCAGTGGTCCAAAGTCCTCTTTTCAGATGAGAGCAAGTTTTGTATTTCATTTGGAAACCAGGGTCCTAGAGTCTGGAGGAAGGGTGGAGAAGCTCATAGCCCAAGTTGCTTGAAGTCCAGTGTTAAGTTTCCACAGTCCGTGATGATTTGGGGTGCAATGTCATCTGCTGGTGTTGGTCCATTGTGTTTTTTGAAAACCAAAGTCACTGCACCCGTTTACCAAGAAATTTTGGAGCACTTCATGCTTCCTTCTGCTGACCAGCTTTTTAAAGATGCTGATTTCATTTTCCAGCAGGATTTGGCACCTGCCCATACTGCCAAAAGCACCAAAAGATGGTTAAATGACCATGGTGTTGGTGTGCTTGACTGGCCAGCAAACTCACCAGACCTGAACCCTGTAGAGAATCTATGGGGTATTGTCAAGAGGAAAATGAGAAACAAGAGACCAAAAAATGCAGATGAGCTGAAGGCCACTGTCAAAGAAACCTGGGCTTCCATACCACTTCAGCAGTGCCACAAACTGATCACCTCCATGCCACGCCGAATTGAGGCAGTAATTAAAGCAAAAGGACCCCCTACCAAGTATTGAGTACATATACAGTAAATGAACATACTTTCCAGAAGGCCAACAATTCACTAAAAATGTTTTTTTTTATTGGTCTTATGAAGTATTCTAATTTGTTGAGATAGTGAATTGGTGGGTTATTGTTAAATGTGAGCCAAAATCATCACAATTAAAAGAACCAAAGGCCTAAATTACTTCAGTCTGTGTGCATTGAATTTATTTAACACACGAGTTTCACAATTTGAGTTGAATTACTGAAATAAATGAACTTTTCCAAGACATTCTAATTTATTGAGATGCACCTGTATATGATTTGAGGTAACATTCATGTCTCTAACATGTATGGATGTATGGTGCACTTAATACTTTAAACACTACTCATCTTGCTAAATACTCACATGTAAAAGTAATACAGCTGCCAAAAATGATTGACCTTGGCAATAGCCGATCTCCTCATCATACACAGAATAAGCCTGTGGGGGGAAAAAAAACCCATAAGTTCAGATATTGTGCACTAAAATCAAGAAAAAAAATGAATAAATATTTTTTTTTGTTCACGAAAATGTAATGCTATTTCTCAGTTTCGGAACCATTTTTTGACAATCAAAAATAATAAAATTAGTAATAAAATAATAAAAGTAATATATTTTAAAAACTATTAACAGAGAAACATTATATATTACAGAACAAATAATTACTTCAGAAAAACAAAGAATGCTGGATGCATAAAATCAGTCTTGCCTTACAGTACTTAGCACTAAATATTTTCAAATGAATAAACACATCACAATTTAAATTTGCACGTGTTGTGAATGCAGCTTCATGTTGTCTTTAAATCACAAGCAGTTATAATACTGCTGCATCATAAACGGCTGGAAACACTGATAAATGTTCATGGCAACATATATGTCCCTCTGAGCTGAAGGGTTTTGTCTCCAGGATTAGCTGGATTGAAGGTCTTTTGCACAATTTAGGAGGCTTTTAATCTGCCAGTGCCAATCAGCTGATGGAGAACCTCTTAAGACTCCTCACAAAGGAGATTTAACAGAAAACACTGCACCACTTTTCTCATCCACTCAATGCTTGTGTCCTGTTTTTCTATAATATGAAATTTAATATATAATTTTAAAATTATAATCAAAATGTATTTTTATAAAATGTATTTTATATAATTATTATATTTTATTATTATTATATTATAAAATTATCAAAATGTATTACTTTGCTAAGCAATAAAATTTATTTATGAATTACATTTGTCAAGCAACATAATGCACTAATTCTGAATTCAACTGATTTCTGATCAAAGGTGTGCGTAGTTTAAAACTGCTGTTTTATGTGGCTCATTCATTCAGATTTTACAGCCAGAAACATCTGTTTAATTATAGAGAGATAGATGTGTGCTTAACTGGATAATTGCCTGCTGGATAACTGCATAATCTATTACTCTAGCTTTGTTTCTAAATATAATAACGAATCCATGACGCGTACCTGTTTAATTAGCAGAGAGTACAAGTTATTTTCACAGACGTAGGAAGGTGAGTACAGCACATGTGGTTGGATATCTATCAAGGCTGTTCGTATTACAGCAAAACAAAAGGTCAGTGGATAGAGATGTTGCAGCGGTGTCGTGATGCTTGTTACCAGATGGCAGGAGTGAGTCATGCCTGTAGGATGAGCAGCTTTCACCTCACCTTGCAGATCTTGTAGAGAGAGTCTTGGCCATCGCCGCCTGAGTCTTTGAAGTAGTCGTGAGCAGGGAAGGTGCGATGGATGTCTCTGGTGATGACGGTTTCCTGGGCGGAGTCCTGTGGATCAAATCAAGAGTTAAAATCAGGCATTTCTTTATTTTGGCATTTCCTTTTCTTTCTTTCTTTCTTTCTTTTTTTAAGTGTGTTATTATTATTATTATTATTACTTATTAAAATAATTAATAATAATAATAAAATATTTTGATGATATTTTAAAATATTTTATTACCATTTTATTTATTATTTATTATTTATAATTACTGTATAAATATTTATTAATATTTATTAATTTTATTATTGTATTTATTATTATTAAATAATAATTAGACTTTAAAATAATGAAATAAGTTCAATCAAAATAATATTAATAATAATAATAATAAAAAAGTTTGTATTGCACTTCATTATTATAATTATTTTAATAAAGAAGATTATTGTATTATAAAATATTTTTGTGTAATTTATTTATTATTAATTAGTTACACTTTAATTATTATTCTTTTATAATAATAATAATATATTTTGTATTATCTTTTAAAATATTTTATTACTACATTTATTATTAAACATTAATTACACGTTAATAATTTTTCTATAATAATAATAATAATAGTAATAATAGTAGTAATAATAATAATAATAATAATAATAATAATAATAATAATAATAATAATAATATGCATTTTATATTTACATTAATTTTTTAAATGAATAAAAACGACCTTTTTCTAAAAATCTTTTTCTTCTAATTAAACAGTTATTAGTCAAAGAATTTGATATTTAATAATAATAATAATAATAATAATAATAATAATAATAATAACAACAATAATTATTATTATAAATATTATTTTGCCTTATTGTTTACATTATTTTTAGTAGGAGTGTCCCCGACTAAGGATTTTCATAGTCGAATCGGAATTTCCGATATCTTGCTGATAGTCGACTGATAGTCGAATCATATGTTTGGGGGCGGGACAAAATACATTATATTCCACAGTCATAATTACTGACATTAACACACAGGGAAAATGTGTAACAGACACCTTGCAGATACAAAAATAACGTTTTATGTTTTGATTAAAAGTTAACATTAAACGCAAGCGAAACCCTAAGAATTCACAACATTTACAATAGTGCTCTCATTATAACGTTATGTATTTGACAGTAGTTATTAATGTTCTGCATTTCTGTTTTGAGCCGCGCGCTGAAGATGACCAGTAAAATGAAGAATGTGATAGCAGGTTTTTAATGAATGGGATTTAACTCATCATTTATCTCATATGGAATACACTTCGTTATTTATACAACATAACGTTAATATTACGACTTATAGGCTATCTGCACAAAACGCCTCGAATGAATGAACGTGCCTGTGCGGCTCTGAATGAACTCCTTTTGTGGACGCATTCTTCACGCAATAACATGCAGAAACACGGCAACTAAACTCTAAAAATTCACAGCGTTTTATTATAATAGTGTTCTCATTATAATGTTATGTATATGACAGTCCCAGTCATAGTTATTAATATTCTGCATTGTTGTTTGTACTACTCGCGCTGCGCGCTGAAGAGATAATCACCATAGTACTACAATGAAGCACTTTACTGCAGCGCAGCTCAACCAAATGCATCTTATACGAGATAAATAATATATACGCGATATATATAAACCGGCTGAAATGTTTTGAAATCACTTGTTGTACCCTACCTGATTGAAAAAATGCAGTCTTTCACTCTGTCTGTGTCAGTTTGAGTCTTGTTAAAGATTTAAATCCCTGCTGCCAAGATGCTCCGCTGTCGGTCACAAATTATGGAAAGTGAAACTTAAATCAATAGGGGTGGTTGGATTTATTCACACACGTTAAAATATTTATTTAAAGCTTCTTTTTTTTCAGATTCTTATTTACAGCATAATCTTAATAGGCTGTATATTGAAAACCGGTAGTTCTATGTGAAATCAGACATTTAAGCACCCCCATATAGCCAAAACGTCATGATCATATCACCCCACAAATATTCGACTGTGAGATTGGGAGTCGAATCCGGCTCCTCCTATCGAAGCATCGAATCGTCGACTATTCGGGGTCACCCCTAATTTTTTGTAAATAAAAACTACTGTATTATAAAAATAATTATTCCTTCTTATTAGATAATTATTAGTCATAAAGAAACTGATATTTAATAATAATAATAATAATTTTGTTTAAGTTGTTATTGGAGTGTGTTTTACATGTAATTACTAATCCAGTCTTTCTATTTTAAAATTTTATGTTAAATCTAATGCTTCTTGCTTGAAATTTACATTGAACATTGTTTCTACAGCAAATATATTTGAGTGTAGCTCACCATAACATGCAGTTTTATACAACTTTAAATCGACCTAAATCAGATTTTAGACATTTTGGGGCCTTTTTGGCACTTTTTTTCATAGCAACCGCGACAGATGGTGAACATATCTGTGATTTGAACAGATTAGTGTGCAGGCAGATGAGATACAGACGAGGTCCTGTCATACATGTAGCCTGGACTGAAAAAACTCAATTATTAATCATATGATGGTCATTTTCTCTACACCCTTTGATCTCCATCAATGTTCGCTGCAGCTTTAACACAAACTTGAAGGTTTAGCTTGACTGAGGACAGTGGAGAAGAGCGTACAATGTGTACTTTGTCATGAAGACTCTAAGAAGGGTCCTTGGGTGAAGGAATAACCTTGTGTGAAGTGTTTACAGAGCTGAGACAGATTAAGAAGCGCAGCAAAGTGTCTTACTCAGCACAGCGCACTCTTCAAAGCCGAACAGCAAATCGAATTAACAAGTCATATGCAGACAGCGTTCCAGTCACATGATGGAGTAGATGAACAGACTCTTGAGATGCAAAACAGGGCTGAAACTCCACTTAAAAGCATCTAATCTGGACCGAACTGACTATAGAATGAGTTTTCTGCCATACAGAATTTTGGGAAGTGTAGTTTCGCTGCACAAGCCTGTCATAAAGCGGCTAAATGAGCAGAATATTAAGCAGTTTTCTTTCCTGTCAAGTCTGGATTGAACAGATCTGTGGATTTCACGCCGTGGCAACATCAGACGGTGACTGCGGAAATGTCTCTGACAGGCTGAGTTGTAATAAGGTGCATTCAATTAACAGCGTGTGTCAGGGCTAATTAAAGGCATCATTAGTCAACTAATGCGAGAGAGGGAAGGACAGGTCTCCACCTCCCCTCACCTGTTTACACTGCGCCTGACAGTTTGTTAAAGGGTGGGCAGAATAAAGCCTGACAGAGGATGAAAGGAACAGAATAATCTTAAGAGTCTGGGGTTCAAAACAAAACAAAACAAAACAAAACAAACAAAACAAAACAAAACACAAAACAAAAAACATGTATAAATAAAAAATAAAATAATACATTTAAAAATATAAAAATACAGGGGCATCTCAATAAATTAGAATGTCGTGGAAAAGTTCATTTATTTCAGTAATTCAACTCAAATTGTGAAACTCGTGTATTAAATAAATTCATTGCACACAGACTGAGGTAGTTTAAGTCTTTGGTTCTTTTAATTGTGATGATTTTGGCTCACATTTAACAAAAACCCACCAATTCACTATCTCAACAAATTAGAATACTTCATAAGACCAATAAAAAAAAAAAACATTTTTAGTGAATTGTTGGCCTTCTAGAAAGTATGTTCATTTACTGTACATGTACTCAATACTTGGTAGGGGCTCCTTTTGCTTTAATTACTGCCTCAATTCGGCGTGGCATGGAGGTGATCAGTTTGTGGCACTGCTGAGGTGGTATGGAAGCCCAGGTTTCTTTGACAGTGGCCTTCAGCTCATCTGCATTTTTTGGTCTCTCGTTTCTCATTTTCCTCTTGACAATACCCCATAGATTCTCTATGGGGTTCATGTCTGGTGAGTTTGCTGGCCAGTCAAGCACACCAACACCATGGTCATTTAACCAACTTTTGGTGCTTTTGGCAGTGTGGGCAGGTGCCAAATCCTGCTGGAAAATGAAATCAGCTTCTTTAAAAAGCTGGTCAGCAGAAGGAAGCATGAAGTGCTCCAAAATTTCTTGGTAAACGGGTGCAGTGACTTTGGTTTTCAAAAAACACAATGGACCAAAACCAGCAGATGACATTGCACCCCAAATCATCACAGACTGTGGAAACTTAACACTGGACTTCAAGCAACTTGGGCTATGAGCTTCTCCACCCTTCCTCCAGACTCTAGGACCTTGGTTTCCAAATGAAATACAAAACTTGCTCTCATCTGAAAAGAGGACTTTGGACCACTGGGCAACAGTCCAGTTCTTCTTCTCCTTAGCCCAGGTAAGACGCCTCTGACATTGTCTGTGGTTCAGGAGTGGCTTAACAAGAGGAATACGACAACTGTAGCCAAATTCCTTGACACGTCTGTGTGTGGTGGCTCTTGATGCCTTGACCCCAGCCTCAGTCCATTCCTTGTGAAGTTCACCCAAATTCTTGAATCATTTTGCTCGACAATCCTCATAAGGCTGCGGTTCTCTCGGTTGGTTGTGCATCTTTTTCTTCCACACTTTTTCCTTCCACTCAACTTTCTGTTAACATGCTTGGATACAGCACTCTGTGAACAGCCAGCTTCTTTGGCAATGAATGTTTGTGGCTTACCCTCCTTGTGAAGGATGTCAATGACTGTCTTCTGGACAACTGTCAGATCAGCAGTCTTCCCCATGATTGTGTAGCCTAGTGAACCAAACTGAGAGACCATTTTGAAGGCTCAGGAAACCTTTGCAGGTGTTTTGAGTTGATTAGCTGATTGGCATGTCACCATATTCTAATTTGTTGAGATAGTGAATTGGTGGGTTTTTGTTAAATGTGAGCCAAAATCATCACAATTAAAAGAACCAAAGACTTAAACTACTTCAGTCTGTGTGCATTGAATTTATTTAATACACGAG
>CM077230.1:16563791-16573791 GCA_039654775.1 Spinibarbus caldwelli | reverse complement strand
AACCAATTGTTTTAAATGCTACAACTATAATAAACTATAATAAATGGATATTGGAGTGAAATGGAGTGAACTGATTCAGAGTTGAATTTATGTTACTAATTCACACTGATTAATTTAATGTTCTGATGACAAAGTAATAGGGCTGCACCAAAATTAAAACTCTGGCCGATAAGCCGACAAATATTTTCATGTTTCTAATAAACCGATAAACAGCTGAAACCAAAATTCGACAATATATAGTCTAAAAAAATTAATTGATAAAATTATTTTTTTAAATGGTAAAGTGAGTTTTAGGCATCACATCATTATAATCTACCACAGTATAAAAATGGATATTCATTTTGTGAGTTCCTAAAAATTACATTCAGTGGTGTTATTAAATTATTAGTATTTATAAAGATTATAAATTAGATGATTAGATGACAGCAAAGGTGATTTAAATGTAAAAACAGAGGAAATTAACATGCAAAATTACATAGCCAATATCGACCAATACCATTAAAAAAATAAAATAAAAAATAAAACACTTTTAATGTATTAGCCAACAATCGACATAGCGATATATTGAGTATCCCTACAAATCTCAACCAAGTTTACTCCTTTTCACAGCATAGTTTCAATAAATATATATCAAGTGGATTTAGGAAGCAGCTTTGCAATGAGAACAATAAATCCACCAACACAGATAAACAAAAAAAATCTGTAATACCGGCCAATAACTGATATGATACTGATACATTGTGTATCCCTACTTAAAATGTCAGCCAAGATGACTCCTTTTTACAGCTTAAGTTTCTATAAATATATCAGATGAATTTAAAAAGTAGCTTTGGAATGCGAACATTAAATCGTCCAATACCAATAAATAATACAAAACAATCTCGAATATCGGCCAATATCTGATATGATACCAATATAATCAGAATCAGATGACTCCTTTTTACATCTTAAGTTTCTATAAATATATATTAAATGGATTTAGGAAGCAGCTTTGCAATGAGAATGTTAAATCGACCAATGCCGATAAATATAAAAACTCTGTAATATCAGCCAAAAACCAACATGATACTGATATATTGTATATCCCTACCTAAAATGCCAGCCAAGATGACTCCTTTTCACACCTTAAGTTTCAATAATATTAGATGGGTTTAAAAAGTAGCTTTGGGATGAGAACATTATATTGTCCAATACCAAAAAATTATACAAAACTATCTATAACATCGGCCAATAACCGATATGATACCGCTATATTGTGCATCCCTATATATAATGCCAGCCAAGATTACTCATTTCTACAGCTTAGTTTCTAGAAATATACTAGGTGTACTTAGGAAATAGCTTCGCGATGAGAACTATATATTGTCCAATAAAAAAAAAATCTCTAATATCAGCCAAAAACTGGTATGATACCGATATATTGTGTATCCCTACTTACAATATCAGCCAAGATTACTCCTTTTTACATCTTAGTTTCTTTAAATATACAAGGTAGTAGCTTTGCAATGAGAATGCTATATGTCTACATAGAGAAAATCCTCTTTTGTATGATAAAGTACATCTCCTGACCCCTTTAACCTTCCTGCAATGGACCTCAGAGTGGTGGAGGTTAAAATTAGAAGCGAGGGAAAAGGCAAGGCAGAAAAATTGCAGGTGATTGACAGTAGGAATATTACCTCCTCTATTTCTTCCCTGGCTGGAATCGGCGCAGTTCAAAGGGGGCCGTAATTGAAATTGACAAACTGCAGCATTAGCCTGATCACAACAGCCAACCTTACAGCTGCAAAATAAAAGGTGCCTGAGAGGAGGAAGAGAAAGGGAGAAAGAGAGAGAGAAAAAAGGGCTGAAGTGTTCTCTATGCTTCGCAAGCACCAAGACAGATTAATCTTGTTCATGCATAATGCATGCCAGCGCTGTGTGTGATCGCATTGACGGCCGGTTATTAACTGTGTCACAGTGCGAAAACACACCCGAATCAACAGACCTCACATGCATATACAATCCACGGCTAAACTCCTGCAAAACACTGATTGATCAAAAAACTGTAATCGTCAAAAGCTGATATACTGTAGCTCAAGGCGTACACTAACGAGTTAAAAACTGCAGTATTGTATACTTGAAGATGTAGATCTGTTCCATTTGATCTAAACGTACACATTTTCTGGGATTACGTGTTGCACAACATTCATCAGATGCTGAGACTGTGTCACCAAGTTCATTAAAAACCACAGAGCCTGTGGAGCTCCATTCTGTCATGGATCTTCTAGGATTTTTGGGTCTCCCGAGGGCCTGCAACATCTGGTCCTCAGGACAGACTGTTAACTCGTCTGTCAACGTGCCGTCACTGCTCTTTTAATTGCCAGTGCTGTGTTGCATGCTAATACATTGGGCACGCTAATTACCTAATAAGTAAGAACAATTGCAACAGTTGTGGATACAGCTACTACAATTGTTACAAAATTAAAATCGTCAATACCGATACCAGAAAAACTAACATGCTATTGAACATATTCCTTTATTTATAAATGTTAAATATTAATACAAATATTATTAATCAAATTAAATATTAAACATTATTAATCAATAAATTAAAACCAAGTAATTATTCATGTAAACTAGGGATGCACCAATAACCGATAATTATTTATAATATGAAGCCACATAAATTTAAGTACTCATCACTAAAACTGAAAATAAAGCTTTTTGTTTTTTTGTTTTTTTAAAAAGCTACATAAAACAACATCACTAAAATGTAAACTAATTAAATGAAAACTAAAGACTAAAAAAAGCTCATTAAAAACAAATACTACACTAATATATAAACAATACTAAAATAACAAAAAAAAAAAAAAAAAAAATCTTTACTTTACCACATTTATTACTGTTAGCTATCTTTCTTTTTTAAAAAGGCAAATCGAAAATATATTTCTTATCAGACTAATATAGATAAAATTAAAACATTTACCAGTTGATACGATATTACTGATATATTGTGCATCCCTAAAGAAAAAGGTATCAAAATACATGAATAAATTTAGAGCAAAAAGTAGCTCTCTTTTTCTTGTCAGTATTCTTTGATTAATTTTACTAAAAATAAACAGACAGTGGTGCTGCCTAATGCACAGATCGAATTATTTTTTATTTATATAAATTTACTTAATGGTATTGTGAAACTCTAAACTACCAATACTGCAGAAAGATATTGCTTTTATATTTTGTGTGTATGGACTTAACACTACTTTCAACATCCCCAATAGCCGCCATGTAGGTTTTCGGTTGTGAAGCCTCGTTGAATGGTGGCTATATTTGTCTTTTCACCTGGGGACAGCGGATGTTCTTTACCTATCCATTTGTGAAGTGAGTGCCTAGATGGAAGGTGCCCTTTACGCCTTGGGCCAGTTTCCTCTTTAGAAAAAGTTAAACTTCACTATTATGGAAGAAAAAGGCAACACAGGTCACAGACCAGTGAAAAAGGGGCGACGACAACTAACGCACGACCCTTCAAAACATCCCAAAGCAATCTGTGAGAAACCGAAGTAGGAGGATGCGGGCAGCATTTCAGGTCGGAGGGCGCATGGGAAATGTTGGGAACATGTAGTGGATGTGTCAACTAACCCAGAAGAACTCTGAGAAACCGACAACCTAAGAGGACACACTTAGTATCCCAAACAGCATCCTTGATGTGTACTTGAGGTCTTCCAATGGCTGCTTTGGACTCTCAATGAACACCAAAGAAGGACCACAAGGGTTAAGCGCCAATATTTGGAACAGGACCACCAAATAACGGCTCCAGACTTCTGGGAATTCAGAGAACCGAGAGGTTCTGATCAAAGATATTAAGACAGAAACCAGAATCTCAACTCTTCAACATGGCATATGCATATTATAAGCAGAGAATTTTCTATTTTAACGGCTATTATTTTTCAGCCTAAAAAATGGAAACTCTCAAAAGTCGTCTTGAATTAAGTTACCATAGCTACAAGACTTGAAGTCTTGGGGGCTGGTGGGAAAAAAAAAAAGCTGTGAGAGCTGGTGACAGGAACTCTTGACTTGTCGACACGTTATTCAAATGAACAACTAATCCCATATTTACACAATGAAGTAATGGCAGAATGCGTTTCCAAGGCGAAAGTACAGACCCAGAAGATTCACCTCAGGTCAAGTAGATTAAACTATGACAGATCTGGTTGAACCCACAGAAATGATTGGAAATAAGAGCGTCGTCTCAGAAGGGAATAGGGCTTTTCATACAGTCAGTGATGAAGTAAAGGGCTGTGAGTGGAGCCTGGCTGATAACGGAACAGTGGTGTCAAAATGATCCTTCATTGTTCTTGGTGACCTGCTTTTCCTCACAAGGTGTCAAGTCAACAATTTGACTCAATCTGTCTCGCTCGTTCAACCCAAACCTGCGTGGCAAAGGGGCAACCTTTAGGGGAAAGGCACAGCGACAATCCTTATTTCTCTTCACATAACCAGTTTGACTTGCATGGTTTGGACCTGTAATCTAGTGGCTACTAGTACTGAGTCTTAAAGTGACAATTCATGCTTTATAAATGAAAAAATTTTGTCATTATTTATTCAACCTCATGTCATTCCAAACCTGTTTGAGTATATTTTCTTTTGAACGTATTTTGATAAGTTATAAGAGTTTTTGTCAGTGAATGCTAATGGAGTCCAAAACAACATTGTTTGGACCCTATTTCATTGTATGGATAAATATGGAGACTTTTTCTATATTTTTTTATTTCTTATTCCTAATAGTATATTTTCTTTTGTTTAAAATCATACAGTTTTGGAATGTCATGAAGGCGAGTAAATGTTGACAACTGTAATTTTTGGGATTCTCTTTAAATTACTAAAATATCCAATCAAATAAAAAGCTTCAACTGTTGGTCTAAAAAAAAAAAGAAAAAAGTGAAACATTGTCGTTAACTTCTCTAATGCGACCTATTTCCAAATTAAAACAGAATATTTAATGTATAAAAATATCAAGTAATATCACAAAAGACAGTCAAATAAGGGACGGAGAAATTCATTTTGTCAAATTAACAAGAGTTAATATTGTCAAAGAAATTACTGCCGCAAATGATTGTTAACAGGTGTTTCACCAACAATAACGAAATCCACAATTAAATCGAAACAATTAAAATATTTTTATTAAAACACAGTTAATGAAAATACAATGAGAAAAAACACTGCAAAATAGTAATGTTTTCTGAAGAAAAAATATGCAACGCATATAATAATTTCAAAGAATCCAAAAGTAGTGGTTACAGTGCCTCGCACATGACATGGAGGAAAAATAAAGTAAATAGTCCACACGATTTACTAATTCGTTCCCTCGGTTTACTAAATCGTACGCACGATTTACTAATTAGTTCCCACGTTTTAAGTCAATTGTGCGCTCGATAAAATTATAATTACATAAATTATTATTTAGTGCACATGATTTAGTTAAAATGAGGGAACGAATTATTATAGAATGCACAATTTACTAAAAATAAGGGAACGAATTAGTAAATTGTGCGCACCATTTACTTTTTTCCCCCGCATATCATAACATGAGGGGCTCTGTAAAAATGCTATTTACGTCAAAATAATGTTAAATTAAATTAACTTATTTTTGGCAATGTTACTCTGACTGCTACTCTTTAATTTTAATTTAATTAAACTTAAATTTTCAGCATTTCAGTATTTAATTTAATTTGTTGATGTTGTCTATATATCTGATCTGGTGAATATGACATGACAAAACACGACTAAATATAAAAAAAAAAGTGATTTTTTTGAAAACTTTAAAAATCGTTCATAAGTCTAGCAATGTGTAAACCAAGGCCAAGGCCAATTTTGATTTCATATTTCAATACGAGCTTTCAGACACAGCTGCACTGCAATGGCAGGACGGATGAGCGGCAAAAAAGTGCATGGAAAGTGAAGGCATTTGTAAATGGCTTGGCATGCCGTGAAGTCTGTTCAGAGGCAACCTGCCAGAGCATGGCAGGAGACGAGTCCAGAGAGAAAGGTGGAGAACAAGAGATAGAGAGCAAAGGTTTGCGCAAATGAGAGAAAATTCAAGGGAGAGGATTGGAAACAAAAAAAAAAGACAGAGGTCGGGGCATTGTCTGGCTTGTCTGCAGAGACCTGCAGAGAGCGAATGCTGTCTCATTACCATCAGGGTCATTAGCTTCGGTCTGATCTCTCTGCAACACGCCAGTGCAGCAACCCTCGAGAGAACATGTGAAAACACGCTCTCCAAAAGTGACACTTGTTATGCCATTAAGTCATGAAAAGCTCGAGAGCGCGAAGACAATTCCTCTGGGACAAACGGTACGCTTTTCTCTGTCCTTCTCACTCCTCCCCTTGTGTGTCTTCATAACCCGCTTGTTCACCCGCTAATGACATTAGCTGCCGTGCTGCCATTTCGGGCTCAGATACATGATCCCTTGGTGGTTTTCCATGGAAAACAATAGGGAGAGATGTGGTGCTAAGGGACGCGAGCGGGCTTGTGGATGCACGCCGTCCTGCTCTCGATGATTTTAATTAATTTCCCATGATCAAAAGTGAAACATCGGTGGGGTAAGATTTCCTCGTGGTTTCCATGACAATGTAAGACGACTGTGTTCTCCCCTCCACATCCGAGGATTTATTTGAAGAATTTGCAACCCGGAATTATTAATATTCAAATATGGCCAAAAATAGACTGGCACAGAACTAGACTTTTGATATTCAAGCGGCGGGATTCTGCAAGCTCTCTTCAACCAATCCATTCAACAAAGACACGGAAACACTTTCCACTTTAGACTTCAGCATGCACATGGGTTGCTGGCATACAGAAATGTCCACAATAAAAATATTATTTAATCTAACATATTTGTTTATATATTTGAATACATTTTTTCAAGGTAAAAAGTATTTTAATATATTGTAAAAAAAAAAAATCTATTCATCCATCCATCCATCCATCCATCTATCTATCTATCTACTTAAATGATAAAAAATGAAATATATTCATACGATAACATGATTTGTCTATAATGAGTTGAAAGTGTCTAAATATTTAAATATTTTAAATATATATGTAAATATATATGGGAGTTGGGAATGCCCATGATAAAAATATATTATATAATTAAAATAATATATAAATTAATTTTAATTACAAAAAAAAAGTGATTTATACGATTTTATATAAAGTGAACTGAATAATCAGCCAATATTACCCTACATATACATATACATATACATATATATACACATATACATATATATATACATATATACATATATATATACATATATACATATATACATATACATATATACATATATACATATACATATATACATATACATATATACATATATACATATACATATATACATATATACATATACATATATATATATATATTTTAATTAATTAAAAATATGTGTATTTAAAATATTCCTTTTGGTAAAAATTGTATATATATACATACACACACACACATACATGTATATAATTAATAAAATTACTTAATTTTATTTAATAAAAAATGCACTTTATAGCAACATAGAGACTATTCATAGATTATTCAAGTCATTGTGAGTTGGGAGTGTCAGTCTATAATGATATAATGAAATATAGATATAAAAAAATATAATACTCAAGTAAAATATCTACAAATTAATTTTAAATGAATGCAAATTATAAAGTTACTTATGATGAAAAATGGTAAGCTCTCTATCTCTCTCTATATACACATCTATATCTATCTATATAAATTCATTTTAATTAAAAAAAATTATATAACCTGACTACACAGTATCTAATGACTTGAACAATCATAGTCTTAGAGTTTTTTCATTCATATTTTTCATAAAATTATTTTAAGAAAAAAAAAAACTACAGATTAAAACAATTATATACAATTGTCTTGTACAGAAAGTATTTAATGAGAAAGTATATATAACTGATGTAATTTTCATTAAATTAAAAGAGCTGGACAAAAAACAAACAAATGTCACAGTGATCCACAAGTGTGCTGCACAGATTCTCCTTGCCTAAAATAGCCGCTCTTCCGTTACCCTCTAAACTCCACTTCCTCCTTTCTTCCTCGCCCTTATCGTTCACAGGAACATCTGGAGCTCTCCTTCCTCCACTGTGGCACCAGATGCCGTAATAGTCTTGCAACAACCACCTGAGAGCTCAACATCCATGAGGACAGTGCCGCACGTGAGAACATAATGTCTCTTTTCAGTTAAAATTAATCCACATATCAAGGCAAGTCCAGAGCGGGAGGGGGTCCATCGATTGTCTTTGGGGAAGGCTGCTTAGCTGCTTCGGTGTTACGGCTGGCCGCTGTGGTGCAGCCAAATGAAGTCTGGTGATATTCCAAGGACCCTGCTGGAGACGGAACTGATGTCTCGTGGTATTTTATTTAGAGCGAGCTATCCAAAATCCATTGGAAAGCAACGTGGTTTAGCATCCCACAGAGGTGGCCTCACCTGAGAGAATGGGGGAAGTTAGTGTGAAGACTTGCCAAGTTTGGAGGCTGCACGCTGGGGATGGCAGGTCTGCGTGAGCTGCCAGGACTGAACAGCTGGGTTCACTCCTGAGGGGAGCTGCAATGGCACTGGCATCAAGCCAGTGGATATGAGCTAAATATATATTCAAACCAGGAGTCAACAATAATTTTTCTGCTAGTTCAGATTTTTACTTGCAATGACAACATTTTCTTTGATTGCACCAGCAATTATTTTTATATATTTACAAAAGATTATATTATATGATTTAATGTAACTTATATAATTATATTTTTATACTTCATTTTTATTTTTTAATAATTTTAGGATTTAAAAAAAATACTTTGTAAACAATTAATGTTACATTTGGTTACAGTATTTTTATTTATTTATTTATTTATTTTAAATTTGCAACAAGACGATGCTTTCAATATTATCTTATCATCAGTCATTTTTGTAAATTTGACCAAACTTTATCTGTCAGCCAGCAAGATAACATTATATTGGTAACAAACAAACAAACAAAAATTAATAATAATTATTATATACAGAGCTGGGTAGATTACTGAACTGATTCCAAATAATCTAATTACAAGTACTTATTTTCGAAATCTGATTACTGTAGGAGATCCTTGAACGGACACACATATACAACGAACAGACTCATTCCAGAGGAATGAATGAATCTCTGGTTTCACCTCTGAGAGTTGTAAAAGTAACTAAGGATCCAAGATGATGCCTAAGTGTCTGGACCAAGATCCTGTCTTGTTAATCCTTATCTCTCCAGAGATCAGAACTGCTAAAGATAATCAACTTCACCAACGCAGAACAAAGGAAACTTCTGGCGGGAAAGATACCAGATCCAGATGGTAAATGGACCCTTGACCAGCCAACATATAAACTGACAAACTTATCAACAAACGCGCGATGGATTTACAGTCGTAGGCCTGATTTAAACATATGCCAGAACTCCCCTCCCGGACACCTTCTGACCTCGGGACACTTGCAGCCTCTCCTCGGGTGCATTCCTGAAAACTTTCAGGACTTTTAAGTAATGAAAATGTATTCCCAAATTATGTGTGTTATGCCTTAGATATGCTTGATATGTTAGTAAAACATACGCTATGTTAATCTATCCATTATAAGGTCGGTACCATTTTAACCTATGTATTATGAGGGTATGAATGTGTGTGTGTGTCATGCTTGGTGTTAAACGAAAGTATATTTTATTTGCAACAACTCTGTGTGGATGAAATGTAGAAATAAGATAAATCCTGTAACGTTATAACGTTTATCAAGATTATTAACAAAACCCTGCAAGGATTTTCGGTCATGTGATGACACGGGCAGCTCGTTAATTTATGCAGAGAAACGGAGCCTAGGAAGCTGAGCTCCACCTTGCAACAAGCGGATTGGTACCCCAGCTCCGGGGTGGGCCTAAAGTGGCCTGCTTAAAATCTAATATTCAACTAAGGATCAGCGCTCTTTGCCATGG
>CM077230.1:16491291-16558791 GCA_039654775.1 Spinibarbus caldwelli | reverse complement strand
TCGTCAAAGTGCTTTTGTGATATATATAATCAAAATGTTTAACAGGATTAATGGAAAAACTGATAGTAAAATTAGTGCTGTCAATCAATCTACTTAATCATACCATTTTTTCTGAAAGTTAAAGTTTTAAATATACTTTTATATTGCAATAATTTCACATTCAATCGTTAAATTAATGTAGAAACAACGTAAAGACTAGGGTTGGGCGATATCAACAAAATTGGCATCGGACGATGTCTACAGTGAAACATCGCGATGCACGATGACATCGTGGGGTGGGGGGAGTTAGGGGTGTGCCCGAAGCGTGAATCCGTATTCAGGCACGGAAAACAAATGACGATTGCTAATGTTTGCTTGTTACATTACAGTACATAAAATTTCACTTACCACATAAACAGAGTAAGGAGAGATGACTGAGGATGATGGCAAATGATTTACAGATCCTGAGCACCACTGACAAACATCTAATCTTGTAAAATGTGTGGTAAATACTGCCGCTCCATAGTATAAACAGAGTACGTTCGATCACGAATCTCCAAAGTGAAAGTGACACTAAAAAGCAATCATGCATTCAAAAGCAGTTTCAATGCCAGGCATAATAGTGGCTCCCTGATGCCTGCAATTTTATATAAAATATAATTACCCAATGATAAAACTGCGAGAGAAAGTACTGAAATAATATATTTTCCTCCCATCTCGTATTTATTCCCTTTAAGGAGTTCCGTAGTACACGTCATTTTCTTTCTAACATCGTGATGTCTATCGGCCCAACCCTAGTAAAGACAGTATATTTTTAATATTTGTTTAGTGGCATCTTTTATTATGACTCAAGGCAAGGATCACTGATACCAATACTACTCTCTTTTTTTCCTAATATTTAACCTATTGACTACAGGCATTCAGCATTACAGTATAATTGAGAGCTATCAATTTTAAAGGGGGGAACATGCATGCTGTTTCATGCATGTTGAGTTATTTACATTGTTAAAGAGTTGGATTCTCACGCTAAACATGGCCAAAGTTTCAAAAAACGATTTGGACATATAACAGAGTATTTCTGTGCCAAACACACACTTCCGGGTTTCTTATAAGTTTTGGAAAGTTTTTTTCAATCATGGCTCTTCATGACGTCATTAAGGGTGGAACTCCTTGTATGGGCATTTCTCATGGAAGAGCGCGCCCGCGCACACATCGACCAGTGTGAGAGCAAGAGTGCACCCATCAACACGCTTCATTAGGCAGCACTGCACGGGACTTGCTCGGGAAGAATATCTCTAAAGAAGTGTGTTTTTGGTTGTAAGGGAAAGATAACCTTGTTCAGCTTCCCGAAGAACCCTGCGTTACGTACACAGTGGATGCATTTTGTTTTTCCAGGGCAGCAAGAGTTTTGCAAGTGTGTTTGTTGACGAACATTTTATAAACAACGCCCAGTTCGACGCTAGATTTGCACATCATTTGATACTGAAAGATGGAGCGGTCCCAGCTATAAAAGATCCCAGTCATGATTCAGAACGGTTTTGTTGGCAATCAGCGCACAAGTGCTCGTCAATCTTTCGCTCCGCCCACGGCGCGCCTCCAGGAGCTCGGCTGTTTTCGGAGAGAATCATAAAACTGTCTTTCTTTTATAAATATTATAAAACTAAAGACTTTTTGGAGATATGAAGAATGCAGTATTACTCTATAGGTACTCAAGATTAAAATGAGATTGGGTGAAACTGTGTGTTACGCACCCTTTAACATTTAATAGACTTTAAAAAATGACAACTTCTAATTTAAGTGAAATTAAAACAATCTTCACATAAACCCATTACAATAAATGTCATATTTACCTGTGCCCTTCAGCAAGTAGGAAACATACAGAAATTGAAAAGTTATCAAACACTCAATTCTAAATTAAATATAGATGAATCCTTAAAGCTACAAAAGTTACTGATTTCCTATTTTTCTTTTGTTCTTTGATTAACAGACATCACAGCAGCTGAGTTGTTAGGTTATTTGTCTGCTATTACTTTAAGAGCTGCTGCTGATGAACGTGACACAGATCTGACACACGTTCATAGTTTCATTCACAGTTGAATATGAAATAATACAGGCTACAGCAGGCGCCGCCATATTAGTGCGTGTAAGTGAAGAGCACGTGCTACGAGCACAATATAATGGCTGACAGAACAGGAAAATTAGTATTTATTGACATATAGCCTGACAACATCTCATCTGACCGCAATTCACTATTGTTCTACTGAAGCTTCTCGTCACCTGTAGCTTTTCTGCGCTTGTTTGACTCGCGTCTGCCACTGAGGAGAAGTGGAGTGAGCCTCTGAAAAGTCTCCTGATTGATGTGGTCATAAAGATGTTCTGTGTCTAAATAAATGCAATTCTTGTCAAGAAAAAAAGAGACAGAAGTAGCAGTTGTGAGTGGGGTAGCCAACCCTAGATCCGCCCCTGCGTTAACTGCGTTCAATATATTTAGCGCTGTTAAACTGGAAAAATTAATCGCCTGCGTTAATGAGCTAATTTTGACTGCCCTAAATAAAATAAAAGAAAATATGCAATTTTTGAAACCGATGACCAAGTTTTCTATAGTGTAACGACTCACCAGAATAAAGTTTTAAGGTTGACTCTCACTTTACACCACAAGTACCGGTATCCCACTTAGAGAGAGTGAAAGAGAGAGGAGCCCTAATAAACAGCCATTAGGTACAGAGAAAATGGTGATTAGCATTGTGTCCGACGAGGAGTGTGAGTGCTTCACCTTTGATTAGCAACCGAGAGGGGCAGGTGTTCCTCCCGCTCACCATCGTGCAACTCAAAGCCTTTTGATGGAGGAGAACGCCTCTTGAAACTGTGTGGCGGCACAGATTAATATTAAAAGGAATTCATAATATGGCACGCAGAGGATTTTCATAAATATTCACAGGCCTGGACGGTAAGCTCCACTCAGTTGTGTCCATGAATATGGATGACAGACTGGCAGGGTGAACAAATGTCTTGAAAAGAAGCAACGTCAAGAGAAATCATGAAACTGTTCGCTCTTACAGGCGAACAATTTCACACACACACACATATATATATATATATATATATGTGTGACACATATATATGTGTGTATGTGTGTGTGTGTGTGTAAAAGTGAAGTCACAAACACAAGTAACATGTAACACAATGGTATTAACAAAAGGAACAGTGTGTTTTTTTTTTTTTTTTTTTAATATTCGCTTAACATTTGCATGAGCGTAGCATAAAACCTGTTTTGCTTTTAGCACCTAACCTCAAATCTTGATCTGAAAGTGCAATAAAAAAGGTTAGGGGCATGACAGAAGCATGACCAGAATATGGTCTAAAAATACACCATAGGGACCAGCGCTTAGTTATCCTCAGCTCAACCTGCACCAGCATCTCGCTGACATTAGACTTTCTTGTGCAGACTGCATCAGCAAGAGTCTCGACCAGACAGGAGCCATAATGAGACTCTGAAACCTGAAGAGCCACAAAACACCAAAAACCTTTGGTCCTGCCTCACTGCAATAAGGTACACACATTATATTGGTACACACAATCCTTCAATTCTAGGATTGCGTAAAATATTACGATTCAGTTAATTGTGTTCCCTCATTTGAATGATCACCATATTGATTCTTAAATTCCATCTTTTACTCAATGGCAGTGCTGGCTTTTGAATCTAGTCCAACAGCAATTGGACTTGAATTGAATATGAGATAAAAAGTTGTGTGTACAACAAAATACTGCCAGGAACTGTGTCTTTCTCACAGGCTGCATGCATCAACATTGAGCATGAGCAGTGTAGTCCAACTCAAATGCCCCATGAACCGATTCTTTCTGAAGCATTAGTGAATCAAAAACATATGGCTCAACCAGTGTAGTCTGATTCAAAAACAATTTTTTTTTTTTTAAAGATTTATTTTTGGCCTTTATTTGATAGGACAGTAGTTAGACAGGAAGTGAAGTGGAAGAGAGAGAGAGGAGGGACAGAATCGGGAAAGGTCCGCGAGCCGGGACTCGAACACGGGATGCCCAGAGCGCAACTGCGCTACATTTCAACGCGCTGCCCGCAAGGCTATCGGCGCTGACACAAATGACTCTTTTGAGCTGGTCCACTTCATGAATCATAAAATCTCAAACTAAAAATTTATCATTTGGGCGCAGTTTGGGCCCTGTTGTTAATTATTAAAATTAATAGACTAATTTCAAACATAATGAGAAAAAAAATACTGCCACGAACTGTCTTTCCCACAGGCTGCATGCAAAAACATTGTGTGATAGTGTAGCAATAGTGTAGTCCAAATTGATTCATATGACTTACGATATTGTTCTTTCTGAAGAGTGAGTGAATCAAACACACACAGCTCAACCAGTGTAGTCTGATTCACAAATAAATGACTCTTTTGAGCTGGTCCACTTCATGAATCATTAAAAACCCTACAAACTAAAAATATATAATTTGGGCACAGTTTGGGCCCTGTTGTAAATTCTTAAAATTAACAAACAAATTACTTTTTTTCAGCTGGTAAACAATTATTACAAAAAACAAACAAAAAAAACTGAACTAACTAGCTAAAAAAGTATTGTTTGGGCCCAGTTTGGGGTCTGTTACTAATTCTTAAAATGAATTCTTTTACAATGTACCAACTTAGAAGGTTCCCTGTTTAATTTATAATATATGAGACAATTTCTTTTGTGCGTAAAGAAACTGAACATGTAACTGAAATAAACCCAAATGAAGCAAATTCAGAAACTACTCATATTGAGATCTTATGAACCAATTATTAATAAAATATAGACAAAAATAGACTTATAACATTGGCCATTACATTGGTTATTCAGGATCATTTTTAAATCACAAATAATTTGAGTGACAGTGCACAAATGCCAATTATTAACTTTCAACAGTCTGCTATTTTGTGAGAGGTAAAAAATAGAGCTACAAAACGGCCTGAAACAACCTGTACTAATACATTTGCCAAAAAACAAGCCCTCTTTTGTCAGCGTCTCTGTGACGAGGCATGCATTACCTTCGATGTCGGCAAAGGGCAGTGCCCTGGAGCAGCTGTGCCGGCCAAACATCGTTCCACACAGCCATTAAGATCCGCTAGGCTCTCAAATCTCCCAGAGTAAGACTGACACTGCTTTTCAATGAGACCTCAGCCAGATATAAAATTGTCACTTCAAATCAAAGAGGAAAAGGTATTTGAGTTGAGTAATGATAAAGATACAGGAAGGATGTTGTACGCATTAAGGTCACATAAGTGTAGCGGAATGAGATGCACTGTTAGTGACCGCTGAGAGCACTCATGTTTTATTCATGCTGGTGCCAAGGTCCAAAGCCTCCCATGATCATGGAAACATTTGATGTGCTCATTAGATTTGAAAAAGGTCACTTCATTTTCCCCCTCGCTCTAACTGCACATGTATAATTTCCCTTCTGAAGGGAGCTGTAACCTTTTTAGAGGCAGCCATCGAGTGCCAGCCCTGCTGTGTGTGCAGTCTGGGGCCATTGTGCTGGGATCGGTTTGCCCTGAAGCCTTAGAGGACATGAGCAACTTAAACTCTGACCAGACTCTATGGACCTATCCAGAAACATTACACAGTCGGTTGACGTACACTGAGATGGAGGAGGAATCAGGATCACAAGCTGAAACCAAGAAAGCTACACATTAGAAAGAGAATGAGAAGTGATAAAACTTCTGTTCATTTAAGTTTAACTACATCCAAAAGATGCACTCGTTATAAATCAGTGTTTACTGTTCACGTTTATTGTACTGGCAGCGACAGCAAGAGTCTCAAAAAAACAAACAAACAAAAATCTCTGAACTAAAAAAAATATGTATTGTGTTTTTATTCTCTTTTATTCTCCTAATCAAGAAAAAAATGGACAGAGACATTATAGGTTCATCAGCAAAATGAATACAGGAATATACTGCTATTTTATCAGTTTCATATCCATTGAAAAATAAATAAATAAATAGTCAATTTACTCTTTAAGTTGTTGTTAAGAATTAAAAAAGAACACCCTCACCATTTAATTTGAAAGAAAGTAAGTCTATTCTTATTATCTTTTTATTTTCTTCATTATCTAATGCACATCAACTAGCCTAGTTGTTGTACTGTGATTTTTTTAGAGCTGTGAAGTTCAGCATGTACAGGGCTGTAACATCCATCGGCAAATAAAGTTTACGAGCATAAACAAATTGAAATCTGCACAATTAAATCTTCAACAAAAAGTAGTTTCGTACTAAACCACCAATACTCGACTAAGGCAACGAGTTTAACGCTGCCCCAAACAATACCCAAGTATTATAATTCAAAAAGAAGCAGCCATATATTGTATTCTCTGTATCGTTACAAAAATAATGGCTGATGCATAATAACAAATATACTCCTTGCAGAAACAAAATTGACAAGAAGTATATTGTGACAGTCCCACAACTATGCAGAAAATCGGTAAATCTTTGGAAAATAACTGGGATGAATTAATTGAAATTGGAATGTATAAACTAGAACAGAATAAAAACTAAACAATTTGTGTATGTAATTTGAGTATTTAAAAAATATTTGTAAAATTTAAATGCATTTTAAATTGAAAATCAATTATATTCTCCCATCAACTGTTTAAAACTCTCTCTCATTAAAAAAAAAAATATATAAAAAATTAATTAAACAACATCTCTTTGAGAGAGATAAAACTGAGTAAGTATGAAAATTTAATTTGTAGACTTTAGACAAAAAAAAAAAATCGTTTGGACATTCATACATTAAAGTGAGTGAAAAAAAAGCTCAGCTTAAGGTAATATGAGCGTCAAGTTAAGTTAAAGCTGATCTGGCAAAAATATGAATTACAAAAGAAAACATGCTGTGTTGCATGTTTCTCAAAGGGTCACTGCAGGCAAATAGGTCTAATTACAAACAGCTAAGGCTTTACACCACTGGGGATCTAAACTACAGTCCACAACTATTACAGGCTGTTGATATTGTGCGCATGTGGTATTTCAAGATTTCCTACAAAAGGATCAGATCTAGAATGAAGATTTTGAAAAAATAAACACAGACCAAGCTGTTTGTCCTTTGCTACATCGCTTCTGATGTGAATTGCCTGTGATTATTTAAGATTCAAGATACACTGTACCATAAAAGCCACTAGGAGAAGACCCAGCTAGTTAAGATCTTTAAGTTCATCATTTTGTAAAGCAACCGTTTTTACAGTTACAGCTGCGACACAAATCTAATTCAACAAACATCAAAACAACCAATCCAGAAACCCCTTGGCTTTGTTTTTTTGCTCACAAACGCTCTAAAAACTGCATATCTCTAGGTTGTCAAACAAGTTGTGGCCAGTGACCATTCTGTGGTATTTACAGGACCAAGGCATGTGTTATCTTAATATTTACAAGGGAATGTAGATCACATGACTATTACACAACTTCATCATCCTCACTGTTGGTAGTTTCTTCTAACGACCAAGAGTTACAATTACATTAAAATCCATTGCAACAACACTTAGCAGCGTATGACTGATCCAAGCAACCCTTCGAGATCTTCAGATGGAGCAGGAGTTGGCTCTCTTTCTTGGCTTTGCCTCTCCAAAGTCCTTGTCATCATGAGTGCAGGGGCTGAAAGAGCAGGAGGAGCAGAGCGTCTGTGAGAGTCTACGCATCCCCAGCCGGAATACGCTGTTGGACAGGCTATAAATGACGCAGTTGCAGAAGCTGTTGCTAATAGCTAACCAGGTAGTCACAAAGGAGAGGGCAGGGCTGTCCAGCACATGGGAGCTCTCGAGAAGGAAATAAAATATGTAGGGGAGCCAAAGCATGTAGAAAACACTGGTGATCCGGAAAAGCACCATGGCGTACCTCCGGTCTGGCCCGTGGCCTGTGTGGTTGCCCCCTTCGTCAGTTTCCATCTCCTGGCTGGGAAAGCGTGCCCGTCGCTCGCTGATCTCTCGATTGTGCTGCTGGCAGATGCGGAAGATGTGGAAGTAGGTGAAACAGACCACCAGGGCTGCAGGGGCGTACAGCAGGCACACAACAAAGCCAGTGAAGAGTGCAGAAGTGGGCCAAGAGTGGGCACACCATTCAAAGATATCCCCATGGTACCCCGGCTTACCCCAGCCAAAGAAAGATGGGAGAAAGACCACGCAAGAGTAGATCCATATGAGAACGATGCAGCAGCGAAGGCGGCAGGGTGTTACCAGCTGGTTGTAGGAGAGGGGCTTGGTAATAGCCAGATAGCGGTCCACGCTAATGCAAGCCAAACAAGCCATCGAAACGCTCTTGAGTACAGAGATGACATAGCTGAAAACCTGACAGGTGAGGGGTTCTTGGACACCAGCTGGGTAATGGAGCAGGGAAAGGGTGGGAACCAGGCAACTTAGCCCCACAAGCAGATCAGCGTAGGCCATAGTCTGGATGAAGTAACTGGTGGTGTAGTGGTGTAACAACGGGGCACAATGAAACACAAAGATCACCGTTAAATTCCCAGCAATGATGAGCACCGTCAGCAACACAATGACTGCAGTCTCTAAGACGCAAGCTTCCACGACCTTGTTCTGCCCCCAGCCTAGGGGGCAGGAGTGGTTTAGGGACACACCGAAGTGACCGCTAAGGCTGCTGTTCGGAGTGGGGACTGGTTCGATCAGCTCCGACTGGTTCATTGTCCCGGACCTTGTCCACTTGGATAAGGTTCTGTTGTCCAAAACGCAGAGCAGATGACCTGCAACGTGATCCTGTGTCCACGTTTTCTTGATCTCAATCTTCTGTATTTTCCCCTTTACCTCGGTCTTTCACATGGCTGGATCTCAATGAATTGGGCATTGGCAAAAATCAATACAGTCCGTGAGGAGAAGAAAAAAAGTGCCTAGCACTCCTCTGAAATCAGTCATACTTAGGAGCAGTTCAGTAACTGTAAGACAGAGATATTTCCTCGGCAAACAAAACTAAGGCTGCTGGAAACAAAAGGGCTGCATTTCTGTGCTGAAGGCCAGTTGGCAATATTGTCCAGAGCACCCGCAGTGAAGTCGACCAATCCCTTAAGTGGTCCTCTCAAGGGTAAAATGTGCAGGATTGTAGAAGGGGTTGTAGGATAAGGAAATGAAGATCAAATGGTTTCCTGTGACCAGTTAAGACAATATAAGAAGGATTAAGACAACAACCAATAAAGGTAACAAAATAGATATGAAGATATGAAGACCGATAGATATGAAGAAAGTTCCTGGGTCATACCTTCTCCCGAGTCGACAAAAGTTGCAAAAGTTTCCAAAAAATCTGTTCATATTAGTTTGTCACCAAACAATAACATGCACCATGTTTTGCTTCTGGAATACTGTCCTCTTGGCCACTGTCTCGACCCGCTTTGGGATTTTATAGTCCGAATCAAAACACAGACACTCTAGACAAACACAGGACAGCATATGAGAGTTGCCAGAGCTATCGCTGCACAGAGCACCGCTCATAGCCTGCGGGAGTCTGAGTGAGGCAAAACGGAACTAATCAAAATTTCAAGATCATGTTCTGGGGGGGCCACAGCAACGTCTTTGGTCTTATTTGCTCCCAATCCATTTACTTTTCATGAACTTTCACTGTGCATCGGATAAAAGCAGGTCACATAAAACACGAGAGACCCGTGTTTTCCGAAACAGGTATATAGCCGCTTATGTGAAGGTGTCCCCTCAGATCACATCAGGACAGGTCTTAAATCCACATGTTCTTGGTTTCAGTCCAACGTTTGCACATCACATGGCATCCCAACCTCTGCATCTGATTAGTTGTACATGCCCAGCTTCTTTCCTTCTGAGGTAGACCTCGTTGCTTCTTCTCCAATGTCTTTGTGACACATTCCGTAAAGTCTCCTCTAAAATACTCAGTCCGTTCCCAAAATTGGAAGATCTGCGTACCGCTTCTGTCCTTGTCAGCTCTCGGCAACCTGTGAGCCAAAGCAGGTTGACAGCAATTCCCACCGAGCGTGCACAGTGCAAAACGCACTTTGAAATGAAGAATTCAAGCAAAAAGATGAGAACAGTAAGACTTTGAACAGATCTATTCCAAATTGTGCAGCAAATCAGAAACAAGCCGAGGAAAAGAGAGCAGCCCCTCACTGCTGGTGCTCAGAGATGCTGTGAGCAGCTCACAGTTTCCTCTCCCCCTTCACAGTCTCGCTCTCTCTTCCACTGTGCCTCTCGATCACATTTGCTCCCTCCTTCCTTTCCCCTCTCTCTCCCGCTCTTGCTCGCTCTCTAACTCTCTTCCCTCCCCCATTTTGGCGGCACCTGAGGTCCTCTTTCTCACACAACTCCTCCCAGCACACTGTTCTCTCTCTCTCTCTCTCTCTCTTTATTTCCAATGTTCTCCCTCTTTTCTCATTATCCTCCTCTTCCTGCACACCCTGAAGATGTTTCCCCATTCAAAAATAATCAAAGACTTCCATCTCTCCCGAAGTCTCCTACAGCTTCGTGTTTTATTATCCCTTGTTCTCGTTTTCCTTCCTGCTTCAAGTCACTTACATAGACCAGTGCCCAAGTGCAGCAATGCCTGCCCCCTGCTTACAGTTGCCAGGCATTTCAGTTAGCCAGGACCCTCCCTCACAACAGCTGACATGGTGCAACAAACAGGAACAAATTAAGAGACTCCAGGAGGGGGGATTTCATTCCCCTGGAAGGATATCATCGCCTGAGTCTGCTCTAACACAATCACAAATGCAGATCTTCACCAGTTTTACTGACAAGTTTGCTAGACATAATTACAACTAGAGGAGCTCATAAAATACAAAGGGATTACGAGAATGACAGCCAATGTTTCTTGCACAGCTGCTGAATGTTCAAGCCCCGTGGCGAAACAATTTCATATTTTAGCTGAGTGGTGAGCTTGCAGTCCTGAACTGAATGTGATAAAAAAAGGGTGCCTGGATACAAAAAAGATAATAAACAGACAACACTTACGCAACTTTGTCCTTACTGACTGTACTGAAGGAGGTCTATAATTCCCAGAGAAAGCTATCAGTTAGCATCCCTCCGCTGCCGCAAGACCATCCTCTATCGAACCCCCAACTTGCCGTTGCTAGCAGGGATGCCAAAAAAAAGGAGGGGGGGGGGGGGCAACTGTACTATTTGTTCTAGGCCCGTGCTTGGGGGTGATGGGAGTGTCTGGACTGAATAATGGAAGGGGGTCTGATGGAATAATGACGACTGTAAAATCCGGAATGCCAAAACAAAACACAATCTCAATGTGACATCCCATCTGGGCTACAGGAACATAAAATTACTAATGCGTAGGTCAAAATCTACTAATTTACACAGGGATAATAAATTTTACTATTAATATTTTAAACGGCAATGTTAAAAAATTAAATACATTTAAAGGGCTAGTTCACCCAAAAATGAAATTTCTGTCATTAATTACTCACCCTCATGTCGTTCCAAACCCGTAAGACCTTCATTCATCTTCGGAACACAAATTAAGAAACTTTTGATGAAATCCGAGAGCTTTCTGATCCTGCATAGAAAGCAACTCAACTGGCACATTCAATGCCCAGAAAGGTAGTAAGGACATAAGGACATTATTAAAATATTTCATGTGACATCAGTGGTTCAACCGTAATTTTATGAAGTTACGAGAACACTTTTTGTGCGCAAAGAAAACAAAAATAACGACTTTATTCAACAATACATTGTGGTACTCTCGTGAATGTCGATCAAAGACTGAAAGGGAAGAGAAGAAATTGTTAAAGTTGTTAGTTTTGTTTTCTTTGCGCACAAAAAGTATTCTCGTAGCTCCATAACATAACGGTTGAATCACCGATGTCACAGACTATTTTAACAATGTCCTTACTACCTTTCTGGGCCTTGAATGTGTCAGTTGCATAGCTGTCTATGGAGGGTCAGAAAGATCTTGGATTTGATCAAAAACATCTTAATTTGTCTTCCGGGTTTGGAACAACATGACGGTGAGTCTTCATTTTTGGGTGAACTATCCCTTTAAGGTTCAAAGTCACACTGCGAAATATCAAGTCATAATGACCTTTTACTTTTTACCTTGTCTTTTCAACTCTGAAGCAGAAAAGAACTTACATATTCACAAGACCTAAGACTGGTTGCCTATAATTAAGTCATTATGTAGTAATAACACATCCACAACACTTTTTTTTAAACAAAGAAAACCATATAAAATTGGTCCAATTGGTTATTATAATATAGAATATTAGGCCAAATTAAAAAACCGAATTCTGCAGTAAAAACAGTCGCACATGCTGGTGAAATGTATAAGAAACGCTGATCCATAACTTGAGGAACAAGATACTACTGAACAACAGTATCAGCTAGAGGTCCGTATAAATGATTCATCACAAAGGAAGAGGAAAGGCTGGAGAAAACAATGACCATAATCCTCTTCATCTGTCGGTGCCTGAGCTTTTGATCCAAGTGACTCTGTACAGGGACAGGCAGGGCACTCTGGCTCTCATCACCACACTGGCAGTACAAGTACAGGTCAGGATGACAGCTGGACTTGATTTGGCATTATTTACGGCAACAGTCAGGGCTTTGCTAAATCCACTGCTTTCAAAGACAACATGAAATCAAATTGGACCCTATTTACGACAACTTAATTTTAATAAAAGCACTGATCTTACAGTGCACAACTAATAAGGGAATGTCTAAGTGAATCTGTAAACCATGGAAAATGAAATAAACGTACATATAAATAAAAAAATACATAAAATCACAGTATACATTTCAATGCATTGAAATGTCCAAATCTAAACTACTGTATTATTCATTAAAAAGAGATTTAAGAAAAATACCAACATTAAACTGAGACTAAAAGTTCACTTACGCTTTGTAACCACATCATCGTAACATTCATAGCAAGTTTTCATGTTTTAAATTTTGCACAAACAACTTGCAGACAGTCCCGTGGCACGCATATAGCCATGATTCAAACCTCTGCACACATGACCAGAGGATATGACTGCATGAAGTGTCTCTCGGTAATACAAACTGTCATTTCTGTGTCAGCAGTGAGCTGACCCCGGCGACACGGTCTGATAGCACACGCTATGAGGGAGCCGACCCTATCTACTCGACAGTGCAGATGGGGGCCAAAATCCATTTCCAACATTACAACGCCATAAAATGAGGCATGTGTATAAACAAATCCAAAAGCCTCTCTCGTTGGTGAGTAGCGTGTCGTTGTGTGAACAAAATCACGTTGTTTGTGGGTTATTGATTCTCAGGGAGGTGGAACGGGTGTATGATGAGGCCGCTAATAGAAGCGTTATAGTTCAGAGTGAATGGCAGCTCAGTCGGTAGATCTTGACTGCATTAAGATACATGTCTGGCTGTGCTGGGAACAGGGGGCTATTGTGAGGGAGGGGCAGCTGGTCGGAAGAAACTGGGATGGCTTTGTGGACAAGTCTCAAACATCTCATACGCTGGGAAAATGGCAGCTCACCAGCACACACACTTCGTGGATAGAATCACAGAATCATGTTCTAAAAATGAAATTTGCAGTATAACGCGTAATGTCATGGAGGGCTGTAAAATAAAGCGAATTGCAATATGGATTTGTGTCTGTGTGTCTGTGTGAATGAATGGTTTGTCTACAACACACACACACGCATGTGACACATATCAGAATTTCTGAAAAATTTAACTGAATAGACATGATTATTAAAAATGAATTAAATCATTCAAATGAAATCCAGAAAATTTAAAACAAAAAACACTTTAGGAAGAACAAAACAGAATTTGGAAAAAAAAAAATAAAAATAAAGGATTTTTATTGTGCCCTAAAAATTTAATTTTTGTAAATCTTTTTAAAATTGCATTTAAATTGTATAAGTTTCATGAGTCCAATTAATTAGACAGGAGTTTTGATTATTAAAATTTAATTAAACCCTTAAAAAGGAATCCAAAAAAAAATAAAATAGAAAACACTAAATTTGGGTAGAATAAAACAGAATAAGGAAAAAATAAAACAGATTTCATAGGGTCATAAAAATACAATTTCTGTTAATCTTTTATTAAACTGTTGTTAACTGTATACTGTAAGTTTCATGATTTCAATTCATTATAATTATAATTATTATATTTTTGAATTATTAAAATTTAATAAAATCAATAAAACCTGGACAATTTAACTGGAAAAGAGTGAATTTGGGGGGGAACGAGAATGATTTCATAGAGCCCTAAAAAAGTAATTTTTGTTAAACTTTTAATAAATTGTTGCTAAATTGTATAAATTTCATGATTTTAAATAATCAAACATGTTTTTCGATTACTAAAATTTAATTTAGTGGGGAAAAAGCAGATTTTACAGGGTCCTATTTACTGGTCCAAAATCAGAAATTGTCTAACTACATTTGTACATTTTTCATAGAAAAAAGTGCCCTCTCTGAGGTCCTTCTTTCAATGCAAATCTATTTTTTTCCCCGCAATTTGTTTCACCTCTGATCGCTTAAAACCAGACAATACTGTACAAAACCACCCACACTCAGAAAAAGCAGAACTATTCTTACAAATCCAGAATATGCATAAAACATTTTTGTATTGAAACGATCTGCCATCAAAGATTTCATTACATGCTCCATAAAGACTATAATCTACTTAAGCAGGTTTGTGAAGACTATATAATCAATCCCACAAGCCGTTTGAAATAGAAGGTAGAAAAACAGAGGCTTGCCTAAAAAAATTATATTAATACGAAATGCTGGATGCAGCCCAGTGATCATCTAAATGGCTGAAAGGAGGCTTCTTGGCACGAGGTATTCAGGATGTTTCATGCTCAGTTACAATCTTGTAATCAAACAATTTACTACAGTCTAAGGGTCCATGTGCCTCAGCTGATAGTACAATGACTTAACATTGTGCTTTCACATGCCTCTTTAATGTGTCAGTAATTAAACACATAGTATTGTTGTTTGCGAAAATATGGTGTAACGGTCTGATGTTTGATTGTCTCAGACTTTTTTCGGTTTCTTAAAAGTAGCATTCAGAACAAATCACTAGGGAACAGTAATTTGAAAATGTATGCATTTTATTCTAATAAAAGTAACTAATATTGTGTTAATATGTACCATTTATTTTCAATAATGTCATCAAAATCTTATTTTCTTGTCTGTATATAACATTTGTTGTCAGATTCAGCCAATGTCTACTTTTGGGGGAGGAACAAAGACTTTTTAAGCTCTGACTCGAGAGAATAGCACCTTTGGTAGATCCCTCATGCATCAGCGAAGTAAAGGCTGCGAAAATGTCAGTTTCACGCTCTCTGAAACACCACACGGGTTGCATTTTCATTGATCTACAGCAAGGACAATGCACACTCAAGAGAGTGTTAAAAAACGTATGGTCAGACACCATTATAGACAGGGTGGAAAGAATAGGATTATGTTTTGATGTGAAAAAGCATTAGACAAGTTAAATGAACCTGACTGATAGGAAACACCAAACTAAAAAACTCCCTCAATTTAAAAAAAAAAAAAAACTGAAATAAAACTATTTTTTTTTAATTATTTATTAATAAAATTAAAATTAATTAATTGCATATTTTAACTAAAATTGGGAAATAATCACATATATTAGTATTTGTTGGAAAAATCCCCTAAAAGAAGACCATAAAAAACCCAGAAAAAATAGTCCCCAAAAAAAGACTGTACATTTTTTATTTCAGCTTACAAATAGAGAAGCTGTGGCTAATTTACTCGAACAAATATTGCATTAACTACCCACGGCACAATACCCAACCATTAATAACACGGACATCGTATATAGCGTCGATGGCCAGATCTCTGCATGGTGTTTTTATTTTTATTAATAGCGCCACATGTTATATCGACATGACCGGCAGTGGAAAATACTTGAAATTAAATTAATGAATAAATTATACTCTCCGCGCCCCATAACCCTGAAGGCAGTACGGTGTTCGGTTCAAGGAACTGTTGCGGGAGGAACTGTAGGATTTACGTTATCTGGCAAAGTCTTTCCTCTCGTTCTTCCTTTTCTGTTTTCTCATTCATTCTTTGACTTCATCCCACACTCCATTCGACACTCTCTTGCAGTGCTGAGGTATTTTATGGCGCCTGTTCACCATCATTCTCATAGCCTGGCATTGATTATTGTGCTGTATTTCAGGAGTTGTTTCTAAAGCAATGATTATTGGCTTGCACATAAAGAAAATCCCAAGTTAACCTAAAAATACCTCTATCAGGACACAAAAGAAGTGGTTGAAGCGGTATGAAAATAAAACATGAAGCCATGGGGGTTTCTGTGCAGAGTTGCATGTGTTGCAGGTTTATCGGTTGGGGGGGGGGGGGTTCAACCACTGACCAAACAGTAAATTGATTGTGGCAGGTCAGAATGAGGGCATGCAGGGATGGTGCTGGATTATCCTTACCTCCAGCTGACCTCTGGTCACCATCATTACACTGCCTGAAAGTCATTTGGTCAGAAACAAATCCAAGCAAAGCCAAGAGTTGTAAGTAGAGCTGCTGGAAAATGACCCGCTTGGTAAATTACTAATGCGTTACTTTACTAGTTACTTGAAAAAAGCAATCTGATTACGTAATGTGCAATCCGAGTTATGTAATCAGATTACTTTTTCAGATTACCTTTTTATCCCCAACACTAATATAATATTAATGATAATGATAACAATAATAATAATAATAATAATATCATAAAATAATCATTATAATTAATATATTTTTCATGCTATATATATATATATATATATATATATATTTATTTATATGTTGCCCAGTTGCTCGATATTTATAAACATACACTTCATATACTTTTTAATTATTATATTATTTATAATAAATTATAATTTATATAACTATACATATTTCTGTGGCAATAATATATTTTTAATAATATCTATTTATTAATATATTTATGCATGCATATTTATAAAACATGCATAAAACAAATACATACCAAAAAAATATACCAAATATTATAAAATATCCTCACCCAAAATATTAATCATATAATGTAAAAACATAAATCAATGGTGTGCAAAGTGTCAATGTATATTAAGTATTTTTTTAATCTTCATTATCACATAAAATATCCATAAATGAAAAATAACAAATAAATGAAGTGTTTGAATTGCTTTTAAACTCTAAAACATCAGGTTTATTTTAAAAGTGGAAATTAACAAGCATCAGAGCTAAAATGTGGATCACTGAAATAATTTCTTGACAAATTAGTGGCTGAATACCACAATCTGACCCACGTTTCTGAGTCAACAGTAGTTATTTCAGTGTCGGAACGTTCCTGTCACTGACCACGCTTGGCGTGAGAACCAGTCTGACCACAAGAACAACATGAAAGAAATAGCTTTTCAAACATGTAAAAAAAACTGGAGCTTGCAAAAACTGCACAGTCGTATTCCAGATAATCAGCCGTTGTAGATCTGTAGCTGTGTAGGAATCGCTCGAATTTGCTGTGACACTGCTTTTGGAATAAGCAATTAGACACATTCTCAGCAACTCGCTAAAAACATTCAACTAACTCCGTTTCCACGGGTTCACGAGGTCAAACGAACATCTGAGCGAAGCATCAATATGGGTAGAAAATGTTTAGTAAATAAACAGCCTGCTCTACTACAAAGGTTCATCCCGCTGACAAATGGAAACCAGTAAGTAAAGATCATCTATTTTACCCTTGAAAACCCACACAGAGTTTTTCTGTTCTTCAGACCGCTGCCTTTTCTCACTCAAAACACTTTGAAAGACCAAAGCAGTTCCAAAGCAATTTTAAACCTCACTTTAAAACCACACAAACTCCCTTGGTACATCTGTTGAGTGTATTTACTAAACTGCAATGAACAAACAAGAAAAAGACCCATAAATGTGGATGCTACGTTGTTAAGAAATGTATGCCTGCTAGTTGGCAAAAAATGGGATGGAATGTGACTTCTGCGAAAACCAAAACTAAGTGGTAACGGTTGTCATCTCTTACCTTGGTGATGAGGATGCGGTATTGCTCCAGCAGAGGCTGATCGTTGTGGGAGTCAGACAGGAGCTGCCAGACTTCAGCTCGTAAGGCCTCCGGGATCCCAGGCTTCACCAGAGCAGACAGACCTTTGGGTCGCGCCAACAGGTTTCCTTGCCTGACAGGTGGAAGACAGACGGCGTCATTGCAGCACAACAGAGCTGGTATTTTGCAGTCGTGTTCAATATGGATTGCGCTCCAAATCTGGTCATACTCTCATGTCGGGCCAAAAGTCTCACCATCTGTTGAGGATCCCTCCCCAGGATTCCAAAATCTTCTCGGGACAGTCCTTCGACACATCTCCTGTCCCGCTAGAGATCTCACTGTCGCTATCTGTACAACAGGGGACAAAGATAAAATGTTTGTTAATGCTGTTATTAGCCAAAAAAATTAAAAATACAAAAAATTAAAAAAGGTGAAAACCGTGTCATGATAAGATATTAGTAATGCATTAAGAATGTAGCAATCTAAAAATAAAAATGACTCTTTCATATAATCCATTCATAGTCAATAATATTAGAGATTGATCAAATTTAACTGAAGTGGTAAACTATAAAGTGCATTGTTAGCAGGTTAATGAACACACAAAAACACATCCTTTACATACAAGATTAACTAGATTAGAAAACATAAATATAATATTGCATAATACATCTGCACAAAATGGCGCAAATGCGTAAACAAAGTTACACGCTAGTCAGAATGTGTAAGTCATTATGTGAAAATGCTCTTTTCATAAAACATGCTAAAACATGGACACTGAACTAAAGCATAAAGAAATCATAATAGTGTATTATAATTAGGAGTTGACTGATTATCGGCGCCGATATTAAGCATTTTTATGGTTATCAGTATCAGTCATTTCCAAAACTGATTTGCAGATAAAATAATTTAAAAGCATTTAAAGAAAGTTTTTGTAAGAGCCTTGTTACTCTTAATTTTGACATTTATTTTCATTTTTACACCAGACATATATATCGGTTCAAAATATCAGTCTACTTGATCTGTAATAATCGGTATCTGCATCAACACATATCAGCCGACCCCTAATTATAATACCGAAATTGTTTTTGTTAAAACATATGTTTAAATGATAAAATATATCATATTTTGATAAATGATAAAATATATTTTGTTTTCCTCTTTCTCTTCAACTAAAATATTATTTTCGTGGACTAAAATCAGATGCCATTTACTAAATATAGTACCAAACAAATCATATTTTTGTCCAAAGACAAGAACAATGACTACAGGTTATAATTTGAATGAAATCTTGATATTTTGCAAGCAAAAACACGGCAAATTCGCATAACCAACTTGAAGAAATTGCAAAATCTGCCAGGGGAAATCTTGCGTCGTCATGAAATTTGCAAGATTCCTGTTTGTGTGTATTCCCATTAAAATGACTGAATTTTTGTTGTAAATGTGACCACATCTTAAAATAAAAAAAAAAAAAACTGGCAAAATGGCTACAGCTATTGTCAGGGTTTCTGCAGGATTTTTAAGCTCAAATTTAAGACTTTTTAAGACCTGCACAAATAAAATTAATACCATATGAGCGGGGTAGGGCAATGTCTATGGTAAATTATTAAACTGTAAAATGACTATAAAAAGCTTGATTTACAATTCAGATACAAGTTTTCACAAAAACAAAGTTTTATAAAATGATACTTTAAATGATGCTCTTTTACATCCATAAGAAAACAGATGAGTCAAAAGTATTAATTATTATATTAATTTGAACAATTATTATCAATAAATTATTATATTAATTAAATAACGTAAAAACATATTTTAATGTTTAGATTTCTATAATGAATTATCTTCTTATCGATCCACCAGATCACATTTTACAGCTCTCCGTGTTTGCAGGGTAAAAACATGGGTCGATTTTCGCATTGGTCTGAACAAAAAACAACCCAGTGTTCCTGCAATACCGGAGGCTGCAGTTTTATTTTTTGGGACAGCGCCATCTAGCCAATTCTATTCCAACAGAGGAGACCTGATTCAAACATCAAACAAACAGATGCAAAGACTAGATACATGGAAACTATTCATTTTTTATCTTTCCATCTTATTTTTAATGTAAGAGCTAGCGTGAACTTGAGTGTTCGAGGGGGTGTCAGCAATCTCCATTTAGCCTATTTAGCTGGGCAAAACAGTTCATTGTGCGGCTGGATGTTGTAAATTAGTATTTGTATTCCAATTATTTTACATTTATTAAAGTACTAATAACCACACTAATTTGTACCACAATTGTTCTACCGTTTACTGCACTTTCAGTGGGTCACACATCAGACGTGATGCTGTGCTGCAGCTAATGAACTGAAGTCTCGCATATATACAAGTATTTCTTTCCAAGAAAACTGAATTTAAAACCAGAATATATATAGAATATATTGAAATAAATTAGGTTAAATATTTCAAGAGGGTTACCAATGGGTATGTTTAGGGTTAGGAGTTGGTCAGGACAATAATAATACAATTAAACAACTACATAATTCCTTAAAAATAATAATATACATACAAAATAATAATATAATTGAATAGCAAGTGCTATAAAATAGTATGAGCTGCTAATACATACATACAAAAAATAAATAAATAAAATAAAATAAAATAAAATAAAATAATTAGAAAAAATAAAAGCCTCCGGTATTTCAGGAATACTTACTCACAGCAACAGCCTTATTGAAAATGCACATTCGTTCTCTGCCAGCAGAAGGCACTTTCGAACTGCAGACCTATAACTGTTTCCCCGGTAACGGCAGAACACAAAGCAGTGCAGCACCAGACTTTGATGTTTATTTAATGAAATCATAGCCTTTTGAAGTTTAATCGTCACATTAAGCTGTATCGCAATTCTGTTCCATACTCAAATTTAAGACCTCTTGAAATCATAATTAAGACTTTCTTGTACAATTTAAGACTTTTTATGACCTTAAATTTGATACAAGTAAATTTAAGACGCGGGAACCCTTATTGTGAGCAATACTTTCCTGAAATTTTGCAATTGTCAGTGTAGCAATGTATAAAGCAAATGCCCAACAAATTCGCTTGACCACCTTGAACTAGTTGCAAAATCTATGTTGGGAAATCTTTTGCCCGACCTTGTTTATTCCTACTAAAATAAATGGATTTGCCCGTGAACATCAGTAAATGTAACCGCACATTAAAACAAAAACAACTGTAAAAATAACACTGGCTCTATCAGTTACAGCCATATGGTGAGCATTCTGCCACACTACAGCTGCTGTCACACTTTGAGAGCGATATTTAAACATAAATCAATATTAAGATTTAAGTGACGCAATCAGATCCCACTTTAAGCTCAAGTCATATCCCTCCGGTGAGAGTCTACGCCCTGAGTCTCAAAGTACATCCTGTCATCGCCACCGACTGCAAATGCGTGTACGTTGTGGCCAAACATCATTCCTACAACTCCCCGCAGGGCAGCACTTTGGATGACTCCATTTGGGCATGTTAGGATGCTGCAGGACTCCTTTGAAACACAGCGTTCAGGCAAAATTACAGAATCGTCCTTGCAGCATCCAGAAGACTGAGGTGAGTTATATGGCGGATGCACCTGCATTAGTCAGGGCCGTGGAGTGCCAAGATTACGGTCACGCCTTGAGGTGATAAAGAAAATGTCTTGGACTTAATGTCTGCAAAGGTCATTAAGAGCCGACCAGCAGACTTTCTGCTCTCTGAGTCCATATCTCAAGGTCTGCGGCCACAACATGTCTGCCGTAAAGATGTTTGGTGAGAATGAACGGCAATGCATCTGGTGGCGTCAACTATGTAAGACAGAAAAAGATAGTAATTGTAATTACGGCAAGAAGAAGCAAGATTTTAAAGTAATGATCTTTAAATAATGAACAGAACAGAAACAGAAGGAATGAATTTATGGGTCACCAAACTGAAAACTGCTTTTTGAGCCCATTTACAATGTTCATGACCTCCAGCGAGAGCCTCAAATGCCGTACATTTTACAATCCCCAATGTGAGGTCTGGAACACAGTGGTTTCTTTTGAAACGCTTTAAAAGGGCTTCTTTTTACATTTACTGCACAAGTACCTTGGCAACGTTGCAAGGAGAGAGACTGAGATAGGGAGAGAGAGAGAGAGAGAGAGAGAGAGAGAGAGAGCCTTGAGCAGAGCCTCTGTCGCAAGGTGACATGGCGGTTTGGTAGCAGATGTGGGCGGATGAATCTTCTTTTCCATCTGCCTCCCCAATAGATCTCAGAAACGGTGGAGAAAGCTGGCGAGGGCAAACGCTTCCAAAAACAACAATGACTTTCTTGTACAGCCCAGAAATCGAGGCTTGGAACAAATTGCACAAACCAAAAGATGAGAATCGATGAGAACGGCTGAATAAAAAGGAATCATTCATTCATTTCGCTAAAGGTCCACAGAGAAGCTACACAAGACAAGTTTTGATTTATTAAATGTACTAGCTGGTGGAAAATATATTGTCATGCATCCGTAGAAATTAAGGATGCACGACAATATATTGGTGAACATACAAGTCAATATTACCAATATTGCTCATTCTTTGGGTTACGTATTTTAACAAACTGCTATCAAATATTGAGTTTGCACTGACACATTGATCATAAAAAAAAAAGAACACTAGTTTTAAATTTGCCAATGGTCAACTAATGATTAACCACAAAATAACCTTTAATTAATGCACATTTATTTTATTTTCAGATGATTAGACTTTATTAGTATTATTAGTTATTTTAGTATCATTAAGATAATATTATATTTCTCATTAATATTTTGAATTATTTTGATTTTTTTGATTATTGTAAATGTTTTTATTTTTATATCATCTACTTTCATTTTAATTCAAATTTTAGTAATTTTGTATTTGTATTAGTTAAAATTTTAGTAACTTGTGTGTTTTTGTCATCTTTATTAGTCTTTGTTTAAATCTCAGCATAGTGGTAAGTAATTTTCATTTCAGTTTTAGTTATTTTAGTACGTCAAAATACTAAATGAAAATGAGAAACTAGCTGAAATGAAATAAGTTATTATATATATATATATATATATATATATATATATATATATATATGTATGTGTGTGTGTGTGTGTGTGTGTGTATAATTATTTATTTATTTATTTAAGTTAAGGTTAACCATAATAACACTGGCTCGTTGACTTAAAAAAAAAAAAGAAAAAAAAGGAAAAAGAAAAACACTGTGCCGATATCGACTCTGTGGACACATTTGTTCTCTTTAAATGATATAAATTCATATAATAGATTTTTCAACTGATTTATGAGCTACAAAAGTTCAGTTAGTCCTATATCATTCATGTTATCAAATATGGGACCTGACTATGTGGAAAAACTAATTGCTTAGCCTATGGAAATCTGGCCCCTATTATACGTCACAAGACTCATATTTTTTTCCTGCTCTGTTTTGCAAACATATAGAGTTCCTGTATTTATGCTTTGTAAAATCCGAACATCCGCCAAATCTGGCAGCCTTCAACATTACCTAAATTATGTAAATAGCCTTGCCCTCAATTCCCTCTAGGGAGTTACATTCATAAACTATAAACTATATTTGCTGGTATTAAATAATGTAACACTGTTTCTTTGTTCAGCTGTTTAGGAAGCACGACATTTGACGAATATTCAGACAACATTTGAGCCAGAATGGACACCTAGCAAAACAATCAACCCTGCAAATACAGTAAAGAGTTAAAACACACAACCATCACATCGTTCACGGACATTAGGTAGTAAATAAGACAGAATTGTCCTTTAAGTGATATTTAACATGCTACTCAAACCCATGTAATCATTACTCCATGTTGTGTGCAAAAATCAATTGAGCAGAACCGAAGACAACAGAAGAAAAAAGAAAAACCAGCCAGTTCCAGGTGGTCAGATGACACACAGAGCCCGAGAGCCAAAACCACTTAACCAAATTGGAATCCATTCTTCTGAAATAGGCGCTGATAACCACTTGAAAGCCGCCAGGGTTTCACATCTCAGGCTTGTGGCACCCTGTCAAAAACACAGGCCGTCTCTGCTTCGTGAAAAAGACAGACGGCTGAAACACTTCACCTAGAGCTACCGGCCGAGACTAAATTAAAGCTTGCGATGGATTCGTGCTGCCAAACTGCAGGCAGGAAAACGCAAGGGAAGCAAATGTTGATCATGTTCAAATTTGGTGGTGAAAAAAAATCAGGACGGATGATCTCATTCTCTTGATGTGTTAGCATTGACATATAAAGGAAAAAAAAAATAGCAAAACAAATGGTCTTGCAACAGCTTTGCTGCCAAGCCAATCTGTTCTTTTTATGTCCACATGTACATACATACATACATACATACATACATACCAGTCCCTCTCGCTCTGAAGAGAGATCTGAATAAGCTCAGAGATGGTCATTTTTCCTGTATTTGTGAGAATGGATGGGGGTAATTGGGGCAAGTATGCAAACTCAAATGGAAATTAAATTACTTTAACAGGTTTGTTTATCATTTATTTTGTTGATCAAAGTAAAAAGAATAAAATAAAATAAATATTTTTGTAGAAAAATGTTAAATTATTTTGAAGTCTGAATTTCTTTATTCTTTAAGTTAATACATGTAAGGTTAATAAATCTAAATATATTTGAAATTACAGAAAATTAAATATTTAATGAAGGGATCTGTCCAAAAATTTTATGAGACGTGGCATCCTATGATCACATATTTTGAAAAGATATATGATATATCTCCCCCTTAACTGATCATTATAAAGAGATTTGTGGAAACTGGTTTAAACGTGATCACCAATGTTGTTTGGTTTTACATTTATGTACAGACCACTATGAAGAGCATTGAATTGCATTATTATCTAGGTATTTATTTATTTTTATTATTCCTAAAATGATATTGTCCATTTGTAAATGTGTACAATATTGGAAAGTTTATCTTGTATTTTACTTTATTTTGTTTTAATTATTCTTAAATTGTCTATTCTTATTATTGTTGTTTTTGTAATTTTATTTTATTTAGTTTGTTTAATTATTTTACCGGTAAGGGTCATCATGAGGGAAAGTTATAACCTTAATTGTATTAAGTGTTCTGTTAAAGCTTGAAAAAAAAATCATAAATATAATAAAAATAAAATAAATCTAAATAAAATATTTAAAGGGATCATATGATGCGATTTCAAGTTTTCCTTTCTCTTTGGAGTGTTACAAGCTGTTTGTGCATAGATAAGATCCCTGAAGTTGCAAAGACTAAAGTCTCAAAACCAAAGAGATATTCTTTATAAAAGTTAAGACTCGACCACGTCCCCCTAAAACGGCTCATTCAAACACGCCCCCACACGTCTACATCATGGTGTGGGGAGATTTGCAAAACACCGCCCAAATGGTTACGCAATGAAAGAAGGTGGGACTTTTATTCTCGCTGTAGTGTTGTTGCTGCCGCCGGCGCCATGTCCTGGAGATGCTGTGTTTCGTTGTGAAAGCGAAACTGCTTTGTTTGGGCTTCCAAAAGAGGACACAACTAGAAATCAGTGGTTAAGTTGTATTTACAACACTGTTCCAGAACAGTTCAACCCAAATATTAGAGTGTATGCATCGCATTTTAACGGAGGACTATTTCCTGAACCTGGGAGTAGACTGCCAGCTGTGCTCAAAGACTGTTTCTATAAAGTGGGGCAGTTCCAACTTTGCAAGGACAGTCTGGCGCTTCTGACTCACAGCCTGTAAGTATGTTTTCATATTTAAAGAATTTGCCACTGACTATTCAAACACGAGTTTTGAGCTGTGTAGAGTAGTGCTTGTTGTTTGTCGTTTCTCTGATCACAAATGCAGACATGGTAATGTTTACGTGGCGCAATGCAACGCAATGCGTAAAAAGACAGTATAAGTCATTATAATCAGTAATTATGTCCCCACTTGATGCAACAAATGCCTCATTTGTAATGGGTTTTATTGGTTTTGTGTCATCGCGCCGGGACACGGCATCACAATACAGTAAGGGGCGTAACATTTCTGTCTCACGCTTGAGGTATTCGGCCAATCACACCGCACTGGATAGCTGGCCAATCAGAGCACGCCTCGCTTCTCAGAACGATGAGCTTTGTAAAAATCGTCACGTTTCAGAAAGGCGGGGCATAGAGGAGCAACAATAATGTACAGTATGTGGAAAATTATGTGTTTTTTTAACCTTAAACCGCATAAACACATTGCATTACACCAAATACACAAAATAATGTTCTTCTTAGCAAGGTCATATGACCCCTTTAAAAAAACAAAAACTTTTTTTATTAATATAAAAATTTTGATTAATATACAAAATATATTTTAATATATATTTACTTAAAAATATAAAAAATACAAAATATTAATACATTTTTTACATAAATTATATTAAAATAGATTTTCATATAAAAAAAGATCTCTCTCTCTCTATATGTATATATATATATATATATATATATATATATATATATATATATATATATATATATATATATATATATATATATATAGATAGAAGCAATGTTTATAATTCAATGTAACAGAGCTTTCAATATACAGCAGCAAAAAGCCTGTTTAAATCTTAAAAGTTAGAGATAATGTGAAAAATGGTCAAAAAGACCCTGATTTTTGGTGCACAAAAACTTGAGTAACATCATAAATGAACTTTAGGGGGAAAAAATAGAATAGAATATGGTTCCTTTAAAGCAATTCACCTTAAAAAAAAAACCCTCAAAATGGCAACAAATATAAAACACAGAAAAGCACTCTGATAAACTAGATGGTGACGTACCTTCCTCTGGTTCCTCTTCCTCCGTGGGAGACTGCAAGCGGCCACGTGCTCCTGCTGCACATTCTGTATGTTTCTGCAGGCTAACCACTTCATACATGGCATCTCCCTGGCTGCCCTTCCCTGTGCCCTGCAAACATATAGAGCAAACACACACCGTAAACGAAGCCATAGAGACGCATTACAATATTAATAAATAAATAAATACTGTGCAGGTACATCATCAGGGTTACAGTACCCAACAAAAAAAAATATTAACTCAAAATGCACTGTACGGACTCTGTCTGTCTGTATGTCTATCTATGGAATAATTCACAAAGTTATTGTAGAATGCACTGGAGACACTTTTCAATACAATGAAACTAAATAGTGGACAGAAAGACATAAAAGCACTATAAAAAAATGTGTACAAATATATAAATCTAATTATAGAAATCAAATTTATGTAAATATTACATAAATATTTATATTTTATAAATATAATGCGTTATAAAGTTGTGTGTGAGCACAGATTTAAATCATTAATTGATAAATAATTTCATTTATAAATAATTATTAGTTAATAATAATTAATTAATAATGAATTATGATGTAAATATTAAAATATAGAAATAAAAATTTGATATTTACATGTTATGTGTGACAACTTCGTAAAAAATCTATCTATACAATAAATATTATTTCATTATAGAAATATAATATATATATAATTCTATAATATATATATATATTAGGGGTGTCAACGTTAACGCGTTAACGCATGCGATTAATCAATTTTTTAACGCGTTATTTTTTTAACGCAGATTAATCATGTGATAATGCTTGACCCCAACTTCTTCCCGTCATCGCAGCGCAGAAGGTTATCTATCATTGTGTGATGAGGGTACAGCGAACCAGTGTTGCCAGGACAGCGGCACAAGTGGGCTATTTTGAAAATACAGTCGCGAGAAAAATTACAGAGCCGCGGGTTGCGTTTTTTTTTGGGCTACTTTTATAATGTACCGCGGCCGCCCAAAGTGTATATAGACAAATGAAAATTAAAATAGATCCTTTTACTAATGTGTATTATACTTGGAATGTATACCTGGCAACTTAAGAACTGAGAAGCGGTTGTAACATCACAAACAACGTGAGTTTCAGCAGAGCACGTTAAGGCTTTTACACAGCAGAAATAAACATGACAACAGCCACTATAGATTATACAAGATAATAAACACACGATTACGATAGGATATGGTTTGTATGTGATTTTCTTGAGATGAATGTGTACATCTGAAATGCTAATTTGTGCAGCGATATAAAAGGCTATAAAGAGCATATTTTAACAACAATAAACGACCAAATTCCACGTGATCACAAAAGGAAGTTATTATAAACACTCGATGGTGGTTTGAAGTGAGTTCTGAGTAAAAGTGTACTATTAATCTCATAAATTGTCTTATGTAGCATGATGCTAATGTTAGCGCTAATGCACCTGCAGAACAGGTCCAATTCTTCTTCTTAATGCATTTTGTCATAATACTTCACGTAAGGTCGCAAGAAAATGTTTTGTTGTATTTATTTAGAAATACTTTTGATAATAGTTGGGTAAATGTAAACTGGGATTGAAGCGATGTGGTTTGGTAAACGTTTTATTGCCAGTATAAAGACTGATAATGGCTGAATAAAAACAAATGAATAATGATAAAAGAATAATAAGGATTATGTCTCATACCTGGCAGAGGTGTGAAAGATTCTGTTTCCTTAAACTAGTTTGTCATGCATTTCATTTCAACACATTTACAGGTAAATCCTAGTATTTTAAATGTGCGATTAATCATGATTAATCACAGTCCATTACTGTGATTAACGCGATTAAATTTTTTAATCGATTGACAGCACTAATATGTATATATATATATATATATATATATATATATATATATATATATATATATATATATATATATATAGAGAGAGAGAGAGAGAGAGAGAGAGAGAGAGAGAAAGAGATAGAGAGCAAATATTATATGAATTTTAAACATTAGTATTTCATGAATACTTTAATATTTAATATGAAATATGCATACTATTATTTAATATATTTTATATATATATAAAATAATAAAATATAAGAAAATAAATATATGCATGTAAATACATGTAAATATTTTCAAAATATTTACTGTATGTGTGTATATAGACATAATAAATATACACAGTACACTTACATATATTATGTAAAAAAAAACTTATTTTGGATGTGATTAATCGCAACTAATACACACACACACACATATATATACATATACGCACAAACACACACATATTCAATTTTAATATTTCATGTGTTATAGAAATTATTACATTAATTTATACAAAACATGAATTAATAAATATTTGTGTGTAAATTTATATGCATTACTACACATACAATTATTTAGTATTTATATTTTATGAGTAATGTGTCATATTTGAAAAAAATAAAAAATAAATAAGTTAATGAATATTATATAGACATAATAAATATTACATTAAAGGGTTAGTTCACCCCAAAATGAAAATTATGTCATTAATTACTCACCCTCATGTTGTTCCAAACCCGTAAGACCCCTTCAGAACACAAATCAGAGAGCTCTCTGACCCTCCATAGACTGCAACGCAACTGAAATGTTCCCAGGTCCAGAAACGTAGTAAATACATCGGTAAAACAGTCCATGTGACATCAGTGGCTCAGCTTCAGTTTTGCGACGCTACGAGAGTACTTTTTCTTGCGCAAAGAAAACAAAAATAACAATTTACTCAACAATTCTTCTCCCCCGAGTTACGTCTTCTGCCATTTTGGAGAGTACCCAAGAACGTATTTGACGTAATCAGCGTTATTTACGTTCGGGGGGAAATCGTGCATGAACGTATAATCTGCGTAATCAGCGTTGTTTACACTTAGGGGAAAGCATGTGTATGTATTGTGATACTCTCTAAAATGGCAGAAGACGTAACTCGGGGGAGAAGAATGGTTGAGTAAATTATGTTATTTTTGTCGTAGCGTCGCAAAACTGAAGCTGAGCCACTGATGTAACATGGACTGTTTTACTGATGTATTTACTACTTTTCTGGACCTGGGAACATTTCAGTTGCGTTGCAGTCTATGGAGGGTCAGATAGCTCTACAATTTAATCAAAAATATCTTAATTTGTGTTCCGAAGATGAACGAAGGACTTACGGGTTTGGAACGACATGAGGGCGAGTAATTAATGACAGAATTTTCATTTTAGGGTGAACTAACCCTTTAATATAATCATAGAAATAATTATTTAAATATTACATAAATATTTATCTATATTTCATAGATTTATACACACAATAAATATTACATAAATATATTTTTTTCTTTTATTAATGTATGAATGTGTTATAGATATTAACTTACAAATAAATGTATTGAAATGTAATACAAATGTAAATATATATTACGTATAAAATATTTACATGCATCACTATAAATAACACTACAAATATAAATAATTATGTAGAGAACAACAATTATGTAAATAAAGAAATATAATAAAGGTCATATTGGTCAAAAACACAAGGGTGAATAAATAACAGAATTTTCATTTTTAGATGAACTGCTCAAAGTCTGCATTCTCGAGCAAAGCACTCAAAGTTAGCTTCACCTTCGCCACCGCTTCAGGGGAAATGACAAATACATAATTACACGCACGGGAGGAAATGAAAACAAGTGATGATAGAAAACAAGCCCTTTGATGCAGTTGGCAGAGATCACACCTGTACCACTGCGCTTCCAGTAACTCTTACAAACATTCCTATTGACGCCGCTTCCCTCGTGCCATGTGACTCTTATGTAAACCGCCGTTTCCATTTTTAATTGCAAAGTGGAACTGTACTACAGGCGAAGAATGATGTTTACAGCCAGAATAATTACACGCTAATTCCTCGCACCTAATGAGCAGCGCAAACAAATACGAAATAATAAAATAACGTGGAGAATGGGCTGGGTCTATCGCTAACGCCATACTATTATCTTTTAATTAGCTTTTAACTACAGCCCAGGCATTCTTTCTCTGTGCGATAAGACAACTACGGAGGCAATCAGGCAGAGATGCAGGCAGCAAGCTCTAATTACTTGAGCATGATAATGAGCGCCGGGCCTCTTATTAAGCTACGAATTATACAAAGCCTCCATTTGCCGCTTCACAGCTTCCAGGAGTTACTGCTCCTATTCACCCTTCATAAAAGCTCACTTCCTTCCTCAAGGTTTGTTCTCCAATCTGTGCAGCCGCTACATCGCAGCCTATAACTGTTCATTAGAAGTTCACAGGCTTTGCAAGAAATGGGTGAATCTCTAGCCTGTCAAAAATGTTTCCAGGTCATATTAAAAATAAGAAATTCGATTTTGCTTGCCTAATGATTTTTTAATTTTGGCACTGTCACACTACTTTCATGACAACTAAAGGTGATAGTAATAAATGAAATGAATTATATAATGAAATAAAAGGTGTATAATTTTTTAACTACTTTCTTTAAATCCAGTGACTTAATATATTTCTTATTCTTATTTATTTCATTATAATTAATTAAATAACTTAATCAGAGAAATAAATGTATTTTTTTTATTCTTAACCCTCGATTCAGATTTTAAGATAAATTAATCCGTTTTATTTGACATTATATTATAATAATATATTATAATTATTATTATATTTTTATTAATAAATTCTTTTAACACAGGCTTCATCCGAGGTGTATATGTGTGTGTATATAAACACACACACGTTTATTTATATATACAGTGCACAGCATAAATGAGTACACCCCCTCTGAATAAATATAAAAGATGTATTTTCTTAATAATCACTTATATAATTCATGGAAAGATGGTAAAATTGAAATGTATTAAACATATACTTAATAAAAACAACAAAATATATGTCAGTATTTTCTGTAATAAGTAAATTTGCCAATTTTGTTTAAATGAAGGATTGCAGAAATGAGTACACCCTAGATTTAATTCAGCAAATGTATAATATTCTAGTACTTAGTATGTCCTCCAGAACTTTAAGTATATTGCTCTGACCCTCTTGGCACTGAGTGTACAAGTTCATGACAAATTTTCACATCTGTCCTCTTTAACTCCTGGAGGACGACCTCCTTAAATGCTCTGGTCTTTAATCGGGAGTTTTGCTCAGCTCGTCTCTACAGAATCCCCCACAGCTGCTCAAGAACGTTAAGACTGAGTGAAATACATGTCCACTGAAGGATTTTCACCTTGAGAGAATGAATATCTTCATTGTCATGCTGAAAAAATGCCCAACAATGCAGGGAATGAGGGGAGGGTAGCATCTTCTGTTTCAAGTTTTTGTATTACATCACACAGTAGTGTGTGAATTCATGACAGCGTTGATAAAGCACAACTCCCTCACACCTTCAGCACTCATTCATCCCTATATAAGAGCTTTACTACCACTGAACGTCACTGTGGGTACCAAGCACTTCTCACTGTACTCCTCCTCTAGCAACACCAGAACATTTTGGATGCTTTTGTATCCGAAATGATTGACTTGGTCTCTTGAGACCAGAGTATGGATTCCCAGAAGTCTCTATTTTGTAAATATGGGCCTTGGAAGAGGTTAAATGAGTTTATTTTGCTTTGGCTACAGTAGGTAATTCTAGTGGTGACAACAACCATGCATGTCACTTCTGCAGGCTGCGTCATACTCTGTGAGATAAAGTGTCACTCTTTTCATAGCTTTTGCTGGCTCTGAGAGACTTGCATGTTATTTCTCCTGCTCTTTTTCTAGCAAAAATTCACTCAACACTAAATTAAAACTTAAAGTGAAGACCTGATTATTTCAGGAGCCTTGTCACAAGTCCATTATATTTGAACGTCGGTGCTACTTCTGCTATGTTTTCACACTTAAAACAATAATTTGGTATTCCTCTTGTACCATTGTCCTCTATTATGCTAAGAAATAAGTCACCTGGCAGTTCTCTCCCAAGTGGTTCCACTGCTGCCAGCATTAAGTCTGAGTATAATTCAGTGGGCTATATAACACTTTTAATTGTTAGGAAATTACTTGTCTTTAAAAGTTTTGGTTCAATATTCTTACCTGTTGATCAAAAATAGCCTTAAACCTATACATATTTTTTTTAATTTAGTAATTTTCAGGAGGGTGTACTCATTTTTGCAACACAACATTTTATCACTTTGATAAGAAAATCTTATATTGCTGAATAGTTTTGACACTCTTCTTTTCTTCTTTGGTAATTGATCAAGCAGGCTTGTTGGAACATTATATCCCCAAAGAACCCTAACATGTCATCTAAGTAAAGAGTAATTGCTGAATTTGTTAAGTTTTAGAGGGGGTGTACTCATTTATGCTGTGAACTGTCTCTCTCTCTCTCTCTTTATATATATACATACACACAAATATATTATATAATATAAAAAATATACAATTTTATTATTGATTTATTATTATATTATATTATTATATGTGTGTGTGTGTGTGTGTGTGTGTGTGTATGTATACTTACATACACTACACACACACATACATATATATATACATATATATACACATATATATATATATATATATATATATATATATATATATATATATATATAAATTTTGCAAATATATATATACACACACACAAATATATTATATAATATAAAAAATATACAATTTTATTATTGATTTATTATTATATTATATTATTATATGTGTGTGTGTGTGTGTGTGTGTGTGTGTGTGTGTGTGTATGTATACTTACATACATACACTACACACACACATACATATATATATACATATACATATATATATATATATATATATATATATATATATATATATATATTTTTTTTTTTTTTTTTTTTTTTTTTTTTTGTTACGTCCCTGGACGGTAAGTTGTTATTTGTATTTAGTTATTTGCATTGGTATGTATTGTGTATGTTGTGTTGTGTGCTACAGATTGTATGCAGTTCTCTTTTTTTCCCTTCCTCTCTCTCTCCCCCTGGCAGCGCTTGATTGGGACCAGCTGAAGGAGATTGCGTTGTGAGTGGAAGCGTTTGAATGCTGGGAAGCAGAGCAGTGTTGGAGAGCTTCTGTAGTGTGCGCGTCGTGAAGCTCCGCCGCGGGTGTCGTGCCGTTTCGTCCTCGGTCTCCTGCCCCAGACAACATTTGATTGTGTAGTGTTGTTAAATGACGGCGTTGTTGACTTGCCGTTGAATTAATGTGAGTAATCGTTTTTGAGTTGTGCCGCGGAAACACCGTTTCCTGCACGACATGGTCTAAGCTATATCTGAGTCCTCCGTAATCCGACACTCAAGGGTTTTTGTTTGTAAACAATTATTCTTATCTGTATCATTTATTCGTTATTTGTAAACAATTATTCTTATTTCTGAAGTAGTAGGTTGGGGATTGCCTTTTATTTTGTGAACCTCGTTTTCTCCTGGGTTTTTGTCTAGCTAGGGAGTTAGGGAAGACCTCTGTATTTCTTTTGGGAATTTTCTTTGTTAGGTAATTTAAACTCTCTAAACCCCTAGTTAGTTTTCCTTTGGTTTGTTATTTTGGCCTGGATCCCCTTCCGAAGAGATGCGCTTCCAACCCACGACTTAAGATGTAATAAAGCTTGTGAACAAATCTCTTTTGTGGTCATTGTGAGCTGGGACAGGAGAGCAGGAGCAAAAATATTCTTTAATTTTATTCTTGTCATCGGCATTACCAACCCTAGACTGGTCGGGTCGTGACCATATATATACATATACTCATGTCGTTACAAACCCATAAGACCTTCTTTCATCTTCGGAACACAAATTAAGATATTTTTGATGAAATCCGAGAGCTCTCAGACCCTCCATAGACAGCAACACAACTGTAATGTTCCCAGACCCAGAAACGTAGTAAGGACATCAGTAAAACAATCAGTGGCTCAACTTCAATTTTGCAAAGCAATTTTGCGCGCTTTCCCCAGAACTTAATAAGCATTGTTTATGTTCAGGAGAAAGCACGCACATGCATCGTAGTACTCTCCAAAATGGCGGAAGACGTTAACTCGGGGAGAAGAATAGTTGAATAAATCATATTACTTTTGTTTTCTTTGCGCATAAAAAGTATTCTCGTAGCCTCGCAAAATTGAAGTTGAGCCACTGATGTCACATGGACTGTTTTACCAATGTCCTTACTATGTTTTTGGGTCTGGGAACATTTCAGTTGTGTTGCAGTCTATGCAGGGTCAGAAAGCTCTCAGATTTCATCAAAAATATCTTCATTTGTGTTCTGAAGATGAACGAAGGTCTTGCAGGTTTGGAAGGACATGAGGGTGAGTAATTGATGACAGAATTTTCATGTTTGGGTGAACAAACACTTTAAAAGATCTTTAATTATTTCGTGAAAATTTTTTTTTTTTTACTGTACCTGTTTGAGCTTGAGGTAAAACGTTTCAGAGAAGGCCTTCCTGCTGAAATACCAGAACCTCTCATTAGCCGGATAGACCCGCACTAGCGCCTCCATGAGGAACCGAACAGGTTCTACAACCTCGGTCACCACCAGGTCCACTGCCACCGTCATGTATACCTGCTTGTCTGGAGGAGAAAAAAAACTCACAGTTAAAGACAAAACTGACATCCTGCTTCGATGTGTGTGGGGAAAATATCAACCAGTAACAACACAAACCCATTTTTCACAATACAATCAAATTCAAACCAAGCCCCGCACACATTATTTCCCATTGCATGCTCTTTTCACACACGTCAAATTCAACGGTTTAAAAAATCCATGCATGTTTCATGACGTTAGCTGTAAAATATAGCATTCTGGGAACTGATCTAATGATATTTTCTCTCAGATGAGCCCTATAATTATTTAAAAAAGCAGACCGCTGAGAAAAAAAAAAAAAAAAAAAAAAAAAAATCACAAATGAGTGAAAACTAGTCCGTTTCACACTAAGGGGGGTTGTATTATTTCAATTAACAGGAAACAAAGATGGCAACAGTTACAGATTTATGAGGGAATCGCTGAAAATAGATTCCAATTACGATAGAGTCAGGTCAGAAAAGATGGCGGTAAGAAAGATGGGGAGGTAAATAATAGAAGATCTGTGGTGGTCCCGACTGAGACTTACAAACAGACACAAAACCATGCTGAGGTCTGTGAACTGTTTTACTGTGAGTGTAATAAAGTGTAGACTTGAAATGAAAAACTCAGGTTGCTGAATTAAACGCTATTATACTGAGGTGGTAATCTGAATCTACCAGACTGGAATTAAATTTCAAAGTAAACGCCATATAATTTCTCAACTGAACATTAAAGCTGCAGTTACGAGATACACTGCTTCCAGTTTGGCCTCATACCAAATCAACAATACATACACTATGATTAGGATTATTGGTACTTTGGTATTTTGAGTCATTAAATAAAGAGGCCATTAGTGCTTCCTGTTTCAATCTGGACCACTTAGACTTCCTGTTTCTTTTTTTTAATCAGTGTTTTCTTGTCATCAGTTTTACAGACAGCCTTGTCAATGAAATATTAAGTGAGATTTGATATTTTTTTATAATTACAAAGTGGATGTATTTATTTATTATAATACAATTTTTTATCTTATATTAAATAAAATTTATTACTGAAAAAAATGTATTGTTTTTATAAAAGCATATATTTTAAAGGGCACCTATTATACAAAATCCACTTTTACATGTTGTTTGGACATCAATGTGTGTTGGAAGTGTGTGAACACAACCATTCTACAATTATAAAAATCCCACACCTAATTTTTTAATCCCCTTTAAACCAAGTCTGTCTCTCTTGGCCTGCCGTTTTGATTCTCACCGCAGTGTGACGTCACATTTCAGAGGGCCGGGCCACGGGGGTTGATTGACAGCCCTGCATTGCTATAGTTTCCACCCTCAGCGGTTACGCTGTCCTTCATTTTCTCCGCACTCGAGCAGCTGTAACGTCAACAATGTCTTGCAAGCAATCCCGGTGCTCTGTGTTTGGATGTAAGACTGAACATAAGAGTCTTCATTTTCTCCCAACATCTGAGCTGCTGAGGACACTGTGGATTACTTTTATTTTTCAAGGTAATGCGCCTCAAAATCTACCTAAATTCATGTATCTCTCCAGACTCCTTTGTGAATGTCATGTCGTTACAGTGCTTAGCGTTTTAACCGTATTTGTGTGCGAACATTAAGTATTTTTAACTGATCAGCACCGTTAGTTAGAACTGAGATTAGTTCACGCCGTTCATCGCGCGAGATTCGTTCGGTAACGCGGTCGCGCGGCTCGGTCCATTGATCCGCGCCTATGACAGGTCAGCGCGGCACGAGCTCTGTAACATCGTGCTGTTTCGTCCCACTTCCAGTGCATCTGACTTCCCATATGTACGGCTGAACACCTGTTATCTCGCTCTCAGTTATGTTGCTTATACCGGCTGTTTATTGCTGTAGATATGCAATGCAGAGAGACGTATACGCGACACCCTCTTCTGGAGATGGGGCGGGAATATGCAGCTCATTTGCATTTAGAGCCATACACTCCAAATCAGCTCTTTTTTAGACACACCCCAAAAATGGCATTTTCCAGCTGTTATAATAAATGATCTGTGGGGTATTTTGGGCTGAAACTTCACGGACACATTCTGGGGACACTCAAGGCCAATATTACATCTTGTAAAAAGGGGCATAATAGGTGCCCTTTAAATATATTCATATAAAATTAAATTATATCCTAATGTTTTAATCAGTGTTTTCTTGTCATCAATTTTACAGACAACCTTGTCAATGAAATATGAAGTGAGTTTTGATATTTTTTTATAATGCATTTATTTTCTATATTAAAATTTTTATATTATATTAATATATATTTATTAGTGAAATGAAATGTATTTTTTATAAAAGCATATATTTTAAATATATTCATATAAATTAAATATCTCTTTTTTTAATCAGTGTTTTCTTATAAGCAGTTTTCATTATAAAAATAATGAAATGTATTTTTATATAAAAGTATATATTTTAAATATATTAATGTAAAATTAAATTATGTCCTATTTTTTTTAAATCAGCGTTTTCGTTATCAGTATTACACACAACCTTGTCAATGAAATATTAACAAGTGAGTTTTGATATTTTTTTATAATTACAAAGTGTCTTTACTTACTATAATAACATTTTTATATTTTATTAATGTAAAATATATTAAATAAATTCTATAAAATGTAACAAAAACTTAAAAAAAAAAAAATACATATATACATATATATATATATATATATATATATATATATATATATATAGGCCTAGATCAAGCTTAGTCACTGTGGCAACTTATGCTGGGAAACTAACCTGGTCTAAAGCAGGCTAACTGTCAGGCTAAGCTGAGTTCCTCTAACACTGACCAATAGGAACACAATGATATTACCACTGTCTCACTGTCACGTCTATGTTTCTGTTGAGTTCCTGTTTTTCCTTATTTGGTAGTTCCTGTTCTTAGTTAATCATCGTTCATTCAGTTCTCCTGTGTTTAATCAATCATCTCGTTTGCTCCTTTGTTTCCATGTCTTTATAAGCCCTCAGTTCCTAGAGTTCTTGGTCCTGTCTAAACGTCATTTATGTGGTTGTATTCTCCTGTGTTTTTCTCCGTGTGGATTTATTAAAAGACTGTTTGTTGGAATTCTGCCTCCTCGTGCTCCTTGCCTAGACAACCCGTGACACTCACATACTATTATTTGACTTTTATTTTTTAACACAGTTTCTTGTCATGCAGCCTTTCTCTCAGGTTTTATGACAGCTGTACCTTTTATAGTTTGCAGAACAGATAGCAGAACATTACAATATACAATTGCTCTCTAAAGCATTAAAATAACTAAATTAAAACGTAAAATCACTGAATTAAAAATGAAAATAAATAAAGAAAATGACTACATTTTAACTGCTATAAGAAACACACATTAACTCATTTGAGCTTAGTAATTAGTACTGTACTATCTTACATTTGATTTACCTATTGCAATAGTCCCTTTACAGTCACTGCTGTCATAAAAATTCACAAATACACATATACAAAAAATATGTAGGTTTAAAATTCTACAAAAGACACATTTCATGTCCAACAACACATATTTTAGCAAACTGTATATTTTACTCAGTATTATTGCACTCCTATTTGATTGCGCTCTGTCTGTTTAGTGCGCATGCGCGCAGCAGCGTTCGTTGCTCTCACATAAACCTCACCCACTCCTGACAGCAAAATGGATATGTTTGCATGACTTTCTAACATTTACAGATGAAAAATATACCTGTGACATGTCAGTTATGCACTGAGGAAAACACAACGTCTCAAATGCATTAAACAGCACAGATATATTCGCTGTTTGCCATGGTGGATCGATTTGATCCATGATCGACATTAAGGGCTGCTTAAGAATAAGCATGCACAAATTAGTAAGATTGTGTGAATTTAATTTGTCATTTATGGAACCGCTTTGGCCCCGATTGATTTCTTAGGTTATTTTCAAGTCAGATTTTGGACTTCAATCCCCGCTTTTCCTCAGGTCTCCATGCTGTTGTGATTCGTCATATTCACACAGCAGCGGTGATGAGAGAACGCGCTTCAGACACAGTTTAGAGAGGAGAAATCAGTCACAGATTATTAGTCACTTTCTAAATAATAAAAGTACAGTGCATCCACTAGTAATTAGATATAAATAAATCGGTTTTTACCGATGCAAATATGTTAGAAACGATGCATTGCGATATAAATGCCAACTTGTAGCCGATGCATCGGTTTAAAAAGTGTGCATCGCATCGTTAACTTTATATGCCGATGCACCGAGCGAATCGGGGAATCTTCCCATCCCTAATATACACACACAATTCAAATTATACCAAAATTATGTAAATTTAAAGATTAGAATGTGTCGATAACAACTCTTTCAATATTAATATAGTTTTATTTATATATGGTATTAATAAAAATTTATTAATGAAACACATACATATGCTATGCATGCTACAACATTTCATTCATTTAAATTTAAAATTCATATTTTTATATGAATTTTAGTTTTATATTACCTATATATTGGCATTAATGATCCGTTAAAAAAATCCCTTATTAGTCAAGTCCTAGTTCAGGCCAAATTGAGATGAAAAGGAATTAAAAATGCACTGCTGTCAGTAAACGATGTGACACATTTTGACCACGACAAGAAAAGACAACATGGCTGAAGCAGTGAAAACTGAAAGGCTTGCAAACATGAGGGAAAAAAAATAGATGGCAAAAAAAAAAAAGTGTGAATTTCTGTAAAAACCTGTAAACTTGGTCACAGCATGATGTGCAATGAAAGCACTAGAGACACTTGATAACCAAGGATTGTGTACTAGCTCTTACCTTTTGGCGTGTCCTCATTCAGTGGCTGGAAAGCTGGAGTGTTTGGATTCCAGGTGCCAGTGATCACATACGCCTTGCCATCAGCATTTTTGCCCATAGACTCCTTCAAACACAACCACAAAAAAAGTTTTCAACACTTATATAATAACTAGGGTTACTGGATAAAATCTGAGTTTCATTAAATATATTAAATTTAAAGTATCAAATAACCTGGCATGCGTTTTATTCATTTGAGAGTGATTTCTAAAGAGTAGTTTTAAGGGGAAAGACCCTTTTAATGGCTAATTAGATATCTATAAATCAAACTCATATGGGACTTTTATTAAAAGCAAAGTCATTTGCAGTCTTCGCATGGAAGAATCTCATTAATCATCATGAAAACCACCTGCTACAGCATTAATAAGAAATCTTTATTTAACTGTGGTTTGTTTCTTTAGAAGAGGAACTGAATGCATCCAAACGAAATGGAGTATATTTTTGCAGAACACTGCAGCAAATTTGAGGTTAACTGCATTAACACATATAATAAAAAAACTGGGCAAAGCATCAAATGATGACATTTGTCTACACTGTCCAGATGGCAACATGGAAAAAAGTACGACACTAAACCTTGAACGATGTTTGATTCAACAATCCCCATGAACCCAATTACGCTTGATTGAACTGCTAATTGTTTTGGTCTTGATGTGCAAACCGCATAACTTAATTTGCTCAAGGGCCAATGTTAAATGACGTTTTTAATGAATAATTAAAAAGCCTATATTTCCATTAAGTGTTTCTAAAACTGGCAACAGAGTGGTAATTAAAATGAGTCAGGATATAGGAAATTAACGTATAATATAGAGCTTGAGGTACAGCTATAAGAGTTAGACCACTAGTAGTCACATCACGAGAATGCTGGGAAAAACTCAGGAGGCAGAAATGTGTCTCACCATATCAAGGAGGTGCATGTCGTTGTTTCGAACTTTTTGACCAGGACTAAGCAACATCCCAAAGCACCTGGAAAATATATGGTTTAGATGGTGAGGATGAGGCATTAAATAAAAGTGACTGCTAATTACATAATATTTTCAGAGAGTAATTTGGAGCTTCTGCAAGTGAAGACTGAAGGTTAAGAGCATGGCAACATTTGTGAAGGGTTTATTTTCATAGAGTGTCTCACAAAGTGAGACACTTTGTGAGACAAACACAAACACTTTGTGAGACAAACACAAACACTTTCAAAGTGTTTGTGTTCTGACTAGAGCGCCATCAAGTGGTTGCACAAGGAATCACACTTATACATTTCTATTACACATTTTTTATATATATATATATATATATATATATATATATATATATATATATATATATATATATTTTATATCATATATATATTTTTTGTTGTATAGATTAAAACTGATATAGTTCATGTAAAAAAAATTATATATTAGTGCTGTCAATTAATCGCAAGTTTTTGTTTGCATTCGTGTGTGATCTGTGTATATTTATTATGTATCTATAAACACACACATACAGTATGTATTTTGAAAATATTTACATGTATTTACATGTCTATATTTATATTCATATAATTTATATTATAAATAAGTATATTTATTATATAAACAACATTTTTTCAGAAATATATACATGCATGTGTGTGTATTTATATATACATAATAAATATACACAGCACACACACATATATTATGTAAACAAAAACTCTTATTTTGGATGCGATTAATCATGATTAATCATTTGACAGCACTAATAATTTTTACTAGCAATAACAAGCAGCCAATCGTGGTTCATGGCGGTGACATGAACAAAAGCCTATTGTTAAACCATTTAAAAAAAAAAAAGAAAAAAAAAAAGAGAGCCCTTACATGTTACACACCTTTCACTTTCAGTTAGTGGTCAATTTTCTGCTATTTTATGGCATGTTTAAAGGCAAAGCCATGCCATTCAATAAAAGGCAAAATATATTTCCATAAAATGGCATAATTTCTGAATTTCTAACATGCTCTCCGCCGACCACATCTAGAAACCCACCTCTCAATTACCAGCTCCTTATTGTTCATCTGCTGGACGGTGACTACCACCTTTTTCTGTACACCCTGCCGCAGCTTGAAGAAATATTTATCCCTGTCCTTGGGAACCGGACTACAAGAAGAGAGAGGAAAAAATAGTAAGAAAGACACAATTGCACTTATTGATATTCTGGTTGCCCACAATAGAAACCAAATGAAGCAACAGTTCACCTCACTCAGTGAATAGCAACAGTCAAAACTAACACCTCTCTCAAAGAGTGAGAGGAGGAAGCAGAACTGAAGTTTCTTCAGAAGTGAGTAATGACATACCTGAAGTTTCCTTTGCCATCATCTTCTCTCACTTCTAGAGAAACGGTGAAGGTGAAGACATCGCTATCGGGGGAAACTGGCAATGCCGAGTCTCGCATATCTGTGGCAGCTTTTGATGAACGCTTGAAGGCCGTTGAGAAGCTATAGAGGATGCGACTAACCTAAATAAAGATAAGAGGCTGAGCTTTGAGATTTACTTGATGAACACTTATGAACAAATGCAACTCACGGCCTCTTTGATATGGCAGGAGAAGACGTGGATTTGAAAGTCCTCCGCGCTGCGGTAGCTCTCAGTGAAGGAAAAGCAGTCGCTCTCAACAGATCCCTCGCATCCTCGGGCACAAAACAACACCTTGTAGATGGGAAAAGATGCAATTTCTGTTCCAGTGGCCTGGTCGACAATCCTAGAGTGATAAAAAACATAAAAATAGAAATATAACTAAATCTAAAGCAGTCTCTTTTACATAATCTGACATAATTTACAATATACATCAACTTTAGTCCCAACTGATTGCTATGAAAAACGCAAAACAAAACAAAAACGCAAACCGATTCTGTAAAATTAAGTACTCAAGATATTTTAGATGTAGAACTTTAACGAATAATTCGTTAAGGTGCAAAAATGTTGTTCAGTGTCACCAGAATTAAGATAAATGACATTGGCACACGTCATGTGCATCAAAGTTCACTTAGCTAACTTTAGACATGGTTTGAGGTTTACAGAGGAGAAACAGCGAGATGTTAAACCTGAGGTTATGCTACAGTTCCTGAGAGAAGAAAAAAAAACCCACACAGGGTGTGAAAACAGAAGTGCAGCATCACATTTACAAAACTGAAAGCGGGAGCTAAAAGCAGCTCGGGTGACAGCTGTGTTAGCTCTTGACAGACAAACACACACCGTGAAGATCACAAAGAACTCAGAAACTACAGAGCAGTCACATTCATGTTGAATGCGGTTTGTCTCAGAGCAGGAAAGCTAAATGTGCTCAGTCTTAAAGCTTTTATGAAGCCGCAGGAGTAACACGTGGAAATAAAAACATTGTGAGGTGTAGCTGATGTAGTCCAGAGGTCTGAGAACCCTCTGAAAATCTGGGATTCAAAAATTAACATATTAAATCTGAAAATAAAAATAAAAGTTCAGGAATATCAGTTGCTTTGGAAAGGAATATTATTACATTATAATAAAAATGCTAAATAAATATGGAATAAATTAAATTCATGAAGTAAATCTGTAAAAAAAAAAAAAAATAATAATAATAAAAAAACATTAAGATATAAATGTAATAGGAAAAATGTATTAAATTACAAAAATGCAAATCATGACAAGGATTTCACTACTCCAGGATCTATTTAAATCTGAAATTAAACAAAGTATGTAAAGGTAACAAAAATAGTGAAATTAGAACAATGCTAAATAAATATAGAGTAAATTAATAATAGACACTATATAAATAATATATTTTAATAGAAAAATTAAATTAATAAATTAAGCTCAGAAACAGCTTTCAGGATATAAAAACGATTCAAGATATAAAATGTATTACTAAAAAGGTTATTTAAACCTGCAAATCAACAAATTTTTAGGAGATCCTTAAACATAAAATAAAATAATATAATTTATTACAAAATTCGAAAATCTGGTAACATCGTTTTAGAATACAATTTGTAATACAAACACATTTATTACATTTAAAAATGCCAAATAAATCTGAAATAAACAAAGAACATTTTAAGATATAAACGTAATTTAAAAAAAGTACTAAATCTAAAAAAAATAAATAAATAAATAAAAAACAAAAAGCTAAATACAAGCACTCTCACTAATCTGGAATTCAAAAGTAATTTAAATTTGAAAAACAAATTGTTAAATATAATTTGTAATGAAAAATCGATATATATTAACAGAAAAATCCAATACTAGTGGTTTCAAACTTGTGGACCCCACTGTGTTTTTGACAAATGACATACCGGACACAACCGTCTGGACCGTTGGGCACATGGAGGGTGACAGGGATGGGGATGGCGCTCTCTGCCCACAGGGTGGCCATGGCTTTCTGGGCCTCCGTCTCGTTACGAGGGGCCTTCACCCAGGTGCAGCCAAGATAGGACAGTTTACTGAACTGCACGCTGTCTTCCTCCTGCTCTGTCGAACTCTCCAAAACTGCTGCTGATGCTTCTGTAGACACAGACAATGAAGAGTCAATACAAGGTTGCAGAAAAATGTATTTGTTTATTAGTTTATTTGTTTGTTTTTATTTTTTAAATATTATGCAAGTTATCAAGTGGCTCATCCAATCTTATTTAAGAGATAGAACAATGTGTTTTCTGCTTGTGTCAAAATACTCAAACAATAAACTCTTGCTTTATATAAACCTTTGTTTTATGTATTGGTCCATTGTCAAGAGTGACTGAATGAGGAAGTTTGTGTAAGGTAAAGAGGAAGTAAGTGTTCAAAGTCCCCCAATTTTAGCACTTGGCAACAGGAAGTAGTTAAGATAAATAGAACTAGTTTAAATGACATCTGCTGAAATCCCTGTATGTAAAAAAAAAAATTGTACACTGTAGCCCTGCCTATGTTCATTTGTAAAATATTTATAAGACATGGTTTAACAAGCACCAATGAGAGTTAAATGAGTTAGTTTGTTACTGCGAGCAGGATATACCATGAGGAGCAGTGTCCAGAGTCAGGCTGGGTGGTCTGATCTTAGAGCTGAGCGCTGCAGGACTTCCTTTCTCCTCTGCAGATCCTGGTCCATCACCAACATCATCCAAGACCTCCTCCATCGCCCGCTCCAGCTGCTCACTCCCATTCCACGACATCTGGCAGAGGGCAGAGAAGAAATATTCTAGATTAACTTCATTCTTACTGACACATTACAACAAATAGTGAAGGATGCTTAGCAGGCTGTAGAAAGAGACACCTTGAGCCTGGGCCTCCCCTCGGAGCTGGAGGGGGAGCCCCCAGCGGTGGGCAGCACAAGCACAAACTCCTCACTGGTTACAGTTGAGACAGATTCAGTGGAGCCACTCACTCTGCCCAGAGAGGAGCTGTCAGCCATGATAGCCTGGGACAGTCCGCCCGCTCGGCCCACTGCTGCTGCAACCCTACCAACAAGACAAACCTGTTACACTGGGTACATGCTGGATTACAAGATCTACTTTTACTTCCGCAATGTTAAATACTCAATGACTGGGTGGTTTCCTCTGCATTGGATTTCCTTGCATCTTAAACCTGCATGGTGCAATTTTAAGATTATATTTAAGACTATATTTCTTTTACTTTGTTATATAAATCATAGTATGTGTGTAAAATAACATGCAGGTGAATTGAACTGAATTGAACTGAACATTTATTATTATTTCAGTAAGGCTATTTTGCCAGCTTTGCATTAATTATAAATAATTATAAATTATTAAAATAATTAGATTATTAATAATAAATATTGTTATGAATAAATAAAAAGTATTACAAAAATTATTTATTTATTCTTGTCACTTTATATATGGAAGCATGTGTGTAGCAAAATTCAATTTGCAATGTAATATGCAAAATGGCAATCCAATATGTAAAATGGCAATTTATTTCTGTATTTAAATTTACATTTTCCCATACATATGAGCAACATTTAGTGCAAAATGAAAATGAAAATTCAATTATATAATTTAAATTTGCCATTTTCCACACTAGTTTTAATATGCATATTAAAAACATTTTAAAGCTTTATAAGTTGCAAAATTAAAATGAAAATGTATTACCCAAATTGATTAGATATGTTTTACATGTCCAAGCAAAAACTGTAGCAAAATTATTAAATACTGTTTTTACTAAATGCATTTAGACTTAGGGGTAGGACACTTGGGATTGCATTTTCATCGTGATACCGCGTGATAATTGTAGCAAAATGCAGTGACAGTTTCAAAATGCATTCTGAGCCAAAGGTGCAGCAAAAGGGTAGCAAAATGGTGATTTAAATGTCTTTTATTTTTCTTAAATGCATTTACACTTACATATATGACGTTTCAATTGCATTTTCATTAAATACCCCGCAATGAATATAGTTTAAGTCATTGTGGATCTGAAAATGCATTCCGAGCCGAACATACCCCCTAGCTGTCAATCATCACATCAAGGCGGGGCTCGGCAACAGGATGCATGATAGGTCAATATTCACCATTAACCAAACGCTTTTCACCTGCCTCAACATCTCTCACTGTTTACACTCGGACTGATGAACATAAGCAAACAGACAGTGCTATTCTACACTTATTTACTACCTTACCTTAGATTTTATCACTCTTTTATTTTTAATCCGTAAAACAGCGCGTGTTCCGTGGCACCTGAACAAGGACGTGCAGAGAGTTCCTCAGGGGCAGGGGCTCAAATATAAAAAAAAAAATAAAATTATAGGTCAAAAGTTTGGATACATTAATATTTTATATTTTTGCAATAAGTCACTTATGGTCATCAAGCCTGCATTTATTTGATCAAAATTTTAATATACTTTAAAATACATTTTATTCAATGCTGATTTATTAGCAATGTTGGAAACCTGTCATACTTTTTTCAGGACTCTTTGATGAAAAAAAAAAAAGTTAAATAAGAACAGCATTTATTTAAAATCTAACTTTTGTAACAGTACACACTACCGTTCAAAAGCTTGCGGTCAGTATTTTTTTTTTTTTTTTTTAAAGGATTTGTTAAATTGATAGAAACAGTGATAGTAAAGATCGATATTGTTAAAAAACATCTCTATTTTGAATAAATGCTGTTCTTTTTAACTTTATATTTATCAATGAACCCCAAAAAAGTATCACAGGTTCCAAAATAAATAAATAAAATTAAAATAAAAAGCAAAACATTAAGCAGCACAATTGTTTCCAACATTGATAATAAATCAGCATATTAGAATGATTTCTGAAGGACCATGCACTGAAGACTGGAGTAATGATGCTGAAAATTCAGCTTCGAATCACAGAAATAAGATATTTTAAAGTGTATTAAAATAGAAAAACATTCTTTTAAATTGTAATATTTCACAATATTACAGTTTTTCTGTATTTTTGATCAAATAAATGCAGGCTTGATGAGCATAAGACACTTTCGTAATGCTGCATAATTATCAAAAATGGTGATATAATAAAGTCCTTTCACGTCACCATTTCGCCAGCCTACACTTCACATAATAGGCCTGTAGGTGGCACTTGGGCTTCATTAACTATGAGAGTTTCATGAAATAATAAACAGTGTAGGATATCATACATAAATATAAGTGAATTGAATAGCCTACTGATTACCATTATTGCGACTTTTGTTTTGTGCAGTGCTTTTGTAGTCATTCAGCATCTATTTTCTCAGTGATGTAATTTGATTTATAAAATGAGACAAACCGCAGATCCAGATTGCTCCACAAATAAACTCGTCTGTCCCACGTCACATTATTGTCCAATGAAATTTGAACTTGTGCCAGATCATGATTGGTTGGTGTATTATACATGACAAACGGCATTGATGAATTATGTAATATTCTAAAATATATAATATATGGATTTTTAATTAAATCGACACACTAACTTTGATTATTGATAAAAAAAAAAAGTTTAAAATATTGTTTGGTTTATTTTTTTCCTTCCGTCAACCCACTCACTGAAAGAACCATATATGGCTCGAGAGCCTATGGTTTCTGAACAGACTGTGGAATATCAGTCAGTCAAGCAAAACGCATGCAACCCATACCTACGCCTCAGATTTGACAGATATGTAAAAATAAACACGAATTTTCCGACTTTTGAGCGATTAGTTACCGTTTTGTACACATTGTCATGTTAATTAGAATTCAAATGCATTTTGTTTTATTGACCACAATATCATTGATATTTGACTGAGAGAGGCACTTTTGAATAATTTTGAAAAAGGGCAGGGGCTCGAGCCCTCAAAGCACCCCCCCACACACTGTGTAAGGTGGCAAATAGGCAAATAAGTGTAGAATAGCACTGTCTGTTTGCTTATGTTCATCAGTCCGAGTGTAAACAGTGAGAGATGTTGAGGCAGGTGAAAAGCGTTTGGTTAATGGTGAATATTGACCTATCATGCATCCTGTTGCCGAGGCCCGCCTTGATGTGATGATCGACAGCTAGGGGACGTGCTCGTCTCGGAATGCATTTTCAAATCCACAATGACTTAAACTACATTCATCGCGGGGTATTTAATGAAAATGCAATTGAAACATCATATACAGGGTTTCTGCAGATATGAACAAGTTCAATTTAAGACTTTTTAAGACCTTTTTAATACCACCTTAAATGAAATTTAAGACCTAAACCTGTAATAGAAACACACATTATATTACATACAAAATAAATATAAAAGAAATATACATATAAAAGAAAACAAAATATCATTACTGTCATAAATGATATTTATTAAAATGATATACTGTTAACTTTTCATATCAGCAGAGAATATTCCATACAAAATATCCCCACAAATGTACTGCATCACTGAGATTTTTGGTGGTGTAATCAATTTATTCTGAAGCATTATTTTCATCAGTGTTCTATCAGCTTTTACATACTTAACTCTGCATATTTTATTTTACCTTTACAAATGCCTTTTTTGACCTTTTTAAATGTATGTATCTTTCATGTCAAATTATTACAATTAATCAATAAATTCAATACACACTATAGGGCTGTTGCCAATCAGATTAAATAATTTACCCAGCAAAATTACAGCTGCAATAAATTATGTTATGAGATTAATATTTTAAATATATTTTTGGATATACAAATAATAAATGTTGGTGGGGGAAATGCATATTTTTAAACGTACTGAACCACCAGTAGGTGGCGGTAAGTCACTTAATGAGTGAGTCAACCGATTCGTTCAAAACGCGCAATCATTCAGTAACAAAACACCGCCGAGTGTTGCTTGGAGAATGTGCTGATCTTTGTTTGGAACTATTTCCATTGGTGAAATAGAACAAAACAGTAAATACTGTGTCTAAAATGTAAGTAACATAAATAAATACTTGACTACTTTACTTGTTTATTGGACTAAAATCAATGTGACATTTGCAATCGTGAAATATTCAGCAAAATAGCCCCCTTGTCATGGTATGTCATTTAACTCCATTTTATGAATAAACTAAGCATTTTGAATTTATACCTCAGTGTGTTTCTTCTGAGTTTCTTTATGTTTGTTGTTGCTCATTTGTGTAGATGTCTCTCACAAAGAGACAGGCAGCGTGAGCCTCAACAGCGCGACCTTGATACCAGAAATACACTATCCAAAATATCAATCACTGTTTACACTGAATGTAATAAAATCAGAAGAATCATTCTCGCGTTTCGATGCGTCGCTGGTTATTTTTTTGGCACTTAAATTTTAATCAGACTATTTGTCTGGTTGGGCAAGTAAAAAAAAAAAAAAACAACAACAACAAAAAAAAAACCTTTTTAAACTAGCTAAAAGGCTGGTCAGCTAGCTGTAGCTCGACCTATATTATTATTGAGAACATTATATAAAGAACATAGTTCGACCTGGAATTGGTTTTTATTTTTTTTAGTTCGACCTGTAACGTTATTCTGCTACTGCAATTCTGATGACGCAGTAACTACGCGCGGGGGAAGAAAATAAATCTTCGGTCTGTTCAATGATTGTAAATAGTCACTGAGTCCTTCAGACTGAAAAAGATACTTTAGCGGTAATCTGACCAAAAATATTTAAGACCCATTGAATCTGAATTTAAGACATTTTAAGACTTTTTAAGGCCTTTTATTAGGAAAACGTTTTTTAAGACATTTTAAGGACCCGCGGACACCCTGATATATGTAAATGTAAATGCATTTAAGAAAAATAAAAGATATTTAAATCACCATTTTGCTACCCTTTTGCTCAGAATGCATTTTGCTACAATTATCACGCGGTATCACGATGAAAATGCAATCCCAAGTGTCCTACCCCTAAATCTAAATGCATTTAGTAAAAACAGTATTTAAATGATAATTTTGCTACAGTTTTTGCTTGGACATGTTAAACATATCTAATCAATTTGGGTAATACGTTTTCATTTTGCAACTTATAAAGCTTTAAAATATGTTTTTAATTTGCATATTAAAACTAGTGTAGATGGCAAATTTAAATTATATAATTGAATTTTCATTTTCATTTTGCACTAAATGTTGCACATATGTATGGGAAAATGTAAATTTAAATACAGAAATACATTGCCATTTTACATATTGGATTGCCATTTTGCATATTACATTGCTAATTGAATTTTGCTACACATATGCTTCCACATTTATAAGTTATTTTTGTCTCTTTTATATTTTTATATAACATTGTCATTTCAGTAAGGCCATTTTGGCGGTTTTGAATTAATAATAAAATGAATAAATATTTTTGATTATTTATATAACCTCTTACATACACATAGATATATATAGCCAGCTTTGTAATAAAATATTAATTAAATTATTGCAATAATTAAATTATTACTTATATGAAGACATCAGCAGAAAAGAAAAGTCACTTCACAGGCAGATAAAGTTTTTATATTTCAAAAGAAATGATGAAAATATACTTCTTTTGGAATAATAAACGCAACTGTGCACAATATGATGTGGGAAATTTATTAAAAAAGTTAAAAAGGCTCTATTTTGACATTTCATGTCGACTAAGCTTTGGATACTAATCATGTTCAGACAGGCAGGAGCTGAATCAAGAAAAAAAAAAAAAAGCAGCAATCAAGAAAAAAAAAAAAAAAATCAAACAATCAATCACCACAAAAGCACCAGTCACTTTTAGAGAGTTCCAGCAGTGTCATCTGAAAATGATATCAACCATCTAGCATTTCACACATTATTGCCAATTCAACAAGCTCACGTTTACCAAGGTGTCATCTATCTAAGCATCTTCACAGCCTCAAAGTCTCCGACCTAAACCACCACTGATGTTCACACCTAGTATGCAGCTAGTTTTCACAAGTAAACAAAATTTCACACTATTACACAACTATCAAGCATAATGGTCAGATAACAGCGATAGTGATGACGATCTCAAACAAGCTTCGAGGCAATAAAGAAAAGCAATACCGTAACATCGAGTTCCTTGAGTTCATATCAGTGGGTCACAGTGGGTGAAAGGGTCTTCACATTCACACACAGAGCAGTCATGTGGCCGTCATTCTCCGTCAATTACAGCCATTGAAAAACGCATGGATAAAACCGAACGCTAAAAGGTCTCTGTGTGCCCTTCATTTTCATTATGTAGTAGTTCCTCGCTTGACATGAATAGAGAATGCATTTAGCTACTCACTAGAGAATCAGTTAGGCATTCAAATTGAATTAGACAGCAGGAAAGCCAAGAAGGCACAAAATATAAGCAATTACAAACTCATGGTCATTATTTTAGAATTAGCCAGTTAAGTAATATAAAGATTTCTATTCACTTCTTTGGATGATCATTAAAGAATTATAGTGTAGCTTGGCAAAGATATAGTCCGGTTAATAATATTCATATCAGCTATCTATAATTTGTATGTAATTTTAACCATATGGTTTGGTATGGTTTTTTATTATTATTAAATAAGCCAAAAACGCAGTGGGGTCCACAAGTCTAAGACCACTAATATTTTTATTAAATATATATATTTCATTACAAATTATATTCTAACACTTTGTTTAATTTCAAATGTAAATTATTTTTAATTCCAGATTTTCAAATTTTGTCATACTTCATTATTATTTTGGTAACACTTTACAATAAGGGTACATGAATAATCATGTACTAATGCCTAAATTAATATTTAATTCAACACATACTAATGATTATTAAGGGAGTTTACTAATTATGAACTATCCTTTAAGTACGACATACGGATTCATTCATGAATAACGCCAGCCTTAACTACATGTTAGTACATGTTTGATAGTTAATGCATTAATTTACATTTAAGGGTAAATTAAATCAAACAGCCTCTTTAAGGAGGAATAAGAAATACTCTGACTTTGAAATTAATTTAAATAATTTAATACTATCATAATTTGAGCATTTGACATCCTCAGCTTTGTCATGAACATTATTGGGTGGCAAAGGATTAGTTGATCCTCCTCATCAAATGTAGAAAATACTAAATACACTAATGACTGATCTTGTCTGTTTTATGTTCATCTCTTTCCCTTTAAAATCACCCTATTGTGACTTACACAGATTAATAAAAAAAATAAACCCCCAACCCACAAAGAACATTTGTTGAACAATTCCTACAGAAATGCTCAAACTGAGTTCACTCTCCATCCAGACACATCTGTGATGACACAGCCGTGACTTCTTGAAAATCCACACAGCATCTCTTAACCGGGCTGAATACTCACTGTGTTAGTACATGTGTGTTTGATAGAAAGTATATCAGAAATCATGAGCTGAGTTTAGTAAGTAGTTAACAGTGAATTCATTATGAGTCATTAGTTGATGTTAGTTCATGGGTAGGTACTTGAGAGGGTCCAACATAACTCATTATTAACTACCCATTCACTAACATCAACTAATGGCTTGTTAAAGTTGATTTTGACATGACTTTAATTGAGGGGGCCCAATCATAATGAATTCACTGTTAACTACTTACTAAACTCAGCTCATGATTTCTGATATACTTTCTATCAAACACACATGTACTAACACAGTGAGTATTCAGCCCGGTTAAGAGATGCTGTGTGGATTTTCAAGAAGTCAGAGAGCGGAGGTACAGGATCATCATGGCTGTGTCTGGATGGAGAGTGAACTCAGTTTGAGCATTTCTGTAGGAATTGTTCAACAAATGTTCTTTGTGGGTTGGGGGTTTATTTTTTTATTAATCTGTGTGAGTCACAATAGGGTGAGTTTAAAGGGAAAGAGATGAACATAAAACAGACAAGATCAGTCATTAGTGTATTTAGTATTTTCTACACTTGATGAGGAGGATCAACTAATCCTTTGCCACCCAATAATGTTTATGACAAAGCTGAGGATGTCAAATGATCAAATTATGATAGTATTAAATTATTTAAATTAATTTCAAAGTCAGAGTACTTCTTATTCCTCCTTAAAGAGGCTGTTTGATTTAATTTACCCTTAAATGTAAATTAATGCATTAACTATCAAACATGTACTAACATGTAGTTAAGGCTGCCGTTATTCATGCATGAATCCGTATGACTCCAGTCGTAGTTAAGGATAGCTCTTCCTTAGTTCATAATTAGTTAACGCCTTTAATAATCATTAGTATGTGATGAATTATGTATTAATTTAGGTATTAGTACATGATTATTCATGTACCCTTATTGTAAAGTGTTACCATTATTTTTTTATTTATTAAACTTAAATGTTTCAAAATTGTAAAACTTTATTACATATATTTTTTCAAAAGTTACATTTTACATTTTTACAAGGTTACAAGTTACATTTAAAAAAAATACAAAGATTTAGATATATAGGTAGATGTATATGTATATGTAGTATACACATGCACATAATAAATAATTAATAATTAATTAAACAATAATACAATTTAATAATATAATGGCATATACAACATTATAGTTAACTAAAACCATAAAAATATATAAAATATTTAGTTGAAATAAAATAAGTGCTAACTGAAATAATATAATATACTATAAAAATCTTAAAAAAAAAATTCAGCAAGTTACTACGGCAATATTTCTTATTTAATTTAATTTAGCTTAATGTATGAAAATAGATAAAGCTGAAGACGTAATAAACTGTGGTGTACTCAAAAAACAAAAGTGACAAAAACAAAACAAAAAATTACTAAAACTTTATATTAATAAAATATTGATTAATAATACATTTTAATTCAAATAAATTCTATCATGGTGCTGTGGTCGCTGACAGAAGAGAATTCAGCAAAAAATATTTATTATATTCTAATAAATTATCCATTCGATAATTTTTATGAAAATATTCCAGTAAATGAATACATGAATAAATAAAATTTAATTAAATTCAAATAAAAATTTACAATACAATTCACATCATGCTCCTTTAGCTGTAATGATCAGCACTGAACACCATCAAGCAGCAGGGAGGGTTAAACTGAGCCTGGGCCTCTGTCTCAGATGTTCAACCACAGATAAAACTGGTGCAGTTTACTTATTCTGGGTGTGCATTAGCCACAATACTCTCTCTCTCTCGCACACACACTGAAGGCCGCAGCAGGAGAAACAGGCTCTTCTAACAACTGTTTATCCTCTACTTTCTGTATTACTCACACCCATCATTTAAAGACAATAAACAGATACCGAATTAGTATGGGCTGTGTTACTACAACATAAATCACATGACAACATCCAGACTGATCTCCTGAGAAAGAGCCAAGGCTTTCCTAACGTCCAACATAGTGTTTAAAGTTCAAAATGGTCCAATCTAATGAGTGCACTCCTGAGATATTTGTCTCTCTGTCTGAGTTCTCGTTCAGGGCCAGCCATGATGTAATATGAGAAAATCTGCCCAGTGAAATCACCCAGCAAAAAAGGAACAGAAGAGTAATTGGTACAAACAGAGGAACTATATAATTAAGCAATAAGGTACAAGGCTGTGCAGTATTGTGAGAATACATTACATGTTATATTTTTATACATTTTATACATTTAACCTAAGGTTTAGATCATTATCTATAGTAATGTACTACATTTAGAAGCAAATTACTTAATAGCTTTAAGTGTTTCTATATAAGCATTTATTTTAGAATTTATTTGGGAATATTAGCAGTTGACTACACAGGGATTCAAAGTAACAGACAGGAAACGCCTTCAACAACAGAAAATAAGGCTGACTAAACACCGTTTCGTACTACTATTAATGTGTTTCATAACACACACACACACACACACACACACACACACACACACACACACACAAAACCCATCATAACAGCTAGTTAAAATCCTAAACACAACGTGTGCTGTCAGTGAGAAGCAGCCTAACTAAACTGAAGCTAGTCAGTTAGCCAGCTAGCCACTGCTAATCAACAATTAGCTCATTTTCTGCCACTTTAACTTTAAAATAAGCGCTTACGAGCCTCACGGGCTTTTAAACGCTCCCACGCGGAAGACATAACAAACCCGAACGCGTGTGTCGTGTCAACGCGAACGTTTTCTTTCATTTTGGTGTTTGTTGTGAGTTTCCTGAGAGGGTAAAAACCAACTTACTTGCTGTGAGTCTGTCAGCTGAGCGACGCGCGTGCACATCCGCAAACCTCATCAGCGCTCGCGCCGCATTCACAGCGCGCAGGCGACGTCATCGCCGCCGCTGGAGAGAGCCACGCCCACCGCTTCAAACGAGCCACGCCCACCGGGCACCTGCTGTAGGTTTATTACTAGTCTGTCTTTATTTATTTAGGAAAACAAAAATATATATAGAATTTAAATTAATGTATTAATATTAATAACGTAGTAATATTACGTAATATCACGTTAAAAAACGTATTTTGTAGTGGTGCATTTAATTGAATTAATATATTTTTTAAATAAAATAAAATAACATTTAAAAAAGAGCAAAAACACGAAAATAATACACTGAATGTATATTTGTAAGTATATATATATATATATATATATATATTTTTTTTTTTTTTTTTTTTTTTTTAGGGCTGTCAGTTTAACGCGTTAACTTAATTAATTAGTTATGAGAAATAACGCGATTAATATATTTTAACGCGGTTAATACACTGGCCCCGCCCCCAAACCTGTACATCATCTTACATTTCTTACAGCTGACTCTGTTAACAAATATGATGCAGCAGGGCAACAACTCCGTAAATGCAGTTATGCCCAATTCAAGATATTGGGGCAAAACTGCCCTTGTATGAGTTTTTGTCTCATATTTATATCACGATATCACACACATGAGCAGGGAGAGCAATATCACACGAGTGCTGATTTTGTCCCGAATATCATGAGTTTAAATGTGATTTTATACAACAGGTAAGTAAATTAGTTGATATTTTGTTATATTTTAATTATTTTAATTTACTTTAATTAATTTTTTGCTCAATTTTGCAGAGAACATATTACATATTACCTTTAAAGCCATAACAGAATAGTTGCATCATGTCTGCGAGCAGCAAAGCGGTGTTTAGTTTCTGAATGAATCCTCGTTTTGAACGAATCGTGTGAATCAATGAATCAAAGAGAGCCGTTTACTTCATTCCTGAATGAATCAACCGTTTGAACGAATTGAATGAAGACATTTACCGCCACCTGCTGGCAGATTTAGTCTCTTATTTAGAGTATCATTTCATGCAAAAAAAAAAAAAAAAAAATATATATATATATATATATATATAATTTATTATTTTCAAATATTTTTTTCCAAAAAAAAAAAAAAAAAAAAAAAAAAACATTAAATGGATAGTTCACCCAAAAAAATTAACATTTTTCATCATTTACTCACCCTCTTGTCGTTTCAAACCTTTCTTTTGTGGAACATAAAATAAGGTATTTTGAAGACTGTTGGTAACAAAGCTGTTTTAGTCACCAATGACTTTCATTCTATGAACAAAAAATACTGAGATGTTTCTCAGATTATCTTCTTTTATGTTCCATAGTTTATGGCAGGACATTGTAGCCTAAATGTTTATGTGTAATAAATTTTATGTTGAATCAGATAAAATATTTCTTTCTAAAGTTATAATTTGTAATGTCTACTTGATACTTTCTCGTTTACATTTACATTTACATTTAGCAGATGCTTTTATCCAAAGCCATTTACAAACTAGGACAATAGAAGCAATCAAAACCAACAAAAGAGCAATAAATTGCAAATAAAATAAAATGCATCTAACACAAAAATAGCTTTGAATAAATAATCTTTTGTGGGTAATTTCAGTCAAATTTATTTTGCGATTAATTAGATTAATTAATCGACACATCATGTAATTAATTTAAAATTTTAATCGACGGACAGCCCTAATAATTTTATAATATAAATATAATTAAGTCTTTTATGAAGAATTTGTAGAGCCAAACTATTATAAGTCTACTAAACATTTCTAAGCTGTATTATTTTATATTAATACAAATTGATTAAACATTCAATTCATTAAAATTAATAAAAACAAGTTTATTGTAGTAAATTTTAATTTATAATTCATTATTAAATTAAACAAAAAAAAAACTAAACTAAAATAGTTTATAATTAATACTAATTATTTCATCCATTTATAATAATTCAATATTTATTGTAGTACATTTAATGAAATTTATAACTTATATAATATAATATAATAACATGAAACAAAAAATACAACAAAAAACATTAAAAAAAAAGATGAAAATGTGATTAAGGCAAAATTTTGATTGAAATCTCAAAAAACTCTAATCTCTGTTATATAAAATATATTATAAATAAGTGGTACAGCAAAGCTTTTATTAGTCTATTAAATCTTTCATTTTTTATTAAAAAAAAATAGCAAAAAAAATATTGTTAATTTAATTTTTTATTTTAAAAATAATACACTTAATATAAACACAAAAAAGGTAAATGTAATTAAGGTAAAATTCTAATTAAAATGTTAAAAAAATTAACTTCTGTGATAAATATAAATATTTTTGTTTAAAAAAGGTATTTTAGAAAGAAGTGGTAGACCCAAGGACTATTATATAATTTTTAAAAAAAAAAATTTATTATAAATATTTTGCTTCTTTGCATGGCACAGAGTAATATGTTCATTTATTTCTTTATTTGCTCACTGGTTCATCTGTAAAACATTGCTCATGTTTTAAACAATCTAAAGAAACTACAGTAAAAAGGTTTTTCTTCACATGGAAAGTACAGTTGCTACCAGTTCTATAATCACATCCTTGTCATTGACAGATAATTATGATCAAGCATCACAAATTTATAACTCAAACAAGTCGGTTGGAGGAACACATTAACCTTGACTAAACATGAGCCATTATTTGACTGATAAAAGTTCAGCAAAACCAGGTTAACAAACAGATAGAATAATAACTTTTGCATGTAATAAAAAGAAAGTTTATCATAAACACATCACTATATTTACCTCAAACATCTCATCATTAAACAGACACTCCTTGTTATGACTGATTACACTGAACTTGCATAGAAATGGCTAAAAAAATCTTTCAGTTAAAGATGAAGTGTGTAATTTTTGCACCTCTAGTGCCACCAAGTGCCCAAGCAAAAAATCGTTTAAAAATAAAATAAAATAAAATAAAATAAAATAAAATAAAATAAAATAAAATAAAATAAAATAAAATAAAATAAAAAGTCTTATTGTGGCACAATAACAAAATGTTCTTGTGTAGGATAGCCCTCATACATTAGCCCATTACAGGAAGCCCACATGTTAAAATATCAGAAACATATATCAGACAGTTTTTGAAGGCCGCTTAGAAAACTAGGAGCTCTTACTCTCCACTGCAAAAACATTTTCTCAATCAGTATTTTTGTCTTGTTTTTCAGTAAAAACACTGACAACACCTTTTAAGGTAGCGTAAGATGTTAAAACTTCAAAGAATATTTATTTTGTTTATTTAATGTTTGTTTTTATTTTATTGTTGTTTGTTTTTGTTCTATTTTATTTATTTATTTATTTTTGTTAATTGTTTTTGAAAACCAGCAGATTGTTTTTTCTTGTTTTAGCCCTTCACTGCAATTTTTTCTTAATCTGTATTTTTGTTTTGTTTTCCATAAAACACATTTAAACACCTTTCGAAACAGTGTAAGCCTATCTTCAGAGAATAATTAATTATTACTATTTAATTTATTATTTATTATTATTTGTTATTTAAATATTAGTTTATTTGTTTTTTTTGTTTTTTGTTTTTTTGTTTATTTAATTGTTATTGTTGTCCACTGTTTTTGAAAATGGCAGTTTTTTTTTTCGTTTTAGCACAAATCTAACTTTTAGTTCAGCGAAATCTACTAAAATAAGGGGAAAAATATTAAACATAAAAAACTCATTCAAGATGAAAAATAAGCCTTATCTTGCACAACTTTTACCTTGTTTTAAATATGCTTAGATTTACAAACAAGACAAAATACAGATTAATAAAATTTTTCAGTGTTAATTAGAGTCAAATAAATTCAGGAAGAACAAATTTGTATCAGTTTCTATAAAACATTATATAGGATTATTGACTTCAATTTACTGCTAGACAAATAAAATGTAAAAACTGAGTACTGGCTGTCCTTTGGTCCCCATTCGCTCTGTTTTGTACACAGTAAGGGTGTTTTTGGAGGACGTCACTGATCAGACATCAGTGCTTATGGCACGTGTGTTGGAGTAGAGGTCCGGCCGGCTGTGCAGAGAGGGAAGGGTGAGAGACAGGGACGGGCTGTCGTAGTGGGACGGCATGTAAGCGATGCGTTCGGCCCCGTTCCGTGTTTCGGCTGCGGTGCTGATGTAGAATGGAGAGCCGTATGGGGAGCAGGTGGGGCAGAAGCTCTGAGGGGGCGTGAGCTCCGGTGACAGGGAGAGCGGGGTGGAAGCGGCCCCATCCATCCTGGATGTGCTGCATGCGTTGCAGGCAAACTGGGGTTGTGGACAAACAGCATCTGGATCAGATCCATTCTTCTTACAGCAATAATACTAGGAGAAAAACAAGGCCAGTCAGTCAGTAAGAGAGATAGGAATGTCATAGGACATCAGTGGAGGAATGAATAATTGAATGAATAAATAATAATAATTATTATATAAAATGAAATATAATAATAATTATTATTATTATTATTGGTGGTGTTGTTTAATTACAGGAGTACTATCTTTTCCATCCAAGGTCACCAAAACCGGAGAAATATATAATTTATTTAAATCTATCGTAATAAAATAAATAAATAAAATAAAAAAATAATATATATATTTTTTTTATAAATGAAATAATTAATTCACTGAATTAATTTAAATCTATCAAAACATAAAGAAACAATATCAAATTTAATTAAATTGTTGGTGCCGATAGCTTCGTGGCAGTGCGCAGACACATAGCACCATTGTGCTTTGGGCATCCCGAGTTCGAGTCCCGGCTCATGGACCTTTCCCGATCCCGTCCCTCCTCTCTCTCTCCAACTTCACTTCCTGTCTAACAATTGTCCTATCCAAATAAATGTAAAAAAAAGCTCTAAAATTTAATTAAATTAAAAATAACTACTTCCTACTGCTCCACAATTGTTATTGTTATAAGTAAGAATAAAAGCCTACTGTTGCACTATTTGCACTATTGTTATCATTGTAAATAAAACTAAAACTAATAAAGTTTATGAATAAAAAATAAAATAAAAAATATAATATATAATTTTTTAAAATATAAAATGTAATTACATTTTAAAAATCTGCATGGTACTGTTTGATTGTTGACTGTTATCATTATAATTAAATAAAAAATCATTAAAATCTTTAAAAACAAAAATTAATTTAAAATATATTTAATTAAATAAAAAAATCTACACCCTACTATTTCACTATTGCTACCATTATACATAAATTAAAAGTATATAAAAGTAAAAGTAAAAGTAAAAAGTATATAAATAAAATAAAAATCATTCAATCAATAAAAAATAATAATTTTAAAATAATATAATATTTAATTAAATGAAACAAATCTACTCCCTACTGTTTCACTATTGCTACCATTATAAATAAAATAAAACTAATAAAGTGTATAAATTAAAAAAAAAAAACATTAAAATCTAAAAAACAAACATTAATTCAAAATTAATATTTAAATAAATTAAGGAAACAAAATCTACATCCTACTGTTTCACTATTGCTGCCATTAAACTCTTAAAAATAAAAATGCTTAAAAGGTTCTTCACAGTGATGCCATAGAAGAACCAATTTTGGTTCCAAAAAGAACCATTGAGTCAAAGGTTATTTAAAGAACCATCTCTTTTTTACCTTTTTATAAACTGAAGAACCTTCTTTCACCACAAAGAACCTTTTGTGAAACAGAAAGGTTCTTCAGATGTTAAAGGTTCTTATTGAACCATTTAGAGAAAAAGGTTCTTCTATGGCATTGTGAAGCACCTTTATTTTTAAGACTGTATAAATAAAATAAAAGTAATAAAGTTTATAAATAAAATAAAAACTCTGTTGATTCACTTTTTATATAATTCATCCAAATCTATCAAAAACGAAAACTATGGCTAACTTTTTCAAAACAAATAAATAAAATAATAATAATAAAAGCATAATATTAAATTTAAAATATGCACACTCTACTTTTTCACTATATTGTCATTATTAGCCTATACAAAAAAAAAAAACTTTATAAATAAAAAAAATATCTAATATAAATATATAATATTTTTTTTCTAGTTTTGTTTTCTAATAAAACAATTTACTCACAAAATTCATTGCATACACTGTAAAAAAATTACCGTGATTTTAACGGTAAAAAACTGAAAATGATACAGTAAAAACCTGTTAAATGGTTAACGGTAAGTTCCTGTAAAATTTACAGGGAAAAACCGTAAATTGACGTTCCCAGAATTCCCTGCGTTGTATTTCAAATTTTGTTGAATTTGATGTTTTTTCTTTAAAATAACTATGCTGCTTCTCAGTTTTTTTTCTTATCGTTTATATTTATTAGGGTTGTATGTTACATATAATGTTGTTAAATTAATGTTTATTGAATATTTCAGTTTAAAGATGGGGCTTGTGATGGGGTTTGGTTCATCAAGTGACTTTCTCATCACCACTTGCATTTGGTGGTTATCAGTGTATTTCAAAGATACAAAACAAATTTCAGTACTTTAATAGATTGGTATATCAGTTAATGAATTTACAGTATTTTACTGTAAATTTAAGTTAAAACCGTAAAACCTAAAATGTTGTGACCGCATTTTTTACGGTAGAATTCCGGCAACCAAAGCTGCCATTTTTTTACCGTAAATTATAAGGAATTTTTTTTACAGTGTAGAGGAAAATATCCGTGAGGTGCTCACCTGAAGTCGACAGTAACAGAGCACGACAATAATACACAGGAGAATCACCGTGGCGAGAATTCCTCCGGTTATAACCACAGTTCCCGCTGTCATCCGACCGAATCTCCATCAAACTCTAGACGCGAACACACACACACTGACCGTCAGAACCACTTGCCAAACGATCACCGTAAGTGCCATTATTTTGAGTGCGGTGTCACAATGTCCGCAAGATAGCGCTGCAAAACCACAAAAATCATCCACAGAGCCAACACATGAAGTCAGTTTGATTCAGAGCTAGTGTCTCTGATTGAGTTTGCCCAGCGCCGCAGATCTGATTAAGAGCCACACTGATGAAATGCAATCATGCTGTCTGAGGAGAGAAACGAAGAGAGAGAGGGAGAGAGAGAGAGAGAGACACCTGCTCCACTCTCTCTCTCACATCCTCTTCTACTGTGTGAAACATTACATCTGGACTTTCATTAGGAAAGTTTGCTGGTTAATCATAGTAGTACTAATCTTTCCATTTAAAGTCACATAATCACCAAATTCAGTCAAATTTATCAAAATAAAATTAAATATATAATAATATAATAGCAGAAAATATAAAAAGTTTTTAGAATATAAAATATTTCTTACAAAATACTAAATATAGAACTATTTCACTGCTGTTGTAAACCATCACATCTATCAAGAATCAGAATAAATAACGTCAAATAAAAACCTAACAATAAACAACCCAAAACTAAAAGTCTTTTCTAAAAGCCATTCTCAAAATAAAGCATAAATAAATAAATAAATCTCCATCAACCAAATATAAATTCAAATCATACCCCTACTGTTTTATTATTGTCGTGAATGGTATACAAAAATAGCAAAAAAGTGTTAGTGTTATCGTTACAAATTTTTAAAAAAAAAAATTTAATAATAATAATAAAGTGTATAAATAATATTACAAAAACCATTCAAATCTACAAAAGCAAAATTATAAAAATAATATAATATTTAATTAAATAAAAAATCTACACCCTACTACTACATCTTCACTATTGCTATCATTATAAATAAAATAAAAGTATTAAAGTTTACAAATGAAATAAAAACTCTACTAATCCACTTTTTTTAAAATAAAAGAATTCACGGAATTCACCAAAAGCTATCAAAAAACAATGAAAACCAAAAAATGCTAACTTTTTCTAATCTATCAAAAATAAATAAATAAATAAACAAACAAATAAATCAATATTAGCAATATTAAATTAAAAACGTACACCCTACTGTTTCACTATTGTCACCATTATAAATAAAATAAACTGTATAAATAATATTTAATATTCATATTTAATTTCATATATAAAAGACAGCAAAAATGCATTCAACATGTATACAAAAATACAAAATACAGCAATTTCATTTAAGATTCTAAATGAATAAATATAGACATAAACCATATCTATTTAATTCTATCAATAAATAAATAAATAAAAAACATCTAGTGCTTTTACAAAATCTCTCTACTTTTTGATTGTTTTATTTAAATAGAACCACCATTATTTTTTTCACCACCATTTATTTTTCCCTCCATATCCCCATTCGCTCACTTGTAGTTTTTTTGCCAATTATGTAACTTTGCTGTCGCCTCCTTTCTATGAATTGCTTTTAATATCCTTCATTTATAAACCACTTTGGATAAAAGATATCAGCAAACCCTGCTGATAAGACATGCATCTGTATTCAGACCCACCTGCAAAGACACTAAACTATTATGAGCACATATGAATTATTATACGCTGCCTTCTGTGCGTTTTTACAGGAATCTATAAAGTGCTGCTTCAAATGAAATGTAGCTTGACAGTATACTCGTGCAACTAATCTGGAAAAGTCATGGATGAATGTTAAAAAATGGCAGAAAAGCTGCAGTTTGTGTCATTTTTCATATTAGTAATCTGAAACATGAAAGATAATGTAGCATTTTTTTTTTTTATAAGGATGAGTATACATTTTTAATATTGAGAGAGAAGTGCCTGCATATGAGTTTTCTCCAGCATTGCGCTCAGAGATGCGAGAATGTGGTGCTGTGTCCCAGAATGCAATGTGCTCAACTTGATCTGCATGCAATAATATACAATGCAATGTTTTTAATGGAAGAATAAAGGTGGTTTTACTAAAAATCAGATTTTAAAAATCTAAAATGACAATTTATTTTTTAGAAAAAAAAACTATTATAAATGAAAATATAATTTTTAAAAATGGTTCAAATTCAGATATATCAAAATACAATAATTTTAAGTAAGCTGATTAGGATAAAATGAATAAATGTAGACTTAAACCATTACAAGCAATAAATTAATAATAATAATAATAATAATAATAATAATAAAAACAATGTTTTTTTCAAATCAATTATCTCAAAATAAAGCAAAATACAAAATAACACCTAGATCTTTAACAAAAAATTATGATCAAATTAAATAAAATGACATTAAAAACATCCTGCAATGTTATTTAATCGCAGAAAAAGAAAATGTTTTTACTAAAAACATGGATTTAAATAAAATTTTTAATTAATATTAAAATTATTCAATAATATTTTTAATATTTAAAAAAATTAAATAAAACAATGGAGTCTTAATACATTTTAAGTGACCTTATCAATATTGCACTTTTTTTTTATGAAGAAATGAATGACTTATGAATGGCCTGTATATAGTATATATGGTATTTATGCATAAATATGCAATAATTTCCACATTCAGTTCCTGTCTAAATCTCTTTCAGTGCTGTCATCCTTCACAATCCTTTCTATTCTTTGTTTTTTGTTTTCCTGTCTGTTCTTTTGTAAGATGCCGTCACAGTCCTGTGATCACATCCCGGCATATTCAATAGAAACCAGGATTTTATTTTACCCTCTGTATATTTTGGGTATGTCTTGTTTAGAGTGATAATGACTAGTTAGTTCAGTTACAGCCAAAAGAGAGACTTGAACTTTCTCCTAAAAGAAATGTACAAGTTCACTCAAAAATTCAGTTCTGTTCATAATTACTAACCTTCATGTTGTTCCAAACCTGTCTGACATTCCTTCTTCTGTGGTGGACAAAAGGAGATATTTTAAAGAATGTTCATGCCGCTCTTTTCCATATAATAAAAGCAGATCTGTGACCACAAGCTGTCAAGGACGAAATACTCAACTCAACGACTAAGTTTCCAAACTTTTAAAAATATTCACCGTCTATATGTCTGCCCTCTCAATTTTTTGTGTCTCAGCAGGGTTTGTCGGTTGTTACTCTGGCCTGGGCTGCTTCTCTTTTCAAGAAACGGTCCAATCTCATATTTTTCGGCTGGTGTTTCTTCTCAGTTAGCTGCCTGTAATAGTTGTTATGGAAAGCACTCACCATTTTAAAAGATTAAACAGCAAAGCAAATATCAAATAAATCTAATATACTGTTACTTCACAAACATGTGGATAGGTATTTCTTGTCAGTGATTTTCAAGAACATTTTTAGATATAACCATCTGCTGCTCACATTTAGCACTGCTATGTGAAATTTTTTAAGTGAAATCCAGTCATTTCAATAGGAATCCAAGCGATTGGGAATTTCACTTCAGGGCGACACATTTCCCCACATACTTTGAAAGCCATCACAATAGACAATGAAATAAAATAAAAAATATTAGATGGAAAACAAACTGAACAAAAATATAGAAATATTGTCTTGCTAACTAACTGAAATAAGCTGAAGCACTAAAATTACTAACTGGAAATAAATAAAAACTAAAACTTAACTAAAACTGAAAAAAAAAATGTAGTATTAAAAAAAAAAAAACTAAAATTTAATTCCTAAAAATAATGAGAAAAAAAACACATAACAAAATTAAATAACTAAGAATTCAACTAAAATTAATAAAAACTAAAACTTGAAGTAAAACTGAAATAAAAAAAGTAGTATTAAAAAAATGAAATTTAATTCCTAAAAATAATGAGAAAAAAAAGACACAACAAAATAACTAGAAGAAAATAACTAGAAGAAAATAACTAGAAGAAAATAACTAGAAGAAAATGGCAAATATGTAGTGCTGTCAAACGATTAATCGCATCCAAAATTTACATAGTAATATATGTGTGTACTGTGTATATTTATTATGTATATATAAAGACACACACATACAATATATATTTTGAAAATATTACATGTATTTACGTCTATATATTTATATTCATGTAAATTACATTATATAAATATATTTAATATATAAACGTAACATATTTTTCTTAAATATATTCATGCATGTGTGTGTATTTATATATACTTAATAAATATACACACTATATTATGTAAACAAAAACTACTATTTTGGATGTGATTAATCCCGATTAATCTCGTTTGACAGCACTAGAAATAAGTGAAAGTGGAAATAATAAAATTATAAAAAACTAAAAACTAAAACTGAACTAAAAGTGAAATAAAAATATAGAAAATCTAAATAGCAGTATATAAAAAATATATCAATTCAAATATAAAATTAAAATTAAACTAAAATGAAAATGAAAACTGAAAATATAAAAATAAATAATTATTTACAATATAAATAAAAAACTATAGTATAATAAAATAGTATATCAATGATACTAAAAAATAAAAATACAAAAATATTTTATGAAAAGCAAAGTAAACTAAAATTAGAAATGTTGTCTTGGCAACTAACTGAAATAAGTTTACGTTGAAGAACTAAAATGACTAAATGCAAATAAATAAAAACTGAAATTTAAAAAATAATCAAAATACTAGTATTTAAAAAATCTAAAATTTAATTCATAAAAATTATGAGAAAAACATAACAAAATTAAATAATTAAGAATTCAACTAAAATTAAAATGGAAAATACAAATAACTGGAAGTAATTAGCAAATAAGTAAAAGTGGAAATTAATTTTAAAAAATGCGTAAAAACTAAAACTGAACTAAAAGTGAAATAAAAATACATAAATGTAAATAGTAGTATTTAAAAATAAATA
>CM077230.1:16431291-16486291 GCA_039654775.1 Spinibarbus caldwelli | reverse complement strand
ACTCGTACCTTCAGTGAATGTCTGTAGTCTGTTTGGAGATCATACCATCTCTCCTCCCATTATTTCCACACAAAGGGACTAAAAACTTGTTCTCCAGACCTAAAATCTGTCGGTCTACATGTTTCGATTTACGAAGCTTGCGGTAATGCCCATGCGAGTACAAGAGAAACAGCGAAAGGAGGAGTGAGAGAGACTGGAGGAGACGCGTGCGCTCAGATGAAGCATCAGATGATGGATATTTACTCTGTAAAGGTCAGAGACAGAGGAGATCCGTGGCCGTTTGCGACTGAAGTTTAATTGAAGAGTTTCATCAAGCATAATATTAAAAACTAGATTCAAACACGACCCACTTCTTTAGATTTTAAGCAGTATCACAATCGTGTTGTAGCTCGAGTTTCATCACGGCTGTGGGAACAATTCAGCTCCACGATTGTAAATGATATAAATTTTATACAATAATTCAATAAACAAGTCATTAATATCGAGTAGTAATGGAGTGTTTTCACTAGTTAGCTCAGCTGAATATGTTGGTAGATTTGTGTCGGATGAAAGCAGTTATCTTTAGAATGGAAATATGGATATTTTATTTGTACTCATATTTGTCGTTTATTTCAATTAACCCATTTAATCCCAAATATCAAAATGATGTCATTAGTAACCCCTTGAAATAATCAATAATATATATATATATATATATATATATATATATAGTAATTTTATGGAAAAGTGTGTTTTATGGTTGGTCACCAGTGGGATAATGTGTATAGGCTACTGAAATTAAATTATTTCTGCAGTCATCAAAATTCTTATATATCTCAGCCCAGTTATTAAGTCATTTTAAACTGTTTCATCACATTCTATGGTTACTATTATACATAAAAAATATAACCCTTATATAACACTGAATAGGCATACTAAGATAGCCTACAAAAAAAATAAATAAATAAATACATAAAATAAAATTAACTAAATAAAAAATACTGGTTTTATTAAGATGATTAAATTTACTTAAATGTGCGAGACTTCCGGTGTCAGCTCCTTAAAGGCTAACTGCTTCTAATGTTGCTTGATATTGCAAACTGGTATCATTTTATTATCGTAATAACATTGCAGTGCAAACAATTCTAATGTTTAGTGCATTTCTAATAATGTTATTCGTCTAGTTATTTATAGTGGCCAATGGAAAAATTAGCTACACATTAACAGGAAATTTTGCTTTTGAAAAAGGTGACTTGGCTAAAAATTTGACAGAAAAAAAAAACTTTAATTTTTGAAAACAAACAAAAAATAAAAAAAATTCACAAAAGCTGTTTGAGAGCAACATACAATACGGCGTTGTTAGATTTTTGACTCAAGACCTTATAGTTGAGGTATATGATTACTTGATAACTAGTCTTCTCTACAGTTAGTAAGTCCACATTTTGACTCTTTTCCAAAAAGTACCACAGGAAAACCTAACAGGGGTAGAACAACGGGTCTCTATGGTAACCAGTGGCATCTTGGCAGGGAAAATGTCTGTGTGGGTCAGTTAACCAGGGTAATATGATTTGCCATGCAGCAGTGTGCTTTAATTCGATCCCTATCAGAGCTCTCTTCCCTCTTGCATTTGCACAAAGACTCTTCTAATGGCATAAATCTCTTTGTCATTCTCCAAATTCTCTCAAAGTTCATCAGTGAAGAGCTTTCAAGCTTCAAAAAGGACAAAAGAATCATAAAACAACCCATTTGGTGATGTTAATGGCACAGAAATGATTGTTTTGATGCTATAGTGGCAGAATGCCAAGATATGATTTGAAATGAAAAGTCCTTATGTAATTTGTATGGTCTGTCACATGAATATAGACATGCTAGCATTGCTCTAAACAACAAAAGTGTCACCACAAAAAAAATGACTCACTGCCTTGTTTTGCTTATCGAGTTCATCTTCCATTATTGGAGCTGGCAGAGGTTAGCAAAAGATATTAGAATTCATCAGCTGTGGCAAAGCATATTATAAGCTTGACGAAACAGAGAGAGGAAAGGCCTGGACTGCTTTTTGACTGCATGTGATTTGATTTTATGGTTCATTTTCATTAAAATAATGAAAAATACTGACATGCATTACATTTCATAACACTAAACAGTTAATGGAAATGCAATCAACCTACTACTTATGTAATCACTTGTTTCTTTGTTTATGAATCATTTCAAATGACTGAAAAAAACTGCCAGACTTTTACACTGAAGGAGAGTCCTTTTGACTTGAAGTCTTAATTATGTCATAAATATATAGAAATGATCACATACCGAGTCATATCCATGAAATTAAGTCAAAATTGTGAGATACTCAAAATTATGATACAAATTAAAAAGTCAAAATGATGGCATAAAGTCTATTATTATAAGCCAAAATTATGAAAATAAAGTTTCAATTCATGACAGGTCATAATTATGAGATAAAAGTCAAAAGCATTAGATAAAAAAAGTGAATTACGAGATGAGTTATAATGACAAATCAAAACGATGACTTTCTAATTAATGATGAGACGCATCACCTAAACTGAGATAAGTCAATATTATGAAAAGTTGAAATTATGACAGCCAGATAAAAAGTCAGTTTACTGGGACAAGTCATAATTATGACAATGTCGATATTATGACATGCTAAGTGATAATTATGATGAGTCAGTTATGAGATAGTCAAAATGAGATTCAACTGACAAGTCAAAATTATGAGATAAAACTTAAATTATGAGTAATCAAGGACTTTTTTAAAATCAGAATTGCGAGTTTATATCTTGCAATTCTGAAAAAGTCACTGATTAAAAAAACCTCACAATTAAGTATATAACTCATAATTGTGAATTAAAAGTCAGAATTGCGAGATTAAAAATAAATTAATACAATTAAATATTAAAATTGATAAAAAAATAAAGTCATGACAAAAAATTACAAATAAAATTGTAATTTTTATGATAATTATGACTTATCAATTCTCTTTTGAGTTTTTATGCCATAATGACTTATCAGTTATAATTTACCAAAGCATGATTTCTTTAATTATGTAACACAAATGGACATGAAAAGGCATAATTATGACAAAATTTACCAAACCCGGATTTTTATTTATTTATTTATTTATTTGTGGCAGAAACGAGTTTCCATACTCAGAAAAATGTTTCTTCAATTAAACTTCATTAGCTTAGCATCCAATGCTAATTTGGTTTCTGCAACATTCAGCTTTCTTTTCCCCCTTCTCTAAATGAGGTAATATTTTTTGCTTCCCCAGCTGATCTTGTTAAGATACCAGGCATCTTCAGGGCCTTGAAGAAAGCTCATTAAGATGCCATTAACACTAATTGGACCAAACAAGGAAGATTCAGGACCAGTGGAGCTCTACCAACCTGTACCCTTTCCTTGGCTCTACTGTTTGTGTGGCACATTATGGATGCACTTGGTTACACGACATCCTGTTTGAGTAATTTAATATTTCAACATGCTCAGTGGAGCAAGGATCCTCCCACGGAGGACTAAATATTCCAAAAGGCAGAAAACCAGTGGGTGGAATTGATCGAAGGTACATAAAAGAAAACAAAAAACAGGGGTGTTGGGAAACCACTGATTGAATTTCGTACACTGCAGCACGTTTTTATAAACAATCCAGTGAAACTAAAAAACACTGGTCACGGAAAGATGAACAGTGCATTGATAGCATGACCACGTGTATGAAATCGTATCAAGCTTGTAATGGAAAATAAACTTGGACATGGTCTTGCCTTTGCAGATCAGGGGTCTCATTTAAAAAGCGTGCGTACGCACAGATTTGATCGTAGAGTGTGCATACGCTTAAATCATTTGTAAAAACTGTCTTTGACGTGGAAAAGTGCTTAGCGTCACGTCAGGATCTGAGCAGACGTATGCACTTTTGCTTGTCGGAGTACTGCAGGTTTCTGGAAATGTAAGCTGTTCTTGCAGCTCGCTGTTCTAAATTAGAGGATTTGGATGATGATTGGTGATCTTTTATATGTTAATGACATTAGGAGTCGTTTACAAGGCAGAGAGCTGAAACCATTCAGTTGCGTGCAAGTTCAAGATCATTTGCGATTCATAGATTTCACATCTGGAAGAGAGGTGTACATACGTTTTCTGTACGTATATTCATTCTATGAATCACACGTACGCATATTTGAGAGATGATCGTAAGATCAAATTTAGGATGGTTTCTGCACAACATTTTATAAATGAAGCCCAAGAAGTGGCTAATTTTTGCGAAAAGTCCCAGAAAAGTGGTTCGAGCCAATAAATTTGCACTCAGATACAACGACTCCAAAAAGTATTCAGTTTTGTTATACCTAAAAATGATATTAGATGCAAAACAGACACAGTTAGACAATTTTCAGTGTATCCTCATTTTTTATAAAACTCTTTGGTTCTTGATAAAAGAAAAAATCTGAATCCGAACACCGAACAAGCAACTTAATAACAAATAAAACAAACAAATGGCCAGTTTGGTCCATAGAGAAAACACAAAAACACAAAACTTCAGCACTGTACATGCAAATACATAAAAATAAAGAACAACGTGCTACTGGAGAGATATTGCGCTAAAAAGAACAAGAAATGTATCCACATTGACGTGTCCTCATGTGCCCTCTGCTGCTTTTCTTGTATATCATTTGATATATTTCTGGGATGTTGCAGCCAAAGAAACGAAAGAACAAAAGTTATTGAACATGACAAAAGTACAAAACACGCACCACTTGTGGCTGGTCAGGCTATGTAATTGGAGCGCCAGTGTAGGATGTTGGCCCCGGCGGACAGGCGCGCAGCTGGTCTCAGAGCTAGCGGAGATGTGTGGTGCTGAAACAGAGGGTTTGGAACTGGTCCCAGATTAACTGGACTGCCGAATAACTGCTTCATGAAGTGGGAGAGCTGGGGCTGGATCAGATTAACGGGTACACCTGGAAAAACTAGAAAAACTCATATCGTCAAAGCAAACATAGTTGATTTGGATTTCATATGAGAATATTTTTGAGGAAGTAAGATATTTCGTATTGTGGCACTGATGTGCTGTACCTGGATAGCTGGAGTTGATCCTGATGGGGTCAGGGGTGTGAGAGCTGGTGCATGTGGTTGAGATGGTCTTTGGTTCAATTGGAGATGCACACATCTGCGGTTCACATACTGCTGCTTGGGCAGGTAGAGGAGTAGGCACAGTCTCAGGCTTTGTGAAAAAACATGAAAAAAATAAATAAATTGATGTGGCCCCGTAGATCATTTATTTTGATTTAAAAATGTTCAAAGGCATAGTTCACCCAAAAATGAAAATTCTGTCATTAATTACTCACACTCTTGTTGTTCCGAAATCGTAAGACCTTCGTTCATCTTCGGAACACAAATTAAGATATTTTTAATGAAATCCAAGATCTTTCTGACTCTTCATAGACAGCAACGCAACTGATACGTTCAAGGCCTAGAAAGGTAGTAAGGATATTGTTAAAATAGTCCATGTGACATCAGTGATTCAACTGTAATTTTATGAAGCTACGAGAATACTTTGTTTTTATTGTTGAATAAAATTGTTATTTTTGTTTTCTTTGCGCACAAAAAGTATTCTCGTAGCTTCATAAAATTATGGTTGAACCACTGATGTCACATGGACTATTTTAACGATGTCCTTACTAGGACTGTGCAATTAATCGAAATACAGTTTTGATTTTGGCCTCCAACGATTATGAAAATACAATAAATCATGATAAAACAATTATTGTGCCCCATTACGCCCCTTTTCTAGCGGTGCGCTTTCGTTCTTCCATAAAAGCCCAATTTCACATGCAAATCAGTAAAATCATGTAACGGGACTTTTTCAAAATGGGACATGCTTGATTTATTTAAGTTTATTAGATGTATTCATGTTTTTAAAAGCGCGAAAAAGAACTTGTGCTGTTTCTAGGGAGGATTACTGTGTATGCGCTCAGAGACTGAACAACACAGACATGAAAGTCATCTTTTAGCTCAAGGTGCGTGCGCCTAAACGGTCAAATACATGCAAAAAAAAAAAAAAGTGTCAAATGCAGCGCTTCGTGGTTATTCATGAACCCTCGTCTGTTATGTAATAAAGGAACGTAAACAGTTGAGAATGAAAATACGTGTAACAGTAAATTGGATCCGTGCGGCTCTTAAAGTGACAGCGAGCTCCTGCTGCCGACTGTGTGCTTCATATTAATCAAACAACAATAGACAAAGACAAAATTACTCTCTGCTCTTGACTGAAGGACTTTTTGTAGCTTTAATAAGTTAAATGAACTTTAATTCTTACAGTGAAGACTGTTGTTTTATTTTAAATTAGATTATTCATATATATCGATCAGTATCTTTAAATAAATCATTAATTTAAAGTTTTGGTCATATGGCCCACTCATAATCGTGTTAAATAATCGTGATTACAATATTGAACAAAATAATCGTGATTATGATTTTTGTCATAATCGAGCAGCCCTAGTCCATACTACCTCTCTGGGCCTTGAAAGAGTCAGTTGCATTGCTGTCTGTGGAGGGTCAGAAAGTTCTTGGATTTCATCAAAAATATCTTTAAGGGGTGGTTAATTGGCTTTTTTTTTGACAGCTTGATTGTGTTTATGGGGTGTACTGTAACATGTTCTAGCTTCGTTTTTTTAAAAAAAAAAAAAAAAAAAAAAAAAAATCACATTATTTTTAACATTTTACCTTTATTCTACACCACTGTTTCCATTGTTTAAAAAAAACAGTCTGTTGACTTCCTGGTTCTATGAAGCCCCTCCCTCAGAAATTCATAATGGGCTCAGATTGGTTAGCTGGCCCAGTGTGTTGTGATTCACTAAACGCCTAGTGCACGTTGTCCGGAAACGTCACGCCTCTTACTAAAACGTGTAGTTGCATGTGCTCCAGTGTATTGTAAACAATGGCGTCAATATTGCCTTATCAATTTGAGCCGGAGTCAGACCCAGAGAATATTACTGAAGAGGATCGAGCAGAACCTATGCAAGCGCGACTCATACAGGACGTTTCAGAATGGTATGTTTTTTTTTGTCTGTAGTTGTCTCATACTTTTTAGATTCGATGTTATTTGTAAATGCTACTGCTGGTTGATATACAGTTTTATCCTTATTAAAGCTTTAGTACAGCATGATAAATGATTGCGTTGTAGCATTTTTGTAGAGTAATTGTTTAATTTGTAACAGTAATAATTCATAACAGTAACATGGCCTCACCCCCCTTGGTTGCGTGTTCCTGAGGGCAGGGTTTAAGTAAATTTTTGGGTTCGTGATGTCACAAACCCAGGAAGAAGCTCGTTGTGGTCCCTACCAGCCGTTTGTTGTAGGCCTTAAAAAAAGCGAATTCTGTAAAAGACAATTTCTCCCTTTTCATTGAATGTTGCCGTTTATGCTCAACAGCAACAGTACGCAATAACTAAAGTTAAAAAAAAAGGGAAATTATAATCAAGGACCCCTTTAATTTGTGTTCCATAGATGAGAAAAGGTCTTGCATGTTTGGAATGACAGGAGGGTGAGTAATTAATGCCCTAATTTTCATTTTTGGGTGAACTATCCCTTTAAAGTATTGCCTTAATTGAAAGATGAAGTGAGTAATTATCATCCCTCTAGAATCACTAAAGGGAAACAATTGGAGGGAGAAAAAAAAAAAAAAATCTACAGGTTTTCGTCTGTCTTTGGTCAAACAATCAAATAAACAAACAACATTACATATTAATTATTATTAGACATTAAAATTATTTCAAGCAAACATTTTAAAGGTAAAAATGACACACTTTAGCCACTCTGTGAAAAGAATAATACTATTAAACAAATGTAGCCACATAGATAAGTTTATAAAAAAAAAAAAAAAGAAAAAGTTTACAGAAGTACCTCAATTTTGAAGTGTTTGGATTAATCAAATGGCTTAATTATAGTTGTCTCTGCATATTTTAGCAAGTATTTTAACGGATTTTTGTAAATATATTTTACATTTTTAAAATAAACAATATTAAGACATTAATGTTAATTTAAGCAAGAATAAAAAAAAAGAAATATAAAATATATAACTTCAATTTCGGAATGTTTGGATTAATTACATGACACATATACATACATATACTTATTATATATATATATATATATATATATATATATATATATATATATATATATATATATATATATATACACACACACACACACACACACACATACACACACACTGTATTTCAGCAAGTATTTTAAAATTAAATATATTTTTTAAATGTGTTCAATATTTTATACATTTTAAACAATTAAGAATACTAAATGATATTTTAAATTAATATATTTCAGCAAGTATTTTGACATCAAAAATGACACACTCCAGCTTTAAAAGAAACAGCAACTGCTATGCTAGATTCGGTGTTTTCATCCTGCAAATAACTGAAAATGACTATTGCATGTCTCTTGTAGAAACTTGCCTTTTCTGATGAACCGTTCTGTTGAATGATTAAACAGATGAACCTCTGCAGAGAGGCTAATTAACATTCTCATCTAATCACCACACAATTAAGATCAACTGCCTCCCAAAGGGCTAAGTGGGAGAACAGGGATGTAAAGGGGAACAATACGTCAGGAGATTAAATCTCCAGACGCACAGCACCTCATGTCATTCTGAGTGATGACTGTGTGCTAAACGCTGTGAGGAATGAAAGTCTGAAGCCTGGAGCTTCATTCATGAGCCCTGGGATCAGATTTTACCTCAGGCTTTACCTCTTTTTACCTGTCAAATACGTGTGACACTCCAAAGCGGTCACGTCATGTTTATTGTGGATGAGTTGGCATCCTTACTTTCGATTCGTCTTCGGTCTTGACGTCAGGTTGTAGTTTCGTCTTATCTGTTTCGTCCTCTGCTGTCCATCCCTGATCCCATTCACTGCAGCATAATGAGTCTTCAGCCTGCGGAGCCTCAGACGGATTTACTTTCCCACTCTGAAAGGAAATATGAGGTTTAAAGAAATTAATCCAAAATATTATTGTATATATATGTAATAAGACTCACTTTAGCCGCAGTGTTGATGTCAGGAACATTTATAAACTCAAGGGCAGGAATGTCGAGGGTTGAGTCCACATTTATGGAGGAAAAGTTAGTTTCTCCATTTTCAGAGCTGGAAACCTGGAATGAACAAACCAGAGTGAATGAACACTTGCTAACTACTTTACTCTATGGCAAATTGCTTTGGTTAGTTGCCCACAAACTTTATTATGAAGCTACTGCAATATAATACATTGTTTTAATACAATAAAAATATTACTATTAAAAATAATCTATATCTATATCTATATCTATAAATATCTGTCTCTCTCTCTCTCTCTATCTATCTACTCGGGGGTTGGGCGGGGCGTGTGCGGGGGGGCAGGGCATGGCCATCATGGAGATAATGAAAATATCTGAAGACTGTTACAAAATTGAATGTTAAAAATAAAAATTAATGTTAAAAATATAGATAGATGAATAGATAGATAGATAGATAGATAGATACACACACACACACACATAAAATGTAAACAAATTTACATTTCAGCAATTCATGAACAGACACCTTGTATATGAATTTGCTTATTAACTATATAGGGATATGCAAGATAATTCCTTTCGTAAAACTGACAAAATCTGCATCTGAGTCACTTTGTGAGCAAAACCTGATGTATGCCACTTAAAGGGATAGTACACCAAAAAATAAAAGTTACCCCATAATTTACTCACCCTCAAGCCATCCTAGGTGTATATGACTTTCAGAGGAATACAATCAGATTTACATTAAAAAATGAAGTTAGAGATTCCGTTTATAAAATATGGATATTTTTCTTACAAAACATCGATTCGCTTCAGAAGGCCTTTATTAAACCCCCGGAGCCGTGTGGAGCACTTTTTATGATGGATGGATCCACTTTATTGGGCTTCAAAATCCCAACCCTCATTCACTGCCATAATAAAGCTTGGAAGAGCCAGGACATTTTTTAACATAACTCTGATTGTATTCGTCTGAAAGAATAAAGTCATATACACCTAGGATGGCTTGAGGGTGAGTAAATCATGGGTTTATTTTCATTTTTGGGTGAACTATCCCCTTAAAAACCTGATCTCTCAAACACCCACAGGATCCAGTGCTGCTCACGGTCATTCCTCTATTTACAGCCTCAGCAGACAGACCTGCCGTTCATCGGCCCAATAGAACAGCACTGAAATTTCACAGAGCTAACTGACAGAGCTTCACTGGCTTATGCCCCATCAGTGCTGTATCGTGATGCTGGATTTGTATATTAAAGATACCGTTTGAGAGGAGCTCAGAGAGCCATTTCCCTGAAAGCAGATCTGGATTTCTGGAAAAGATGTGGATGGTGAGAGACACTCCTTTACTTCCGCAAGCTGATCATCTCCAAAATAAGATGTCACTGGGTTGAACTTCCCTGACACCTAAAAAGCCAAACGAGAAGAAACCAGCAAATACTGAAGAACAGATTCTTATTGGGTTTTACGCAAGTGGGTTTAAATGAAGATTTGAACCCAGACCAATCCATAAGCGGTAATGGAGGGAAGGGTGTGGCCCTCTTTCTGTAGGGCGAGGTGAATGTAAACATCCTCCTCCGTGTTTGTGTCGCACAGGAAGAGCAACAGGAAGTCCTCCTGGTAGCTGTGGATGGCGGCCACCAGAGTGCGCTCACAGCACATTCTCTGGAAAGCGCTGATCGCACTCTGAGTCCAAATTCTCTGAGGAAAAAAACAAAGACAGAAGGAGAATGTGAAGAAAAAGAAACTAACTAGTGCGACAAAATGAGCAATAAACAGCCAAAAGCTGGTTCTCCATCTACTGCATGGAAAACAAGCATACAACACAAAAAGTGTAGTCGAATTTGTGAATAAATGACAGAGATTTAGGGGTTAATGGTTTGAATCAGCCTAATGAATCACTTGCTCAGAATCAATTCATTCAGAGTTTACTGAATCAATATCTGATTCGCTTACTGAACTGCAAGTCTTAATTACTTTGTTATAAGAAGCCTTAAAGCCTTATTGCTTGCATTGAAAAAAAATGATGTAGAACAGACAGAATAGATAATTTAGATAACAAATGAATAAATAAATAAATAAAAATACTATTTTATTTATTATTACATTTGTTATTGCAATCATCAATTTTGAATGAAAATAAATAAGGACCATTATTTAAAAACAAAACACACACAAAAAGTAAAAAAGTTTTTAAAAAATCCATGAAAATATTGTATCAAAAATAAATCATCATAAATCAAAATTAAGACTGTTGTGATTTTTCTCTTATATTACACACACTTAATAGAATATTTTTAAGTAATAGTTCACCCAAACTGAAAATGTGTGACAATTTACTCAAGGTGTTTTATTATTAAAGGTGTTTCATTGCAATCATCAAAACTTTCAATGAAAATAAAGAAAATAAACCATTAAAAAAGTTTTTTAAAACTTGAATTAAAAAAAATTGTATATCATAATAGATCATTCTAATTTTAATATACATATTTTATCTTTATTTCAGCTTTAATAGATTTATTGCATTTAATTTCCAAGGCAACATTTCTAATTTTGATCTATTTTAAGTTTTACCTCTCATTTTTATTTATTTTTTTAATTTAACAAATGGTTTTCAATAGTTTTAATTAATAATAACAACACTGCTTACCGTGATGGGCCGAACTCCAGCTAACATTGCTGGGACAGCCTGAGCCGGAAGATCAGCATAACAAGCTCTGGAAAGATTTTGAGAGTATACAAAGCAGCAGAGATACAAACATATATGTCCTAAACAAATGTAACATCTTTAATTTATGGTGTAATTCTAATAATTGTAAAACAAAACCAAAACCTCAGGTAATCATTTACATAAAATTAAGTTTAGGTTTAAACAACACTTTCATTGTTTTATAACAGTTTATGAACTTACTTGAGAAACCGGAGGCTGTTTCGTTCCACTTTTGTGATGTCTCCGAAGTCAACATAGTATACCTTTACTTCAGTATCACTGAACAGCTCGTGGATCACCACCCGGTAGAACCACATGTCTCTGGGGGCCACACAGCACACCTGACCCGGCCGCACATACGCATCAGGCAGCCGGTATCTCTCCGTCACTTCTGGGTAGGAGTAACAGCTCCTGGAAACAAGCATTAGGCATGTTCAGAATGACATACTACTCAATCCCAGCCCAAATAATTATGAAATTAATCAGTGACAATTCAACATACAATTTATTAAGTGAGATACCTCATTTCAATCATCATGTTCTCCAGGGCTCTGGCCTCCTTGTTCTGGCTGAAGCGGATGTAGAAGTGGCTGGGAGACTCCGTCTGCTCCACCAGGACAGGCACCAGCTCTCTCTCCCTCCTGCGAGCTGGGGGCTTCAGCTTCTGGCAGCGCACCGCGTCTGGAGGAACCGCTGAAACTCGACTCACCATCAGCTCTGGGAAAAGATCCGCCATCTACAACAAACAGTGACACGTTGTGTATAATGTCACATTATACTCTTATGATGACTAGAATTATTATTATGTAGAAAATAGATTCACCTAACTATCGCGATTCTTTTTAAAACGATTTAAAAATCGATTGGTTTACCTCAGAATCGACTTATATTGAATTATTTTACTTTTCCTAAGAGGTGGTGGGGAGAAGTTAGTGCTTTTTAATTCCAACAGAGGGCGAAATGTATAGGCGTGTTCGACTTGGAGCAGCACCGCGCAGACGATCAGTGTATGACATCAAAGAACCACGAGAGCGGTGCTTTGATGTCATACAACGATCGTTCTGCGTGCGCAGTGCCGCTGCATTAGATGACGTCAAATACGTTTCAAGCCGGCACGAGAAAGCAAAACCATGATGGAGGCAGAGGCTCAAACCTCTTCTAGAATTCTTTCTGCACCTTCACGTTTTGAATCCCAAGTGTGGAAACACTTTATATAATCGCAATACTCAATTATCGCAATATATATTGAATCGGCACACAAGTATCAGGATAGTATTGAATCGGCAGATTAGTGTATCGTCCCAGCCCTAACCCTTTTTGTGCACTAATTTTGTACTTAATATACAAAAAAATAAATAAATAAATAAATAAATAAAAGATTCTTTAGTACTTCTTAAGATAAACTTAAGATCAACTAAGTGTACTCAACTGTGCTATTTTGGGACAACTAAAATGCGCTTTTAACATACTATTTCTGTATTTAAAAAATACATTTATTTAGCACTTGTAGTACACTTTAACCCATCTTTCATACACTAGTACACTCCAGTGTATTACAAGTGGTGACTAAATAGAGTTTTTAAATAGAGATAGTGTTAAAAGCGCATTTTAGTTCATATTCATGATGTCCCAAAATAGCACAGTTGAGTACACTTAGTTGATCTTAAGTTTATCTTAAGTACTAAAGAATAATTTTTAGTATATTAAGTAGTATATTTAGTATATTATGTTGGTCCATTACATGTAGTATTAATAATGTAGAAGTAATAATGCCTTTTTATAAAAAAATAAATACCACGCAACTTTACTAAAGTACATTTTGTAAGTTTCCTTAGGATTGATATGGGAGGGAATGATAATGGATTATCAATAATGAATCTTAACCTGATGGATGGTTTTATTGGTGATTCTGAGCTCAGTCTCAGACTCTTGGGTGTCTGTGTATTGCTCCACCTCTTCTCGCTCCCACGCAGACTCGGCACAGCTGAAGTAATAGGCTTTGCTGGAGGGATTCTGGGATTTGTTCGTCAGACTGGAGGTGGTGCCGTGACCCGGGGATAATTCTTGCAAAAGGAATACATCACAGTCAAAGTTTCATTAAAGATGATCAATAAGCTAGGAGCACTCATTTGTCTGTTCAAATCAATATGACATAAAGCTAAGTACCAGGTTCAGTGGGTTGTATATCATTTGGTTTGAACGCCACAACCATCCATTGGTTTTCACTTTCGTCAGCACCTTTTTGGATGGACAATGTGTCACTCAAAGCCCCAACCATTTCCGTCACGCTCAGAAAGCCATACTGGCTCACCGGCAACTCCTCACCATACATTCGCTAACATCAAAAAAAAGAAAAGATCATAAATTAGAAAAGCTCACTGGCGCAATCTAGAAACTCTAGAATAAATATTGCTGTGGATATGTTTTCATTTTCATTGAGTGATACAATATTCCGACCATCATCAAGGTTTATTTTGCATGACCTCAACATATGACTACATTATACCTTACAGTTTCAACCCAAAATCTATGGAAGCTTGTTTTTGCCACAGGATAAAAAAATTATAATAAAAAAGGTAATTGCCTAATCTCACAAGTCAGATTTTTTCCCCTCACAATCCTGAGTTAATCTCTCACAATTCTGACTTTTTTTCTCCCAATTCTGAGTTTATATCTCTATATAAATTCAGAATTGGTAGAAAAAAAGTCAGAATTACGAAATGTAATCTTACAATTGCGAGAAAAAATGGTGACTTTTCTCGAATTGTAAGAAAAGTCATAATTACCTTTTTTTTATTCTGTGGCAGTGAAACAACTGAATCGCAAGATGTAAAGTCAGAATTCTGAGAATAAAAAAGTCAGAACTATGAGTTACAAACTCATGTTACGATAAAGAAATTTTGAAAAATTGTGAGAAAAATGTCAGAATTGTAAGATATAAACACAGAATTGTGAGAAAAATTCTAGAATTGTGAGATAAAAAGTAACAATTAACTTTTTTATTCCGTGGCGGCAACAGGCTTCCATGAAAATAAAAAAAGACACAAAAACGTACAAAATAGGCTTAATTAACTGTAGGCAGAATATATTTTCTTCTTCAGATATGAACTCAGATATGGTCTTGACAGGCTTTGTAAGAATACCTTGTATTCTGTGGGAAGATTGTGAATGGAGATCCCACTGCCATTTTCAGCTACAACCTGAAAAAAGATCCATATCTCAAAAATAAGCCAAGGTGAGAAGATGAGACAAGAAAGGCTGAGTTTTAAAGCTGTTATGTCTGACCTTCCGTAGCTTATCTTTCAGCTCGTGGCTGACGGTGCCAGCGGTGCCCTTCTCGAGGATCTGCTGTCTGAGCTCCTCCTCAAGCTGTAAGAAGATTTACCTCAACAGTATTGATTTATATATAGCGCAACACGAAATATCACCCTAATTTCATACAAATATACAAACCTTAAAAATAGTTTCTTCAAAAGAGTGCTCTGCCTTCACAGGCTCCGGTTTAGGAACAGCAGGGGGGGAGTGCAAATCTTGCTGGTTCCTCTCTGGCGGCAAAGTTGCTTTAGGACTGACCGGCTTCTGTTTTGCCACCAAAGGAGATGCCACTGCAGCGTAATCATTATAGAAAAGACATAAATCAATCTGAACCAAAAACAAGAGCATGATATCAACTTCGTCTCCAGAAATTCCATTATCATATACATACATGGCTTAGAAAGATTTGTCATCAGATGTTTGATCTGATTTTGTGGCATTATGGCATTCCTCAGCAGCAGTTGCGAGCCTGTGCGACTCTGCTGCATGATTATGAAATCCGTGGCAGCCGCCAGCATCTCGGAAATGGAATAGAAGCCATACTGCGGGATGTTGAGTGGCTTTCCGAACTGCGCCATATACCTGGACTCCAGCTCTGATAATCTGACCGGCCCATGAGATAGTAACTGTTTTAGTTGGCTGCGCAGTTGAGCAGGCAGAGAGGGTTTTGATTGGCCACGGCGAGGGAGGATAACGGGCTGGTTCCGTGGGTAAGAGATGTGGAAGTTTCCTGGTGTTCCCCTCCGAATGTTGGATTTGGTTTTGGGGTCACGTTGCTTAGCCACCAGCTCTTGGATGCCTTTGGTGCTCTCATCTACAATGGCTGCAAACAGGAAAAAAAAATAAATAAATAAATTTAATACGCCTAGTTCTAAAGGCCCTGATATACCTCAAGCGAAATCGAAGAATGAGCTGGTGTGACATTTTTGATCACGCCAAAACAGTTTAGTTTAGAGAGTTTGAAACAGCTTGCCAAAGCAAACTTTCTGGAAAAACAACTAGTTTTAAACTACTAAACTAAATTTTTTTCTAAAAAAAAAAAATAATAACTTAGATTTTTCCTACACCAACTCACTGTGTGTTATTTTCCAGATGTGTTTGCAACATCAAAGTATATCAACATAAACAGTTTTGTCCCACACAGTGATATTTTAGTATCACTAAGGTAAATATCATTAGTTTTATTAATATTTTGTATTAGTTTTTGCTTTTCATTTAAATGTTTTTTTTTTTTTTATTTGTTTACATAGTTTTTAGTCATTTTATTTCAGTTTGAGGTATTTTAGTACATCAATTAAACTAAATAAAAATGAGAAATGTTACCTTGGCAACTAGCAAAAAAAAAAACGGTTTAATTTTTAAAAATATTTTAGCTAAACATCAGTTAACATCATTTTATATTTTAGTTAACACCAGTTAACGTCATTTTATTTCAAGTAACACCTTTTTTATGGTTTTAGTTTTAACTATAACAAACGTTTTGCGCGTGCAGTGTTTAAATAAATGCTGCATTTTTTCCAAACCGAATTACCTGAACCAAAAATATTAGGTTTGAATACATGTACCGTTACACCCCTACTTTTAACAGATATAAAGGCTAAATTGAGCTAACATATTGATATTAAAAAAAAAAAAATCTATCCACCTTTTTTTGTCGTAAAAATGGGTGCGGCCATTTGTAAATTCTATGGGTCTAGCTTCCGGTCTCATCCGCATCCAGCTATTTTTAGCTGTACAAAACAGTTCGTTTTGCCGCTTGATATTGAAAATTGGTGTGTCTTCCTATATTATTTTAATGTATAATCTTAATTATGAACACACTGGTTTGTAGTGCAAACAGTTTTACCGTTTACTGCACGTAGTTAACCTTCTCGTTATTTACCTATAGCGGCTAATGAACCGGAAGTCTCGCCCACAGGCTTACTTCTGCCTTGAAGAAAAAGGTGGATAGATAAAAATATTAATGACTCATCTTGCACCTGTGGGTGTGTCCAAATGTTTGTCCAATCAAATGCCCACTAGAGTGAAAATAAACCCCTCCCCCAATATCAACTGCTTATGACTAGCAATAGAATGTAGTAATTCACATAAACCAAATGTAGCAATTTCACAGTGTATTCAATAAGTTTTAGCATGAATATGCAGAAAAGTCATTCTCTAGGCCATAAATATTGATTTACCAGCAAACAAAAGGGATAAAATACTAATATCACCTTTCAAAATGATGCTGCCGTCGAGGTGGTGGTATTCCAAGCGCACAACATCCGGCATTTCTTTCACCATATCCAAAACATTTCTGAATCCCAGTAACCTGAGGGGCATGGGGAAGCCCAGCATGCTCTGGTAGTCTTTCTTGAGCTGCTCAGGGGTCAAACCATGCTTAGCAGAGACCAGAAGAGAGCGGACATCCTTCTTCAAACCCGTGAGGAGCTGATCTTGGGTCATCCTGACAGCTAAAAACACAAGTGGGACACAATTTACTTAATTTATAGCTGACAAAAACATGACAGTTTAAACTCAAATGTTATTCCACCATGAAGTCAACACCCTAAACATAATTGTTTTATTGACAATACTGGTTTAACGCAAAATGCACGCGCTTACACACTTGACAACCGGCTTTAAACGTATAAAACGTCTTTGCATTTACATTATTAATGTGTTTTATGGACGAGAGATTACCTTTTGTACAAGATGAACGCGTTCTGTCGTTTCGTGGAGATCACGCGACAGGCCGCGTTTGTAAAAAATGGTAATTTTGCATCACAGGTGCGCGAGCGCGGTTATGTCAGTGGAAGGGACGTCAAAAATATATCCTCCTAGATTGATTTTTAAAACAGGAGTGTATGCAAATGAAAGTGTGTTTTTCTTTAGCGTCTGTGTGGGCAGAAGCAGCAGACTTCCTGAGGCACGCGCTTCATCAGCATTCAATCAAGCTCCTCGTGCTGACGCTAAACTTTCTGACTTTATTTACACACAGATTCACAATGTTGTATACTTTGACTTTTTTCACACGTTTTTTTTTTTTTTAAACAAATAGTATAATTTTCCACTTTTCTTAAATAAATGAAATAAAACGAATACAAATGTATGCTACAAAACGACAAGGTTTAGCGTAAACGTGTAAGTGTTATTTTACTTATTTTATTTTTATTTTTTAAACATGATAAAATTTGGCGATTTATATTTGAATATAAAGTGTTGTGCAAAACAAAAATAAAATAATGTCAGACATGTCAACAAAAACTGATACATTTTGCCAGATTTGTAAGTATATTTAGAGTTTATTTAAATTAGTTTTGTTTTGCATACATTTATAGTTTTTTAATTGTTTATTGTTTAAATTTTTTTCTTGTTTCATATTTTTAATCACAATATTAATTCTAAATCTATCTATCTATCTATCTATCTATCTATCTATCTATCTATCAAGATGATAAACAAGACCTTGGCATTAAACAAAGGTCTTAAAACAGAAAACAGAACATGAACTAATAATCTTGATCTTTCCTATTACTAAACTTAATAACACTGTATATAAATGGTGTTTCTCAAAACATTTTGCTTTGCTTTTTTATTAAATTATATAATTTGCCATTTACAACACTAGGCAAAGGTGAATGCTAAATAACTTTGTTACAAACATGATATTTTTCCCAGAATTACCCAAATAAGCATTTTCTAAAAATGCTGTTCTATTTAATTATATTTATTATATAACCTATTTACAAAAAATAAATAAATAAATAAATAAATATAAGATAGATAGATAGATAGATAGATAGAGATAGATGTTCAATCTAAATTCAAATCATTATTATAAATTAACACATAGAGGACATTCAGAGAACATGCACATTAGATTTTTTGTACCACATTATTTTCCATTCATCACCTCTGTGTAGGATGTTACCACTGTGAAAAATTCATTAGAAGAGTGCAAACACTCCCCTGTCATCATATGAACCTGCAGAGGCCTACAGAGATCCTCCCTGTTCAGACCCACAGAAGTCCACAGGAGCAGACCAGACACCAGATGAACCCTCACAACAGATGCTTCTTATGAGCGAGGCCGTGATGGAGAAAAGAACAGAAACATCTCAGCATTCTTCAAGATCTGGACGGGTAAAGCGAGAGCCATCACCTTCTGCTAAAGAGAGGAAAACCAAAGCCCCCAAATCCGTGACGCTCCAAGAGCCCCACAAAAGAAAAGAAAAACCAGAAGTGACAGAAGAGGAAGAAGAAAGAGGTGAAGACAAAGAGGCCCAAATCATCTCCAGCAGCAGTGTTGTAAATGTAGACAGTGTGAGGGAACGAATAAAAGAAGATCGAGAGGAGTTATTGGGATTATTGGAGACTGAAGGGCCTGGAGAAGGTAAGTGTGGAGAAGAAAACATCTCAGAAAAGATGGAGAACCTATAGTATATTCTTCTGTCTTAAATTTTCTCTAAAGCCTTGAAGAAGAGATACCTTGGAGTTTGTGAGCTGCTTCTCATTGTTTTGGTCCTGTCTGTGGTGATCTTCTTCTTTCCAGTTTCCATATGGTTCTGTGTGAAGGTATGCTTTCAATTTATGGGATTAAATAATAAAAACTAATATGTATTTGGTAACTGTGTTCAGGTCCTGTAACTTTAATTTATTATGTATAAAATTGTTTATTTTTAGATTGTGAGAGAACATGAGAGAGCCGTGAAATTTCGATTGGGGCATTTACTGCAGAAGAGACCAAGGGGCCCTGGTACAATTTAATTTACATATTAACACTTTTACAGTTAGCAAGATTCTAGTTATTATTTTATGTGAAGAATATACCATTTTTGATAATAATTGATTATTAAATACAATTAATTTTAAATATATTTTTACTATTTGATTTTTGTTTATATTTTAATATTAATTTATAATTCTTAATGTTACATTAAAATTTTAAAGCTAATATCATTTTTAATTAATATATTAATGCATTTAATGTTATTTTTGTATGTTAATTTTAAGAAGAAATCATTTTAACATTTTAATAATTTATGTTTGTGGACTTTAATACATGTTTCATTTTGCTGCAGGGCTGATGTTTTATCTCCCATTTTTGGATGTGTGTCATATAGTCGACATTCGTATGAAAATACTGAAGATCCCTCCTCACACGGTAATTTCTTTGCTTTCAAAGTAACAAAAAAGCCTCCATATTTTCTGCACATAGACCTTAATCAGGTTAGACGCCATACTGAATTTAATGTGGATGAAAATGAGGGATGACTTAACTCTTTACAATGGAACGCACTGTATGAAGGTCAAAGATCATGTATTTTCACAACTCGCAAACAGATTTATTGAGTTTTGTCTACTGAAAGTTTTTTGGAAAGATGTTTTGGCTGCTAAACAATCAACATATTGTCCTTCTATCGCTCACAGCCTCCCTTTCATTCCTGTAAAAATTAAATTACTTCTGACTAAGGTCTGTGTAGGCAGCATTGTATTTTCTGAGATGACCTTTGAGTCTTTTAATGAAGTGCATTCTAAAAAGCTGACTGCGACAAACACCATCTCACTTACACACGTGACATGTATGTAAACATAAGGGTGGCAGCTGGTCGAAGACTAGCCCAATCAAAACATCCACCCTTAGGTCTCTAGATATGGCTTGGATCTTTCAATGCAAGTAAAAAGAATTTTTTGACCCACTTTATCAACTGCTGAGAAAATTTCAAGTCTAAAAAATTATAAAACACTTCTCCAACAAGCCATATAATTGAATGTCATTGTATCCTCAGGTGGTGACCAAAGATCTGGTGTGTACCGAAGTAAGCACGGTGTGTTACTATCATATCGAGAATGTGTCTGCGTGTTATTCCTCCCTCGCCGGCGTCCCAGATGTGCTGCAGGCTCTGACCCAGGTCTCTGTTAGAGAGATACTGGCCCATCATACCTTCACTGACATTTTGCTGGACCGCAAACTGATGGCCCAGGAGATTCAGGTAGACATCAACAGATATGACACCTCACGAGGGCTTGAAACAAGACGTCTACTAAGTTTTCATTTGTTGGGCAGGTCAGTTTAGATTCGGTAACCTGCAGGTGGGGTATCAAAGTGGAAAGAGCAGAAATGTAAGTACATAGAACAGATTAGACTCCAAAAGTTGTCCCATTACGGGACTCATGACATACTGTATGTCCACTATTGCAGAGAAGAAATCAGTCTTCCACCTGAGCTGCAACACAACTTCGGTGTGGAGGCTGAAGCGAGACGTCAGGCACAAGTCAAAGTAAGGCCGTCTGTACAAAATAGGATTTGAAACCACAACCTTTCAGTTTCCAACCCAGCTTTTTAACCACTATGCTTCGCACAGGTGATCTCTGCAGAGGGAGAAAAGGCGGCTTGTGAGGCTTTGAAGGCCTCTGTAGAGTCTCTCTCTGGTTCTCCACTGGTTGTGCACCTTCGACTCCTGCAGCTCCTCAACAATCTGCGCTCTGAGCAGCCCGCTGTGGTCCTCAACATACCTTCTGATGTCCTGACTCAATCCATCGACCTCACCAGTTTGACCAGACCTGCCAATCAAGGTCTGACCGCAGGTGATGGCTCAGATGATGCAAACAAAGACTCGCCCATGATGTAAAAACAGCATGGCTATCAATGTTTACTTAGAAAGAACAGTTTCATATGACTAATTTTACGTAGACAATTTACTGATACAATATTTATCTTTGCATCATTTAACTGTCACTTTAACTTAATCTTTAAAAAGACTAATAATTTACACTGTTAAAGGGTTAGTTCACCCCAAAATGAAAATTCTGTCATTAATTACTCACCCTCATGTCGTTCCAAACCCATAAGACCTTCGTTCATCTTCGGATCACAAATTAAGATATTTTTGATGAAATCTGAGAGCTCTCTCACCCTCCATAGACAGCAACTCAACTGTAATGTTCCCAGGTCCAGAAACATAGTAAGGACATTGGTAAAACAGTCCATGTGACATCAGTGGCTCAACTTCAATTTTGCGAAGCTACGAGAGTACTTTTTGTGCGCAAAAAAAACAAAAACAACGACTTCATTCAACAATTCTTCTCCCCCGAGTTACTGTCTTCTGCCATTTTGGAGAGTATCACAATGCATACGCACGCTTTACCCTAAGCGTAAACAACACTGATTATGCCGATTACGTTCTTGGGTACTCTCCAAAATGGCGGAAGACGTAACTCGTGGGAGAAGAATTGTTAAATAAATTTTGTTATTTTTGTTTTCTTTGCGCACAAAAAATATTCTCGGAGCTTGGCAAAATTGAAGTTGAGCCACTGATGTCACATGGACTGTTTTACCGATGTCCTTACTATGTTTCTGGACCTGGGAACATTACAGTTGTGTGCTCTCAGATTCCATCAAAAATATCTTAATTTGTGATCCGAAGATGAATGACGGTCTTACGGGTTTGGAACGACATGAGGGTGAGTAATTAATGACAGAATTTCATTTTGGGGTGAACTAACCTTTAAAAGCGGTAAATAAACAGAACTCCATGCATCTTGCAGAAGAACACTGTAGCCGGAGCTACTTCTCTCTGTTTATGTCTATGACGAATCACGCAGGTACTGGGCTACTCCACAGCAGTTCCTACCAGAACCAGTCTAAAATAGTCTGAATATAAAAACTTATTATAGGTGTAACGTAGCGATTCAGAAGAAGCCAAAAACACTATTTGGAAAATGGATTCATGATGTACTCGCTTATTATGTAAATTTTGTAAATTGTGAACACAAAAAAAGTTACGGACTGCAGCTTTAAATGTAATCTTTAGCAAATCTTAAAAATAATATTCATTTTGTGGTATGTGCAATACAAGTACACTTCAAATACAGATGTGTCTATACTTTATTATTTTGCCCCACATGAGCTCCAGTATGGTGTTTATTCCCATTTAGCGTTTTTTGGTGCCTCTGGACAGTTTCGGGCTGGCTTCAGGTTTCTGACTTCTCCTTTTAGCTTCAAAAGGGGTGCTGGGGGCCTTGTGTGCGGGTGCTACATTCTTCTTGCTCGCTGTAAAAAGTAAATCACAGATTAGAAACAGGTCAGTTCATACTGTTGAATTTGTCAAGTTGAAAGCTGCTGGGTTTGAAAGTGACTTGTATGAGTGGTGCTTCATACAAGTCATTCACTACTTCACTGCTTCATATAAGTATTGTCATTCACTATTGACAATACACAACAGACAATGGACCTTACTGCCTGCAAAATTTTGAAAAAAAAAAAAAAGGCTAATGTGACCACACCTTTAATCTTGTTCTGTATCTGAAGTGTAATGTTAGCCTCTAACACACTTACACTTGGTCTCCACACTGGGCCGAGCCTGTAGCTGCCTCTCCAGATCTTGTATCTTGTCCAGAGCTGCCTGTAGGTCTTCCTCTGCCTTTAGTGCTCGCACCTTCGCGCTAATAGCTCGCGTCTCTACATCCCTGGACAATACAGCTTATGTAGAGACCACTACAGATCTGATTAAAAGATTAGTTTACTTCCAGAATAAAAAAATTCCTGATAATTTACTTATCCCCATGTCACCCAAGATGTTCATGTGTTTCTATCTTCAGTCGAAAAAAAATTGAGGTTTTTGAGGAAAACATTCCAGGATTTTTCTCCATATAGTGGACTTCAACAGGGACCAACGGGCTGAAGGTCCAAATTGCAGTTTCATTGCAGCTTCAAAGGGCTCTACACACTCTCAGCTAAGGAATAAGGGTCTAAGCGAAATGATTGGTCATTTTCTAAAAAAAAAAAAGCTCTGTGATACATGTCTACAACTTCACGCATTACGTAATCGTGTTGGAAAGACGTACAACGATTTTGAAGTTTGAGGAGAAAATCAGATGGAGTTCTACATCTGCCTACGTGTCGCGTGTGGCATGACCTTCGTAGAGCTAGTGCAAGACGAGCATTTGTGGTTAAAAAGTATATAATTTTTTTTTTTTTTTTTTTAGAAAATGATTGATCGTTTCGCTAGATGAGACCCTTATTCCTTGGCTGGGATTGTGTAGAGCACTTTCAAGACATTCAACCTTTGGTCCCTGGTGAAGTCCACTATATGGAGAAAAATCCTGGAAAGTTTTCCTCAAAAACCTTCAATTCTTTGCGACTGAAGAAAGAAAGACATGAACATCTTGGATGACACGGGGGTGAGTAAATTATCAGGAATTTTTTATTCTGGAAGTGAACTAATCCTTTAAGAAGAAATTTTACTTCTAATACTTACAGAAGCTCTTGCTGAAGAGTTCTCACTGTTTCTAATGCATTGAAGGCTTCCTTGGCATTTTCAGTGTGAGGGGATACCACAAGTTCTTCAGTCTGGAAAATAATAAGAAAAAGGTTTATGCTTTACACTCTGTAGATGGGAAGCTGATGGAGATGGTTTCGGCCAGCTCACCCCTGTAATTTGGACGGTGTCCTCTCCTAAGTTCTTCTCTGATATTGCCATCATAACCAACTAGCTTCATGACTGAGCCATCTTTGTCATGTCTGCTGGCCTTTTCTTCCCCCTGAGGAGGATTTGGTTTATTTATTTGGTGTTTATCCATGTAACCAAACTAGCTATATGGCTAGCAAGCTAATAGCTTATATGGAAAAAAGTGTTAGTTACATATTCATCAGCACTTTGGAAAGAATAAGGCCCAGTTGCATCTTTTATGGTCAAGGGTTCCTCTTCATCTTCTTTGGTAGGTTCCTCTGGTTGTTGCTTGAGCTGAGAAGATATACAAGAAAGTTACTCACATTCTGTACTAGCATAGCTGTATTCTACCAGAGAGCCTATGCTGATGTCGCTCACAGGCTGTGGCACAGTTTTTCCAGACAGCTGCAGGTCCACAGGGCTTCCCTTCACATCTGACAGTAGTATTCGACAGGCCTCCACGAACTCGCCACACTCTTTCTGAACAAACACAATCCATGGCATTACAGGCGAGAAGTCAATTTAAAAGAGTAAACCTTGGTTGAGAAGATCAGAGGGATTGTAAAGCACCTGAAGTTTAGCAAGTTGGTAGAGCTCATTCTCTGTGTCATCCTGAGTTGAGCTCTTCCGGATTGCCTCCTCCACAATAGCATGACAAGAGCTGCAGGACAATTTGTGTAAAGAATTTATGCTTAACTATAAGCAGCTCAGGTATATCCTCTTGATGCATTGAGTTTAATGAGATTACCCTGTGATGTACTTGGAGAAGTAGTCAAGTTTCCCAGAGAGGTTCCTGGCATCCTCCTCCAGCTTCTCAACAGACACGTCCACAGTGGCGTTCAATTCAGGCGTTGGAAGATTCGGTTCTTGGACTGGCACCATCAGTAGCAGAAGGTCCACCATCCACCGAATCGACTTGGTGTGAAGAGAAGTTACCTGATAACACATAATGAGATCATCATTCATGGCTTGGATCTTGGGCATCCAATCCTGGTCCAGGAAATCCACCTTCCTGCAGAGTTTAAGTCAAATCGTGGTTAAACATCCCTGAACCATGTAATCTGAAAACGTCAAAATGTCCTGGGCTGCATTTCCCAAAAGAATCGTAAGCATAAGTAGATCATAGAGACCACTGGTACTAATGGTTTCTACAATCTACTTAGGCTTACAATGCATTTGGTAAACGCAGCTGTCCTGCCCTAAGCCATGAGAGATGATAATCTTGTGTTGTCTACTCCAGGTCTGTTGGATCTAAACTCTGTAGGAGGGTGACCTCCAGGAACAGGAATGGACATCCCTGACTTAGGGCATGCAAGAAATGTTTTGCAGTCCTGGGGTGTACCTCCTCATGAAGCCTCATATTTTCACAGTTGAAAAAGTTTTCTTGAGAGAACCGGAATTCCTTCATTGCCTGTCACAGATACAAACAGGGAAATTGGACGTGGTTTAACCAAAAACATGAATCAAGTCCTATTTGTTTTGTGTCTTTTGTAGCAAGTTTCTGCTCGTGTTTCTGAGAGTCCATTTTGTTTAGGATGCTACCTTAAAAGTTAGCCATTAATGTTGGCAGTAGACAAGGTATCTCACTAGGTTTTGCAAGACAGCTATAATGTTTGATCCTTGCAACTGTCTTACTTGGTGTGGGGTTTCTTTTTAGCCCTGTCCTGTTCTGACTGTGTGCTGTTCACTAGTTGGAGAGCCTCCTTAGATAGATTTATCAAGTTGCCAAGAGTTTCCTTTAACTTCAGCCAATCACCCAAAGACTGCTCCTCTGGAAGTCCACTCAAGGACTTTAATTTTCTTGACCAGAACTCCATATTTTCAATAAGCAACATTAGCATCGCATGGATCCCTGCAAAAACAACCAAGAGCAGACATTAATATCCATTGGAGAAACCAAACAAGGCTATGTGAGGAACTAAAGAGCTTGGTTCTCACCACTTTCTCCACTAATAAGGATTCCCAGTTGGTTCTGGAGCTCTGTAATGGCTTTTGTCAGCTCCCTCATGGCCTCCTGGTCTTTAGGTGGCCCTCCATCTGGACCAGGGTGTCTCCTAAAGAGCTGGAGACAAACCTCAATCCAGGACTCTTGTAGGTTTGTTAGCATTTCAAGTGTTTCCTGACTAGACACTAGATCCTCTCCTCCATACCGCTCACACAGCTGTGTCAACACCTATAGGTGGACAGAGATAGCTATAATTTTTACATTTAAAGTGGAAAGTAGAAAGATAATTGAGTAAGAAATTAAAAAATGATTGCTAACCTTTGACCACTGCTTCAGGTCTTGGGACAGCTCATCTTCTGAAGACTTGTCAACGTTCATATTAGGGTTCCTTATTAACCATAACAGAGCAAAGTCAATAAAGAAAAAATAACAAAAATACAAAGAAAAATGTATTTCCTATACTGACCTTGATTTGTCTTCATAAAACTTGTGCCACTTGACAATGTTAGCATGGACAGATTCAATGGTCTTGCGTTGTTTGCTTTCAGCCTCTCTGAGGTTCTCCATGAAGTTGGTCAGTTTATCTTTCCACTGGTCAATCAATTCCATGATGTGAGAAACATCCTCAAAGTCCTGTGAATAAAAATAACATGGATATAACATAACTGTACGTCAACGTCTTGACAGAATGAGATATTAGGTACTTTAAGTACCTTTTCTGTTAGGAAAACAGTGAAATGATCTGCAGTCTTGGCCCAGGTCTGCTCACTAATATGTAGCCGTCTGACCAGATGAAGTTTATTTATCTTTATTATCTGAAAGAAATATGTGCGATATTTAGACACAAATATTATAAATTCTTTCAAAATAAAAGTCAAAAGTGAATTGTTGAGCAGAATGCCACAAAGTCACCTTGACTGCAAGACTATAGGTGGCTTTTTTCCAGAGGTCCCTTTCTTCATATAGCTGAGACATCTGTCCTTCAAGTCTCCTTCGCTGCAGCTCATAAAGCTCATGGTACTCTGCTACAATACTGCAGAAAAGTCACTTTATTTCAACCAGACTGATATAAAGTTACAATGAATCAGTGTGAGTGTGTATTAAACACTAGGGGCCAGATTTACTGACCGTCTTTAGTACTGTCAGGAGTTACTAAAGAAGCACAGTGAAGAGTTAGCGCTGAAAAGGCGTGGATAGTTATTTTTGTGCCTGAACTTACTGAATATTCATTTGTAGGAGTTTCTCTTTCAGATGCAACATTTATGGGAGGAGAGTATTAAAATTAATCACGCAATGAGATTTACTAACGTTTGCGCTCATCAAATTACTGGTATTTGCGCCATTATTTAACGCCCCAAAAAAGCATCTTAAACTATTTTGCGACTGTGTCATAAGTAAATCACCCACACCTCTTGAGCATCAGCTCTGTTTATTTGTAACTAGGCTAATTTACGCTGAGATTAGTATATTGCGTTGGTCAATATGTAAATGAGATGTTGCGTCTGTGTTCTTTAATTTGCGTGTTGTCAGTAAATCACCTGCAGAAATTTCCACGCCCATCGGAATTGCGCTCTCACTCTAATTTGCCCTGTTTAGTAAATCTGGCCCTATGTTTAAGTATTATTTCACGCACTTTGCATTGCGTTGCGACTCCTCCAGGGCTTCAGCGAGCTCCTCTTTGGCTTCCTCTGCCTCTTTGGACACATCCTCATCATGTTCTTTCATAGCACTCAGTTCCCTTTTACAGGTCAAATATACACAAGGTTAAAACTAACAGAAATCACACTCGGTTGACCATTTAGAAGTTGTATCCAGTTTACAAATTAAGCTTTGCAATGGAGCTTTTGAAGTGAATGATTTCTTCAGTGAGCCGGCGGTCTAGAGCCTTCTGCACTAAGGTTTCTGTGTGCAGACCCTTCACCTGCCGTGGGATACGGTCAAGTAGAGCCACGTACCTCTCCCTGGACAAGTGGAAGAGGACGTGAGGTCACTCTCTAATGAAAACCCAGAGGAAAAAACAGAGGTAAAACTGTGATGCAGACCTGATCTTGGCGAGGAGTTGTCCTCTCTCGGCACATTCGACGCTGACCTGGCGGATTAGCTCGTGGAATACTATGTTGTAGATGTTCTGCTCTATTTGAACCAGCTCCAGTAAATTTTCAATCTGAAACATGATAAATGTTCTATAAAGATACACTTTTGTATCATTGTAAATCATTATATTTAGTCATAATTGTATAAATCATTATTGTTAACATACCAACCTACATAAATCTAAATGATACCTGATTTTTATTTACGGTATTTATTTACTTGTTTGTGTAATTCTATTACATTTTTTTACACTCAAAAACCCTTAAAAACTAACCTGCAAGAGTTTGATAGTGGCATTTTGGTGACTGTACAGTTTATTTTAGTTTTGTAAATTATCATTGTAAAGCATTATATTTAGTCATAATTGTGAAAATCATTAGTGTAAATATATCAACCTACAAGAGTCTGAATGATACTTTATTGATTGATTGATTGTAATTTTTTTTTTAACTAACCTGTGAGAATTCGGTTAGCTCTTGAAACTCTTGATTGACACCTGCTTTTTCCAGCATTTTGTCCATCACTTTCATTAACTGTATCACCTCAAGATGGCCACTTGGTTTCCTAGTGGTTGTTTAGACAATATTATAAATATTACTATTAATATCAATCATTTTAAAGAAATGAGAAAAAAAGAAAGAAAGAAAGAAAGTGCTTGTTTAGAAACTATAAACTATTATAAATAATATTAATAATATTAATAATATTTTTTTATAAATAAATTAGACATACATATGGCTTCATAGTGAAATGTTTTTTATAAATATAAATATATTCTAAATATTTATAATATAATATTTTTAAATATTATTTGATGAACTGATAATATATTTCATGTTTAAATATTTATGATAATATTATTAATAATTTGAAATGAATAAATATTTGGCTTTGTGGTTGCTTAAAAATATTATATATATTTATAATATTAATATTATTAATAACTTTTTAACAGAACTAGATAGATGGATGGATGGATGGATGGATAGATAGACAGATAGATGTTAAGAAAAAGGTTGGTGATGTGGCATAAATAAATACTTGAATATATAAATAAATACATAAATGAATTAATGAATGAGTGGTGATGTGGCATAAAATAAAAATAAAAAGTTTGTAATGTTGCATAAATATACTGCATTAAATAAATAAAAATGAAATATTAACACTAATAAATAAGGTTGGGTACAACTGGGTACAGATAGACTGATTATATATTGCAGACTACAACTCACATTGATGGAAAGACTCTTAGCTTCTGATTGTCATCTTCAAGGAGAACTGTGAATTTGCTATAAAAGAAATGAAAACAAATAAAGAAAAGTACTTGTATAGCTGTACAAGACAGATGTTCTTACTGACCGAAGCAGACTGACTTACTCATCATAGCACTGCAGTCCCTTAAGGCCTTTGTTTTTATGATGTGATATTCTTCCGGGATTAATGTTTCCAGTGAACTCGTGTCCTTCAACCCAAAAAACAACAACACAAAGTTTCAACATACAAAAAGATATGAAGAACTTAGCAGCAAATTCAAGTTATTCTCCTATCACTTGCATTTTGATCTCCCTGAGCGGAGCTTCGTTCAGCCATCGGTGGAAGAGGCAATCGAGCATCACAGAGGAAGGATATGTCTCTGTTCACATTCAAACAAACACAGTGAGCTAGAAAATGTCTCAGTGTATTGTATATAAATGTATAAGGATTCATTCCAACCTTCCAGCTCCAGTCAGAGAGGTCGGCTGGTTGAGAAAGTATTGGTATTTCTTGCGAATAGCTGGATGGTGCCACACTGCATCAGTGCGATGTATTAAACAAACCTGGTAGAAGAGGTAAAAAGAGATGATTTAGTTACTAGAAACAATTTGAAAAAGAAAAGGTGGCACAGACCTTGAAGTCCTTAGGAGTTTTAGTTAATCTGAGGGTTCGAGTCTGTCTTGAGGACAGGTGGTGGATGTTAAAGTTGCGAGGAGCTCGTCTGGAATTAAATCATCATGCACTTGCAGGCTGCTTCTGTCTTTTACAGGTGTCCTCTCTCTCACCTGAGGAAGCTCTGCCACCACTAGACAGATGAATCACAGAAATACAGTCTAGATAAGACAGATACTATACATGAAATATATTTTGTGTATGTAAAATATAATATCGAATATTATATATATATGTGTGTGTGTGTGTGTAAAAAAGATGGTAATATAAATAAATAAATAAAAAACAGAAAAGATAAATACAATAAATATTCAGTGGTATTGAATGAATGAATGAATGAATGAATGAAAATAAAATAATGTAGTAAGTGATGTGGAATAATAAATAAACAAATATTAAGATGAATTAAGAACAAAGTTGGTGATTAGGCATAAATAAGCAAGAATAACAGAAGAAAGGCTTTGTGATGTGGCATATATAAATAAATGTTAAGAATAAAAAACAAACTTGGTGATACTAACTAACTAAATAAATAAATAAATAAACAGAAAGAAAGAAAAACAAAGGTGGTGACTTTTTGCCTGAAAATTAATAAATATTAAAATGAATTAAGAACAAAGTTGGTGTTTATGCATAAATTAATTCGCCTAAATAAACATGAATAATAGGAGAAAGGATTTGTAATGTGGCATAGATAAATAAATATTAAGAATAACAAATATCAAACTTGGTAAATAAATAAACAAATAAATAAAGAAATGGGCTATTAAGAATAACAAAGAATAAAGTTGGCGATTTGAAAGAAAGCAAGAAAGCAAGAAAGAAAAGACGAATAAAATCAAAGGTGATTTTTAGCATGAAAAATAATAAAATAGAAAAAGTTTGTGATGTGGCATAAATGTCACGATTAAGGTAAAGCTGAATCAGCAGGCTATTAATAATAGAAAAGGTGATAAACATTAGCCTACTAATAACAAAAAATAGATGTTGAAATGGAACAAATAAATAAATATTAGCTAAGAATAAAGTTGAAGAAAGTTGTTGATGTAGCTTTAACCGCTTGAGAAGAAGAGAGAAGACGGTGAGTGTTTGTTGTTGTTAGATGATCGAGCTGACTCACTGTTATTAGATATTAGAGACCGCAGCGCTGGATCTCCTCGTCCTGCGGCTCTCGCAGACATACTCACACTGTCTAAACTCGCTGCTGGACACCGTCTACAGGTGAATAACCGCGGAAAGACGCTAAAACAGTCAACACCACTCCTCTGACTAACTGAACACAACCCTTTAATCAGCAGATTTCTTTTATCGCTAGCATACGTTGTTTCCCGTAGTAAAATGAATCCTTTTTAAATATCCTAAGTTGTCTTATTAATAATTTAGCGGTTCAGTGATGCTATGGCAGCCAAACAAATGAATTTGTTTAAGGTGTAGGCCTACAACTGCGAGAGATGAAAAAAAAGAAGAAAAAGAAAAAGTTGCTTGTTATTGTTACCTAAAACTAAATGATTAATATCTTCTTCGGTAATTAAAAAAAAAAAGCTGCCCTGGCAACTACCTGAAATAAGTTGAAGTTGAAGTAGCCTAGCAAAATTACTAAAAACTGAAATAAAAATACAGAAAAAATACAGAACCAACCAAAAAGTAATAAAAATGATAACAGCACATTACAAAATTACTAAAAGTTAAACTTAAATTAATACGAAAACTGAAATTATAAAAATAAAAGCTACACTAACATCAGATAATAATAATAATAATAATGATAATGTAGGCCTATATTAATTCTGGCTAGTTATCTGATAAGCAACTGGCCAGTATTAAAAGTTAATATTATTTTGTTCAAATAAATAAAAAATAAAACACAAATAAGCTGAAGTACTAAAATTGCTAAAGTTAAAACTGAAATAAAAAATAAAGCTATATAAAATAGAAAACCCCAAAAACTAATATGGCAACAGCACATAACAAAATTACTTAAGACTTAAAAAACTTAAATTAAAATGAAAATTGAAATATAAAAATAAAAGCTACACTAATATTATATTTAATAATATGTTATAATAACTCGAAATATTAATACTATATAAATAATACAAAAGTTTTTTTCTTTCTTTACAAAATGTAATTAGAAAGCATATTATGGTTTCTAATTTAATTTTTTTTATTATTAAAATTAATTTAAAACATTAAAACATTTAATGATTAGACATTTGAATAAAACATACTAAATACTATATCATCCAAATCTGAGGTATAAGGCTTTGTGTCCACATCTCCAAATTTTTATTCACAGTGAGAATTCAAGATAAAATACATTCTTACTATAAAAAAAGATTTTCAGCAACTACTTATTTTCATATATACTGTATATCTCATATATTCAGTGTGTATATTTTAATGTTATGCACATTATCCCTGATAATCTAATACAATTATATGTTATTTAGATTTTTGTCCTCTACATGAAAAACTTGAAATACATGAAAAACTGGATTACTTAAACAACAGTTTCTATGTGTCACTTGATTGAATCCAGTATCCACTTGTATTTTTGTGTAATTAAAAACGTCAGAGATAGATGAGCGTGTTTTTGCAGAGCTTCATCTGGAGGTAGCCGTGGCTCTTCAGTGCACTTCAGTCTCACTGGAGGATCTTGTGGTAGGGGTGCAGGTTGAGGGAAGACGTGAACGCGCGGATATCTGTTATCCTGCTGGCTTTGGCAAGGACGGGCGAGGCAGAGAGGAAGATGAGCTTGGACACGTCTCCGTATGAGGAAGTCTTTGTTTCTGTATCCTGAGTCTCTGGGGCTGAACTGGATTGATCATCTCCATGGGTTTCCTTCTCTTTCTCTCCAAATCCAACCACCTGTTTGGATCATACAGTAGAGTGATTTGGTAGATTTGGTAGGCTAACATGATTAACAGTTTAGTTAAATAGATTATTAATTTGTAATGACCATTTTCTGCCCACTCAATGATGCTTTAAAAAAAGAGTAGCTTCAGAAAATAAATAACATACATGTATACTTAGTTTTCTACTGCTTGCGTGTCTGTGCTCCATGAAAAAAGATACCAGTTCATCTTTGGTGACATTCTTCAGGACTTCAATCTGTTGGGTAAAGCAAAACTGTGATTAAAAAAATATATCAAATAATGTAGAATAAAGAATTGCACCAATGCACCAATATTACAATTCTGGCTGATATAGATAATGTTATATATGGCTAACAATAAATGGCCAGCATTACAATTCTATATTAATTTGTTTAAATTAATTAAAAAAATAACGCCATAAAAAATATTAGTCATTTTATATACTACAAAAATTAACGAAGGAAGGAAGGAAGGAATAGATAGACAGATAGATAGATATGTAATGTTGAATAAATATACATAAATATACATTATATATTATATATTATATAGGTATATATTATGTATATTTTATATATATATATATATATATATATATATATATATATATATATATATATATATATATGTATGTATGTATATATATATATATGTGTGTATGTATATATATGTGTATATATATATATATATATATATGTATGTGTATATATATATGTATGTGTGTATATATATATATATATATATATATATATATATATATATATATATATATATATGTATATATAATAGGTCCTTCAAGGTATCTTGGAGAGGTGAGGTATCTAAGTCGCAACATCTAACTACTGGGGTGCCTCAGGGCTCAGTTCTTGGACCACTTCTCTTCTCTGTCTACATGGCATCACTAGGTTCTGTCATTCAGAAACATGGCTTTTCATATCACTGCTATGCTGATGACACTCATCTCTACCTCTCATTCCATCCTGATGATCCGACGATAACTGCTCGCATCTCAGCATGTCTAACAGACATTTCTTGCTGGATGAAGGACCGTCACCTTCAGCTCAACCTAGCTAAGACAGAACTGCTTGTAGTTTCAGCAAACCCATCACTTCATCACAATTTCACCTTCCATTTAGACATATCAACCATTACACCTTCAAAAACAGCCAGAAACCTTGGAGTTATGATTGATGATCAGCTGACTTTCTCAGACCACATTGCTAAAACTGCCCGGTCCTGCAGATTTGCTTTATTCAACATCAAGAAGATCAGGCCCTTTCTTTCGGAACATGCTTCACAACTCCTTGTTCAAGCTCTTGTTCTGTCCAGGCTGGACTATTGCAATGCTCTCTTGGCAGGTCTTCCAGCCAATTCCATCAAACCTCTACAATTAATCCAAAATGCTGCTGCAAGATTAATCTTTAATGAGCCGAAAAGAACGCACGTCACACCTCTGTTTATCAGTTTGCACTGGCTACCAATAGCTGCTCACATAAAATTCAAGGCATTAATGTTTGCCTAAAAAACCACCTCTGGCTCTGCACCCCTTTACCTAAATTCACTACTTCAGACTTATGTGCCCTCTAGAAGCTTACGTTCTGCAAGTGAACGTCGCTTTATTGTGCCATCCCAAAGAGGCACAAAATCCCTTTCACAGACTTTTAAATTAAATGTTCCCTCCTGGTGGAATGACCTACCCAACTCAATCCGAGCAGCTGAGTCCTTAGCCATCTTCAAGAAACGGCTAAAAACACATCTCTTCCATCTTTATTTGACCCTATAACTCTAGCTCTCTCTATTCTAATTCTATTCTTAAAAAAAAAAAACTAACACTAGCTTTTCTAATCTTTTTGTATTCTATCTATTGGTTTTCTTTTTATTTATTATACAATTAACAAAAGCAAAAAAGGCCTCTAACACTAGCTTGCTCTATTCTTTTTTTATTCTATGTTTTCTTTTTATTATATAATTTAAAAAAAACAAAAAAAAACCTTGCTACGAGTACTGCGTTAAGTGAACTGAGACTTGTTATAGCACTTGCGTATCATTGCTCTTTTGTTGATTTTAATTGCTTCCATTGTCCTCATTTATAAGTCACTTTGGATAAAAGCGTCTGCTAAATGACTAAATGTAAATGTAAAATATATAAATGAAATATTAACACTATAAATAAGGTTACATGGCATAACTAACTAACTAACTAGCTAATTAACTAAATGCTAAAACAAAAACACTGGTAATGTGGCATATATAGAGAAATAAAATATATATTAATTCTAACAAAAAATGAGGAATGTGGCATAAATATATAAAATAAAATACAAAATAAAATAAAATATTAACACTAATAAATAAGGTTGGGAACATGGCATAACTAACTAACTAAATGCTAAAACAAAAACATTGGTAATGTGGCATATATATATAGAAAAAAATAAAATATATATTAATTCAGACAAAAAATTAGCAATGTGGCATAAATATATAAAATAAAATAAAATAAAATATAAAATAAAATATTAACACTAATAAATAAGGCTGGGTACATGGAATAAATATGTAAATAAATAAATACATACATACATACAAAAAAATGCTGGTGATGTGGCGTAAATATAGAAACAAAATAAAATAAAAACTAAATCTAACAAACAAAAAGGTTGGTGTTGTGCCATAAATACATAAAATAAAATTAATAAATATTAAGCCTAACAAAAAAGGTTGGGTATATAGCATGAACAAACAAACAAACAAACAAACAAACAAATTCTTACAAAAATGGTTGGTAATAATGTGGCATAAATAAATAAATATTAAGACCAAGAAAAAATGGTTGGTGGCACAAATAATAAGTAAATCAATATTAATACTAACAAAAAAAGTTGACGATGTGGAATAAATAAAACTTATAAATTACAATTTTATACTTTTTATCCAAATAAAGTAAAAATTAAACTCAAAAATCTAAAATCAGTCATTTTAATGCATGACATTATAATGTACAGTATGAAAAATTTATATAAATTTTGAGACTTGCTAGACTACATTTAAAAGTGCTAATAAATAAAGCATGAGTAATAATAAAGAAGAGGAATATATGGACTGATTTCTCACTTCTTTATTGAGCCTGTCAAAGACATACTGCTGCGTGACCACTTCAAACCAGTTCCTGTCCACTTCTTCCCCGAGCTGTGTGTCTTCACACTCCTTCAGCTTGATCAGGGCTGTCACTTGAGTTTGAAAAGCCTCATCTGACAAGTTAACCATCTTCTCCCCAAAGTTGACTAGAAAAGCTTCAATTTTTCCTTCCACAAAGTCAGTGCTACGAGAGTAAAACGTAAAAAGAAAACATTATTGATATTAACAAAGAAAACAGACTAGATAAACATCTAGTTTTGAACCATAAATCTTGCCTGAACTTGGTGGCCTGAGTCTCAACGGTAACTGAGAAGCCAAGGACACCGGAGGTGTTTCTGCAGGATGGGTACACCTGATACCTGAAGGAAGAGTCAAACAAGATCTGTGTTGTAGCAGAAATATTTAGACATAGAAAGACAGTCTGAAAGACGACGCTTCATAACTGACCCTAAAGTTTCCTTTGTCCTCAGGAAATCAAAGCAGGGTTCTTCCATGTGCATCTGATGAACACAAAAAACAAGATTTTAAAGGGATAGTTCACCCAAAATTAAAATTCTGTCATTAATGACTCCCCCTCATGTCGTTCCAAACCTGTAAGACCTTTGTTCATCTTAAGAACACAAATGAAAATATTTTTGATGAAATCTGAGAGCTCTCTGACCTTCCATAGTCAGCAACTCAACTGTAATGTTCCCAGACCCAGAAACATAGTAAGGACATCGGTAAAACAGTCCATGTGACATCAGTGGCGCAACGTCAATTTTGCGAAGCTACGAGAATACTTTTTGTGCGCAAAGAAAACAAAAATAATGACTTTAATCAACAATTCTTCTCCCCCGAGTTACTGTCTTCTGCCATTTTGGAGAGTATCACAATGCATACGCATGCTTTACCCTAAGCGTAAACAACACTGATTACACCGATTACGTTCATGTGCACGCTTTCCCCCCAAAACGTAAACAACATTGATTACGTTGATTATGTTCTTGGGTACTCTCCAAAATGGTGGAAGATGTAAATCGGGGGAGAAAAATTGTTAAATAAATTATGTTATTTTTGTTTTCTTTGCACACAAAAAGTATTCTCGTACCTTCACAAAATTGAAGTTGAGCCGCTGATGTCACATGGACTGTTTTACCGATGTCTTTACTACATTTCTGGACCTGGGAACATTACAGTTGCGTTGCTGTCTATGGAGGGTCAGAGAGCTCTCAGATTTCATCAACAATATCTTACTTTGTGTTCTGAAGATGAACAAAGGTCTTACAGTTTTGGAACGACATGAGGGTGAGTAATTAATGACAGAATTTCCATTTTGGGGTGAACTAACCCTTTAAGAAAGGACAATACAGATACTTTCAGTTCAAGCAATGATGAAACTCACCACGAGCAGCTCCATCAGTGTATGTTCCTGCAAGTTCTTCAGCCCTGTCTGGAAACAAAAACCACTTTAAGTTAAAATTTTGGTTTTTGTTTTTCACACAGAACTACTAAACAGTTTGAGAAGATCTGGAATACAGCACAGGAGACATTTGGACTGCTAACTGACCATTACCTGATAGTATACTGTGACTTCGGAGTTAGCGTCCGCTTTATTGAGAGACTGGACTTTACATAAGTGGTGCGTCTGTGGCAACTCCACCACTCGGAACAGGACAGGAGGTTCAGCTGGAGGAGCTTTATACTGGAGTTTTCTGGAAAACACCAGAATGTTGTATTTGCCAGTAAATAAATTACATGAATAGAAAAAAGCATACTTATTTGAAAAAAATATTATACTATGAATTCTTAATTAAATGAGCAGTTCTCAGATTTTTTTTGGTGATGCCCCCTTAGAAAGTAGGAAAACTTTTGCAGCTCCCCCCATAATCTGATTCTTAAAAATGTTGAATAATGAAAAAAACTCCGCATAGTTTACATGTATTAAATTAAATTTATTAAATCGACTGTTGTGAATCTGCTGTGAAAAAAATCATTAATATTTTGCATTTACTTTCAGCTTCATATTTTTTCTTATGAAATATATAAACTTTTTTTATCATTTTGTGAAATGAAAAGTAATTTTCTTTTATTTTACTAAGAAAAAATAACATGATAACGTAATGTGCATTACATGTAACACGTTACCTCAATAACAACATTTTTTTATAATATATAAAAACATAACTATTGTACGTATACATTCTTGCAAGTAAATTGAAAAAATAAAAAGATTTATTTTGTTATATTTTTCCCAAAAAAGTAACCTGATAATGTAACACTCATTACGTGTAACACGTTACCTAAACATTAACAATTTGTTAGTAAAATATGAAAAATTAACTTTTGTAAGTTTAACTTTTTCTCAGTAGAACTTTTTGTAATTAAATGAAAAGTGATTTTGTTGAGTTATTTTACTTCCAAAAAGTAACTTGATAACATAACACTCATTACATGTAACACATTACCTCAACAATACGAAAAATGTTTTATAGTATATAAAAAATTATCTATTGTAAGTAAACATTCTTGTAAGTAAATTGAATAAATAAAAAGTTTTATTTTACCTCCAAAAAGTAACCTGATAATGTAACACATTACTTGTAACATGTTACCTAAACAATTAAGTTTTTAAAAAAAAAAAAATATATATATATATATATATATATATATATATATATGTAAAATGAACTTTTTTAAGTAGAACTTTTTCTAAGTAGAACTTGAATTTTTTTTAAAATTACTATTACATTTACTTTATTATCTTACAAAAAGCAACTTGATAACGTAGCATGCATTACATGTAACACGCTACCTCAACATTACCAAAAAACAATTTAATAAAATATATAAAATTTACATTTTTTTTTTTAAGTACACAACTTTGTAAGTAAACTGAAAAAATAAAAAATTATTTTATTTTGTAATATTTCCAGAAATAACCTGGCAACATAACACGTTACATATGTAACACACTACCTCAGCATTATTAACAATTTATTTTTAAATAATAAATATTTTAACTAATATAAAAAATTTAGAACTAAACTATTTTATTTTCTTGTACTTCCATAATAGTAACCTTATAACGTAACGCGCTTTAGATATTATACACATTATTATAAAATGTAAAACATTTACATTACACTTTTATTATATCTAACAAACAGAAGAAGCAATCAACTTACTCTATAAAATACTGTAGAAATTCCTTGGATTCCTGTTTGTGCAGAAATTGTACAAAAATGAACAATTACAGTGTAAATACATGTTTAAAAAGAAATAAATCACCAATAAGACTCACAGCACTTGTGAAGTTCCCTTGTATAAGTCCTTCCACAAATAACTCGGCTTTGAATCGATTCACAAAGTCCATGAGATCAGTCACACCGAGGTCAGCCATGATGGCTTCATACTTCTGCATCACAGACCAGCGATGGTGCTCCAGGATCTGCAGTCGAACATCTCTGAAACACAGGAAGTCAGACTTCATCTGCATCAAATAATGCGAACAGAGATCATGGTGGTCTGAAATCCGCGGTTACTCACCTTCCAAGTCGATCTGGCTTTATGAGGACGATGTAGTAGGTTTTCTTCAGCTGCTCAATGAACATGCTAAACACATTTGGAGTGGTGCTAAAGTTGGCCAGGTGGTCTACGATCAGGTTCAGAAGCAACTAAAGGATTAAAAATAAAAGTTTTACTGGCAGAATCAGGTTGATTTCAGACAGATTCAAAAAAAATCAAAGTTAATATACAACTCACAGGTAGTTTGTGATTGAATCCTTTGAGTCTGATGAACAAGCCATGGTCTCCAGGAAATAACATATACTCCAGTTGAGCAACTTCAGCATCGTATGCCGGCTCCGCCAGATTATGAGCCAGAATATTCACAAAGAGGTCAAACAGGACCAGACTGGGAGGGAAAAAAGACAATTTATGTGGTAATATTTCTGCCAAGGAATAAAAAAAAAAAAATGGTCATTGCAACTTTTTCTCACAATTCAGACTTTTTCCTAGAATTGCAAGATATAAACTCAAAATTTGTACTTTTTTCTCGCAATTCCAAGTTTACATCTCAGAATTCTAAGGCCCCGTTTACACTAGTGTTTTTGTTTTAAAACGCATAACTTTTGCTACGGTTACGCCTGTCGTTTACACTACTTCGGTGTTTTCGAGGTCGAAAACGGAGACTCTTGAAAACGCTGCAGACCCCGTTTTAGTTTGAAAACTCTAGGGTTGCGTTTCAGTGTAAACGGAGCAAAATGGAGACTTTTGAAAACGCTGCAGTCCCCGTTTTAGTTTGAAAACTCTAGGGTTGCGTTTCAGTGTAAACGGAGCAAAATGGAGACTTTTGAAAACGCTGCAGACCCCGTTTTAGTTTGAAAACTCTAGGGTTGCGTTTCAGTGTAAATGGAGCAAAACGGAGACTTTTGAAAACGCTGCAGTCCCCGTTTTAGTTTGAAAACTCTAGGGTTGCGTTTCAGTGTAAACGGAGCAAAACGGAGACTTTTGAAAACGCTGCAGACCCCGTTTTAGTTTGAAAACTCTAGGGTTGCGTTTCAGTGTAAACGGAGCAAAACGGAGACTTTTGAAAACGCTGCAGACCCCGTTTTAGTTTGAAAACTCTAGGGTTGCGTTTTAGTGTAAACGGAGCAAAACGGAGACTTTTGAAAACGCTGCAGTCCCCGTTTTAGTTTGAAAACTCTAGGGTTGCGTTTCAGTGTAAACGGAGCAAAACGGAGACTTCTGAAAACGCTGCAGACCCCGTTTTAGTTTGAAAACTCTAGGGTTGCGTTTTAGTGTAAACGGAGCAAAACGGAGACTTTTGAAAACGCTGCAGTCCCCGTTTTAGTTTGAAAACTCTAGGGTTGCGTTTCAGTGTAAACGGAGCAAAACGGAGACTTCTGAAAACGCTGCAGACCCCGTTTTAGTTTGAAAACTCTAGGCTTGCGTTTCAGTGTAAACGGAGCAAAACGGAGACTTCTGAATACGCTGCAGACCCCGTTTTAGTTTGAAAACTAGGCTTGCGTTTCAGTGTAAACGGAGCAAAACGGAGACTTTTGAAAACGCTGCAGACCCCGTTTTAGTTTGAAAACTCTAGGGTTGCGTTTCAGTGTAAACGGAGCAAAACGGAGACTTTTGAATCCGCTGCAGACCCCGTTTTAGTTTGAAAACTAGGGTTGCGTTTCAGTGTAAACGGAGCAAAACGGAGACTTTTGAAAACGCTGCAGACCCCGTTTTAGTTTGAAAACTCTAGGGTTGCGTTTCAGTGTAAACGGAGCAAAACGGAGACTTTTGAAAACGCTGCAGACCCCGTTTTAGTTTGAAAACTAGGGTTGCGTTTCAGTGTAAACGGAGCAAAACGGAGACTTTTAAAAACGATGGCGTGGTTGCCCACATTCGCTCTGCGTATCCTTGACAACCGTGTAAACAATAACATTGTGCTCATTGTTGTACCCATAGATACAACATTTAAAACGAAAACGCACTAGTGTAAACAGGGCCTAACATTTTTTCTCTGAATTCTGAGTTTACATCTCACAATACAGTTTTTTGTTTCCACCACAGAATAAAAAATAAAAAAGGTAACTGTGACTTTTAATCTCACATTTCAGACTTTTTTCTTGCAATTTTGCGATATAAACAGGCAGTTCTGAGAAAAAGTCATACTCTAATTGCAAGATTATATTTACATCTCACAGTTCTGCGTTTATATCTCACAATTCAGACTTTTTTCCTCAGAATTCTAAGTTATATCTAAGTTATATTCTAAGTTTATATCTCACAATGTTTACACTAGTGCGTATTCGTTTTAAAACGCATAACTTTTGCTACAGTTACGCCTCTCGTTTACACTACTCCGGCATTTAAGATGCCTCATTCGACCGCTCCAAGCACGTAGATGCGTCCGTCATCTAAATAATAGGGAACCTATCTATAGCTATCGTTTTCGTTTTAAAACGAAAATGCACTAGTGTAAACGGGGCTTCAGAATTAATATTTCTTCTGAGAATTTTGAGAAGAAAGTCTGAATTGTGAGATAAAAAGTCGCAATTAGCTTTTTTCTTTTTTGTCCCGTGGTGGAAACGGGCTTCTATATTTGGCAGGGTTTGGGAGACAATTATTAATTAAATTTGTTGAGAAACAACTCACTTTTTAGGAGATTCCTGTATAAATGGTGCCAGCAGCTGGAAGCGTGCATAAGCTACCGGAAAATACAGACAAAATGACATAATTACAACTGTTACATTGTGTTTTTTTTCTGAAGTTTGTCTTATTATAAAGATACCTTTGGGTATCTTGAACTTGTTGTCTTTTCTGAACCAGAGACGGCCTCTCTCGTTGTCAATTATTTTGACAGGGAAATCCGTGTCAGGACAGTCTGATGTTTTGAGGGTGAAATCCGTGGCTATGAACGGATAAGAACAGACGTGAAAAACTGCCGTAAAGGGAAGGATGAATGGCCATTTAATGGAATGGGATTGGAACTGACCTATAAACCTGTTCTCAGCTGGGAGGTGAAGGTCTGGGTTCAGCGGGAAATCTCCAGCCCAAAGATCACGGTATTCTTTTGGAATATCTGTGTAGGTAGAACACTTCATTATTAAATATTCAATATTATTATTTAATATTAAATGAAAAATAATAAACTAATGCATGGTATATTGGTACAATATTGGTTATCAGCTGAATTTTGCATTTGTACATGCTAATTTTTACATTTAGATCTTACATCTTTAAAAATTACTAATAATTTAATAACACTGTTAAATCAAACCTCAGAATTGAATATCCATTTTCATAGTACATTAAAATGCTTTGATGCCTAAATTCACTTGCAAAGTTTAAAGCGATTGATTTTTGGTATTTTATTTTGAATTTATTTATACCAAATGTCTATTTTGAATTTTAATTAATAATTTTATTTATTTGTGCAACATCACCAACATTTTTACTCTGTTAGTAATAATATCTATTTATTTATTCATCGTGAACATTTTCTTTGTTATTCCTAATATTTATTTATTCATTTTATATATTTATGCCACATATTTATGCAACTGTTTTATTTGTAAGCCTTAATATTTATTTGTTTATTTAAATATTTATTAATTCATTTTATTAATATATTTATGCCACATCACTAAACTTTTTTGTTGGTCTTAATATTTATTTATTTATTTATTTATGACACACCACCAGTTAGTCTTGATTATCTTTTATTTATTTTCTATATTTATGATACATCACCTTTCTTTCTTTCTTTCTGAGGGCGTGCCTAAAATTTTTAGCATTTAAAATAACAAATTTTAGTTTTTTATTTATTTAAACAAAAGAATCTAAAATTATAAAATTGCCCATTTATCAGTTATCGGCTATTAAATTATCTTTTAATATCTTGCATCTCTGTATTCCTATTTTTTTATTCTGGATTATTACAGATGATTTTTATTTTCTGAGCATATCACAAAAACAATTTTTTTGTGTGTGTTATTTTTAGTTTATTTGAACCAAAACTGCATATAATTTTAATATCAATTTAATAATTATAATAAACATTAATTTTAATGTAACTAAATTTATTTAAAATATTTATTTAAATACATTTTTAATGTAATTTTTTATTTAATATTGGTTATCAGCTAACAGTATCTGCCATAATTTTAATATCGGTGGATCCCTAAAAACAAAACCACACTTTTCCCAGATCCTTTGTGGTGGATTACCTTCAACACTGTACTGCGTCCCAAACCACTTCTCCTTTAGAGGACAGAGCCCATCATGCTCGGGTGACAGCAGTAATATATTGGCTGTTGCTGGAGTCAAGAGTGTCAAAGCAGCTGAGATGACCTTCAACCACAGATATATCAGATTAAACATCAGAACTACCAGCATAAAATGTTTAGCATTGAAAGCTCAGTGCACTAGATAATAACATGCCTCTGGGTTGTATTCAAACATCAGCTGGTCTCCACACAGGAAGTCCTCTTTTGGGAAAAGTTGCATGTTTTCACAAATGTTCGCCACAAACTCAATTGGTTCCGTCTGGTATAAAAAATATAAATATGAGAGATGAAGTCCTGCATCTGATCTGCACAGTAAATGATTTTAGATGATTTCACATCACCTGCTCCTGATAGTGAAACTCATTGGCTTCAATCTTCTGGATTTCTTCATAGATCCTGAGAAAAGCCATAACCAAGAGAGTGTTGAGTTTTTTTGTATTTAATAAAACCAACAGGATTCAAGGATATTAAAAAAAGAGATTATTTTCTTCCCAAGAACCATTCTTCACTGAATAGGGCTCTTGGGTTGTTTGGAGATAAAAATCATTCTTGATTGTTACACAATAGATTCTTCAGTGTCTTGGTTTCTGCAAAAGGCATATTTGTTATGAAAGTTTTCAAATGCCGTTTAAACTCACTAACACGAGTAGACTTAGATTTGAGAGGTAATGAATCATAGAATGAATTGATTATCAGTATGAAATCAGTGCGTTGTTCAATATTTTGTGAGCACACAAAATTAAACCTAAGTGATTCAATAACCATCCTGTTTCATTTTAATGAAAATAGTGATTTTCATTTTTTATATTATTATTATTATTTAATTGTAAATACTAAAAAAAGATTAATATTGCTCTTCCTTGTATTATCATTATTTAACGATTTGTATTTTCCTATTTTATTTTCAAATGAATGTGATAATTAAATATTAATAATTCAAATATAAACTAAATATACATAAATATTTACTTTCTAAAATGTATTCCAATATTGTTTTATTATTATTATTATCATTATAAACAATAACACATTTTATACTTTTATTTTCAAATATACACAAGTATAAATAAACGATAAATAATTATTTACTTTATACAATTTTCAATTTTTATTATATATCATATATATATATATATATATATATATATATATATATATATATATATATATATATTATTTTTTTTATTTTTTTTTTTTGAATAATTCTTTACAATGTAAATTACTATAAATTATAATTTATAAAGTACATATGAACAATAATATACTTTATAAAGTATTAGTATTATTATTATTATCATGTTAAATGTCAGTATAGATTGATTACTCATATGAATAATTAAGTAAAACACAAACACATAAAATTAAGTGACTTAATAACTATCCTGTTTCATTTTAATATTTACATTTTTTATATTATTTATTTATTCATTCATTCCTTCCTTCCTTCCTAATTTTTTGTAGCATTTAAAATGAATTTAGGTTTAATTTAATTAAGTATATTATTTATTTATTTAAGTACAATGACTAAATTTAGTTTTTAGTGTTTTAATAATGTAGAATTTTATATTGGCTATAAAATCAGCTATAAATGATCTACATCAGCCAGAATTTTAATGCCAGTGCATCTTTATACCGATTCTTTATTCTTTATCATTTTTTTAGATGATTTTTGTTCTTTGAGATTAAGGACACGTAAAATTCAATAAAGCGATAAATTAAATTCTGTTCAATTTTAATAATTCAATTAAATTCAATATATTATTATATTTTAATGTTATTATAAATCTAAATCAAATTACGTTAATTACATAAAAAATTAATTATCTTCAGAGGTTATTTTCTTCTTGAGAACCATTTCTTCCCACTGTATAACTTTTTTTTTAAATATATAGATAAAACTCTAATCGCTGTCCTACAGCATCAGGCTGTAGGTTTCTAATGTTTAAAAAGGAAGGTTTTAATCTTCTGATTCTCACCTCTGTCGAGGTCCAACGGACTGAAGCATCTTCAGATACTGGAATACTATATGAATGACCTACAACCACAATAAAACATCTCATTATTAATGTTTAAAGAAGAATAAAAGTATTCAAACCCCATAAAAACAACTAAGGATGCTAAGTGAGCAAAGATAAAGGGGTTTTCAGACCTGGAGGAAGTTCTGGAAGCCCTCGTCACTCAAAGTGATTGAAACGCTGAAGATGGAGTAGGTGGTGTTCTGATCGAAACCCGACTCACTGTTTCCTCCAAACAGAGCCAGAGCCCAGCACCTTCACATGCAGAGCATTGATTCATTAGATTCAAACTGATTCATTAGTGATCAGTTTAATTATTCAAATATGAAAAGAAAGCCAAACTCACTTCTTTCTGAGTAAAGACAGTATACTTCCAGCTCCTTCATGACCAATCAGCCAGGAAATGTAATGCAGGGGTTTCACTCTACAACCCACCAAACAAACATATTTTAATGCCATTAGCACAATGCAAACTTGTCCTATTACACCATGTTGTCCTGGTTTAGAAGCTTGGTGGACACCAGCATCTTGGCCTCAGCAGGGTAAGACGCTTTCACATGGTGGATAGATTTTGACAGCTGTCAGGATGCGTTACTGACCTGTAATGTTTTCCCTGAGGTGGAAGAGCCCAGCTGATGGTCAGCGCATGAATCTTTCGCACAGGCACCACTGTAAACGCCACTTGTAGTTATGAAAGCTTCCAAACACCCATTTAAATTAATAAACCACATGAGTAGACTGAGATTTGAGAGGCACTGAATCATTTAAATAAAGACATTTAGTATGAAATCAGTATGATGTTGAATTGTTCAATGTATATATAGATATGTAAGTGATGAAATAACTTGGTTTAATTTTAATATTTAAATTTAATTTAAAGAAATAAAATATAAAAAAACAAATATTATTGAATATTATGTTGCACATTAAATTAAATTAAAATTATTTATTATTATTATTTAATTGTAAATATAAAAAAAGATTAATATTGGTTTTCTTTGTATTATTATAATTTAAAAAATAAAAAATAACAATTTGTTATAAATACGTTTCAAATTTACATTTCATTTTCAAACATACATTTGATGATTAAATATTAATAAAACAAATAAAAAATAAATAAAAACAAAATAAAGATTTGTTTTAAAAAATGTATTCCAATATGGTTTTATTATTATTAATTTATTACAAATTATTGTTTATTATTATTAACAGTTTACAAATTGTATAGTTTTATTTTCAAATATACATGTGAGAGTAAATATAAATACAATAAACAATAACAAAATAATTATTTACTTTATACAATTCAGAATTTATATATATATATATATATATATATATATATATATATATATATATATATATAAACACACACACACACACATATATATATATACATACATATATATAATTTTCATAAGTTTACATAATTTTTTTATAAATTTTATAATAATTGTTTATAGTATAAATCATTACAAATGGTAATAAATTATAATTTATTAAGTACATATGAACAATATATTTTATAAAGTATTATTATTATTATTATATGAAATGTCAGTATAGATTGATTATTTATATGAATAATTAAGTAAATAATTAAATTAAATAAAAAACTAAATATAAAAAACCCTAAATTAAATAGTATATATACATAATTGTATTTTATTTCATTACATTTTTATATAATTTAATATTTAAATTCATTATATTTTTATGTAATTTAAACATTTAATATTAAATGAAGTATTAGGTTATATATTATGCATTAAATATTAAATAAAAAAAATTGAAAATGATCATTTACATTAAATTAAAGATCAAAATGGCTTGTAAACTGACATAATCTATAAAACAGAAAATCAAATGCTACCTCTGTAAAGCTTGTTGAAATCTGGAGTATCAAATGGATCCTGAAGGTCTGAAAAATCCGCCCGTGGCTGGCCACTGTGAAAATAACCGAAAAGAAATGACATTAAAATAAACCCTGGTCAATATACAAATAAGAAGAAATATGACTGTTTAACATACGTACTTGTTTGGGATCTTAATGAAGATCTCTCGCACCCATTCTTCCAGGTTATCAAGTGTCTCTATCAGGATAAAGTGTCCAAAATTAGACCCTCGATGTAAATATGAGATCGGTACTGTATATTAATTCTCAGATAAATCATTTATTCTGATAACCTTTGGACTGCACTGCGAGCGTCATGTAATGAGCAGAGTAATACCTCCTCCAGAACTCTCTCAGACGCTCATAAGTGTTGATATTCTTCTCTCTGGGTTCGTTTTTCAGTGTCTGAGCATTTCCTGATGAAATACACAAACAAATATCATAACAATCATTCTCATGTTTGACATCTCAGAACGTTATGTATGTGTGAGTAACACGGACTGACCCCAGAAGAACTTGCTCATCGGATGACCGGCTTTTGCTAGACCTCCAAACAGCATCTCTTTGCGATTAGAGTCTAATGGCTGGGCCATCTGATACTCTGTTAACAGGTTTAGACAATTTAAATTACATTTTGTTATTTAAAAAATAAGAAATTAAAACGTACTCACGCTCAGGCCATCCAAGAGTTTGTTTCCTCATCGGAACAGATTTGGAGAAATTTAGCATTACATAATGTTCACTAATGGATCCATTGCAGTGAATGGGTGCCGTCAGAATGAGAGAATAATGCAGAAAAATGCTAAATTTCTCCAAATTTGCTCAGATGAAGAAATAAACTCTTTTACATTTTGGATGGCCTGAGGGTGAGTACATTTTCAGCAGTTTACTGACCGCTGTCTACGGCCTCCACCTCCCTGTCAACTGCATCAGAAATCATCAGGGGACCAATGAAAAACTGCGCCCACCTGTGGAACAATAAAGCAAAAGCAGATTATTAAAGGCACAGTTCACCCTAAAATAAAAAATGTGATTGATTATTGAGTATTTAGCTCACCGATCCAGTGCTTCTCTGAAGTACTTTCTTTGAACATCAAACTTGAAGATGGTCCGCTCACAGTCTGTGGAAGCGTTGTCACTTCCTCCATGTTTTTTCAGGAAAGCATCAAAGCCATTTTCGGCCGGGTACTTCTCGCTGCCCATAAAGACCACTGGGACAGAGAGAAAAACTGATAATGTGAATAAAAAGAAAATAAAAAGGTAAGAATAAAGTGAACGTCAAGCAACGCACTGTGCTCGAGGAAATGGGCGAGACCAGGTAGATCCGCAGGGTCACTGAAGCTTCCCACGCTGATACAGAGCGCAGCTGCGGACTGATACACAAGACATTTTATATTATATATCTACAATAATGAAGTAACTGTTAAGAACTGACAGTCACCTGTTTCTCTGAACGGCAGTTCTTCTTCACCCCTTCACTGCATTTATTCACGCAACTGCTGTCTTCATTAGCGCTCTCACTGTCACCGCCCTCTTCCTCACCGGAGTCTTCCTCCTCTTTGGGAACTGGCTCTCTGTTACTCTCTGACTGGGTGAGGTCTGATATGAGTACTGCTTTGAGTCCATTGCTCAGCTCAATGTACCTGAAACAGGTTTAATTATTTCTTTTTAGAAAATAAATAGCATCAAAAAAGGAATATTTATTATTATTATTATTATTAAATAATAATAATAAAAATAAACAATTTTTTAATTAATAAATACATTTAAATAAATGAATATTTTATTTTCAAATATATAGTTGATAACATGATTTAACATTTTAAAAATAAAAAACTAAAATACATTAAAATAGGAATTTAATAATATGACAACAATTTACTTGAACAATTTTGTTATCAAATATATAATTGATTAATATATTAAATATAAATAAAATACATGAAACCTAAATATCAATAAAAACGTCCAAAATAAAAACATTAAAATGTATACATTTATTTTTAAAAATACATTTGATAATATAATTAAAAACAAATAAAATAAACAACTTGCTTTATAGTACATATTAAAATCTTTTTTATTAATAATAATAATAATAATACACAGTTTTGTAATTATATTTTTACATCTACATTTGATAATATAACTAAATATAAACGAAATAAAAACAAAATACTAATTTATTTGATCAAATGATTTAAATTATTTATTAATATTTATATTCCAATATTTACCATTTTAATTTCAATTATACATTTGATGATATAATTCAATATAAACAAGATAAAAACAAAATAATCATTTACTTTCCAAAATATAGTTCATTCAATATGATTTTAATATTTATACGTAATACAGTAATAATAATAATAATAATAATAATGTTAACAATAATAATATATTTAATATTCTTAATTACTAATATAAAGTAATATATAATATGAATATGATTTTAATATTTATACGTAATACATTACTTACAGTAATAATAATAATAATAATAATAATAATATGTCAACAATAATAATATATTTCATATTCTCAATTACTAATATAAAGTAATATATAATATGAATATGATTTTAATATTTATACGTAATACTTACATTACTTACAGTAATAATAATAATATGTTAACAATAAAAATATCATATTCTCAATTACTAATATAAAGTAATATATAATATGAATATGATTTTAATATTTATACGTAATACTTACATTACTTACAGTAATAATAATAATATGTTAACAATAATAATATATATCATATTCTCAATTACTAATATAAAGTAATATATAATATGAATATGATTTTAATATGTATACGTAATACATTACTTACAGTAATAATAATAATAATAATGTTAACAATAATAATATATTTCCTATTCTCAATTACTAATATAAAATAATATATATTCTTAATATGATAACCGTTACCATTCATTTCTATTAAAATATTATTAAATCCATTTACCAAAAATATATTATAGCATGTGTACATTACTCTTATTATTACACACCATAAACTGTCTTCGGTTACCTGTATGTTTTGGGGTCGCTAGGTGATTTGATGATTACAGGGTCAGTCGGATCCGCTCCTGCGCTCTCTGGACCGGACGCTTCAGCTTCAGCTTCACCTGCTGATCCACCGGAAGTTCTAGCCTTATTCGTCTGGGGCATTTTGACTCAAACACAACCTGAGCCTGTCACACAGCGTCCAAACACAGAGGTACAGTAGATTTAACGTGACTGGACACCTGTCACCAACACTTTTAACTCCCTTTGGTGTATTAAAACTCCAGTAGCTACTAATCTCTACCAGGAACTGCAACAAGACAACAGTAAAAAGCGTTTTGATAATCAAACGTCTGCATACAATTAAGTACGTACCAATGTTTCTGTTGCTGATGGGATTACGGATGTTACACCCGCACACCTAATATCTGAAATCTCATTGGCTGATAAACCATGGCATAAAAAAACAAGAACTAATCTGATTGGTCGAGCCATCCTGCGCTGCCACAAATGACAGATAAGCGTTGAATTTAGGAACAGGTTTATCTGGTTCTCATATAATCCTTCAGACGTGTTGTTAAACTAAAACAAAACCTATTAGAAATTGTTTTCTGTCATTGAAATAAAGCTGAAATAACACAAATAAATAAATAAATATAAATATTACATGAAAAACTAATAAAGTTGAAGTAATTAAGATAATTAAAAACCTTAAGTTGAGGTAGGCCTATTAGCTTAAAATCGATAAACTGAAATAACAATAAAGCTATAGGCTAAAGAAATATTTTAAAAAACGAATACAAAAGAAAAACGCACGTAACAAAATTAATTCAGCTTAAACTAAAATAAAAAGTGAAAATCTAAAAACAAAGGGTAATTAAAAAATACTAATATGTATACAAAACCATGAAGTAAGACTGATTTTTTTTTTAATGAAGAATAATAATACTGTATTTAAAGCTCTTTATTTTAGTGAATTTTTAAAGTTTCATTTCATATAAATGAGATAATATTTACTTCACGTGCAAATATACAAAACTATGAAGTAAGAATCAGATTTTTTTTTAATGAAGAATAATAATACTGTAATTAAAGCTCTTTATTTTGGTGAATTTTGAAAGTTTTCATTTCATATAAATGAGATAATATTTACTTCACGTGCAAATATACAATACTATGAAGTAAGAATCTGATTTTTAAAATGAAGAATAATAATACTGTAATTAAAGCTCTTTATTTTGGTGAATTTTGAAAGTTTTCATTTCATACAGTATACACTGTATGTCGTAGCCTATATATCCTTATTATAGGGGGCTGTCCATCAGCATAACATACAAACAATGACAGACTTGGCACGTAAATATTAGCATTATTATATGTGATTTGTGCTTTTATTGTTACAAATTGCATCTAAAAGTAACATTCACAACTGTACAGTCACTGTACGCCCCAGTGCATATTGTCTACAAATCAAAATACACTGACAGCAAAGATACAACTATATATTCCAGCAGCATAAAAATAAATATATACTCAGGAAAACAAAAAGTAGCCTATAACGTCGAAATTAAAAATATCTTACTTGGAATAATTTTGACTAGTTACATAAAATACTCATACGTCACTTGATAAAAATCCAAAGTAGATTATACATACACGAACCCACAAGGATTTGCTACAAGTTTCTGAAATATAAAGACATCCTGGCACGAGTTCACAATATATCTTGACGTTCCGCTTGAGGATTTGAGCGAAGAATAATATCTTTCGAACGTCACCTGACTATGAAATGTGCTGATTGTGTTCGGCCTATTATTACACACAACTGTTACATGTGGTTTCTAACAATACTAAGTTTAACATAAATTCAATATCATATTTTTGTGTAAGACATGAATTTTATTTAGCATACCTAATCATGAATTTACTAAACATCACATTTTTTTTCTCTTTTTATAAAGATAGTGCTCATATTCTCAAAACACATACTGTGCCAGCAGTTAATAGATGAAGTCCAACATACAATGTGCATCTGCTTCTGATCCAATCAAATCAGAGCATCAAAACCACCCTGAAAACTGCATAATGGCCATTTTGCAAAAGTCTGAGTTTATCTTTGTGCCTTTTAACAAAATAACCACAATTTTACCTTCACTAATGGGATACTTCACCCATTTTGTCATCATTTACTCATCCACATGTTGTTCCAAATCTGTATGATCCAAACAGCTGCCGGTAGCCATTCACTTCCATAGTATTTTTTCCCCCATACTATAAAAGCCAATGGCTACCGTCAACTGTTTGGTTAACAACATTCTCCAAATTATCTTCTTTTGTGTTTAACAGAAGATAGAAAGTCATACAGGTTTGGTACAACTTGAGGATGAGGTAAATGATGACATAATTTTTACTTTTGGGTGAACTATCCCTTAAAAGTACTCATATAGGCTACTACACTTAATATATATTTCATAACATTAGCAAGATTGTGCCACAACAGATTGTGTTTTAAATCTAGTTTCGGCAGTGAACACTGAAGTTCTGAGAGCCAAGTAGTAGTTTTTGTGCTTTGCTCTAGTCCCTGCTTTGAGTTTCCTATGGACTGATTAAGTTAGAAGTGTACTATTATTACTGAACTACTTCACATGTTTGACAGCTACAAATGAACAAGAGTGCGTTTCCCGAAGCATTGTTAGCCAACTATGGTCGCAAGTTCAGGCCTTATTATCAACGTAATTCAATGATTCAGTGTTTCGCGAAACCATAGTTCCAACGAATATTCGCAAACAGCATCGAAAACTTGTGTGGTTGGAGCTATAGCTCTCTTCCTGTGGTTAGAAGCATAGATTCTTGTTAGCATGTTGTCTTAATCTATATACATTATTTTGTATGCATTTTGTATAGCCTACATTTTCGAAGAGTGCGCATGTGCGTAAATGCGTACAGGAACCCTGGAGTGTGCTGCAAAAGGAAACACGCGATGAATCGTACATCAAATAAAGAAAAACAAGGGGAACAAAATAGTTAAGTAATCCTCAGATGCTACGTTTGTAGAAAAATTACGTTGTGGAGAAGTAAATTTTACGCCAATTAAATAGTGTGTTATTAAATTTACCGGCGTTCTGTTGTTTGTGTAAATGAACTATAAACTATCAAATTGATTATTTAGCAGAAGTTTTTACTCCACCACCTGGGTGCGACGTCATTAACGACAATTCTATATTGTTAAAATGATGAAGGTGCGACCACGTTACTACAATTTCGTCACTGGCTAGTTAAGTTTTTCTAACGATGCATCATACTATGAAACGCACCCCAGATTGGTTCCAATCGCCATATAACAGAACATCTAACAACATCGGATCCACTGCTGATAAGTTGGCATATGAGTTGAGATGGAAATCAGCAACAATTCTGAGGTAGCTGGGGCGGCTTTTCGGTTAGCCGGGTGGTTTTGGCACCGGTGACAATGGATGGCTCCGTATCGACTCTCTCGGACATCTTCACGCAGATAATGTCAACTAAGCGCTCGAATACTTGTCTGACGTTGATGTTCTCCTTGGCGCTGGCTTCGTAGTACTCAAACCCTGCGAGAAAGAATCCGAAGAAATCAGATCAAAAACCAATGAATCAGATAAAGGCTGGACACATAACTTACCTAACTGGTCGGCCAAGTGTTTCCCCTTCTCAAAAGGCACCACCCTCTCTTCATCCATGTCACATTTGTTCCCCACTAATATCACCTGAGCGTTATCCCATGAATAGGTCTTAATCTGTGTTGCCCTGAAAGGAAAAGTGCATTTATGGCA
>CM077230.1:16416291-16426291 GCA_039654775.1 Spinibarbus caldwelli | reverse complement strand
AGTTTTGAAAACGTATTTCAAAGTGCAAGTTTTTGAAATTGATTCTGTTGTCATCTCTGTGTGAGCTACAAAAATGCAAATTTGTAAAAATGGTCATTAAAAAAAAAAAACGGTCATGTCGTGCGCATGCGTATTACATGTTTCTGTATGTTTCTTCTCAATGTTGCCAACTACTGGCCTGGAGTGCATTATACAGCGTTTTGAATTCGTTTTCGTGGATCTGTGTGAACAGAGATCTTGTAACAACGTTGTCCTCTGTACATGAAAAATACAAAGGAATTTTTTTTTTTCCTGTTTATAGCACTTCGTTGTCATGTAAACGTACTGTAAGGTACCTAAATAGAGAGAAAAAAAAGATTTTCATTCTCTTGTCGTTCCTATGAATTGTATTTTATTAATAATGTGACATTAACAACGAGATTCCATTCAAAATGACTAGAATTCACAGAACTGCGGTAAATGTAATCACGGGATGCAAAAGTTGTTTACAAAAATGCGCAGACCTCACTGTCCTTTTTCTTTAAAAATATTAATTGTATTTTAAAAGCGAAAAGATGCTTGATGCTAATTAATATAAATTCAATTAAAGGGCGTTTTAAAGAACAACGTGCTTAAACTTAATTTTGAAAATATTCGCAATTTAGCACGGCCTTTGTACGCTATTTCTTAAATGCAATTTAAAATGAAGTCAAAATGTTTTTGAAACATTTTGGCGAACTTTACAAATCCACTAAAACGCGGTCAGTTGGTTAAAAGTCATCAGCAAAATGACTCACAAATGTGAATTTGGTTTTGAGAATTTCAAGCATCATTTGCGTGTCACTTATACAGTGGGTACAGAAAGTATTCAGACCCCCTTAAATTTTTCACTCTTTGTTATATTGCAGCCATTTGCTAAAATCATTTTAAGTTCATTTTTTTTTCCTCATTAATGTACACACAGCACCCCATATTGACAGAAAAACACAGAATTGTTTACATTTTTGCAGATTTATTAAAAAAGAAAAACTGAAATATCACATGGTCCAAAGTATTCAGACCCTTTGCTGTGACACTCTTATATTTAACTCAGGTGCTGTCCATTTCTTCTGATCATCCTTGAGATGGTTCTACACCGTCATTTGAGTCCAGCTGTGTTTGATTATACTGATTGGACTTGATTAGGAAAGCCACACACCTGTCTATATAAGACCTTACAGCTCACAGTGCATGTCAGAGCAAACGAGAATCATGAGGTCAAAGGAACTTCCTGAAGAGCTCAGAGACAGAATTGTGGCAAGGCACAGATCTGGCCAAGGTTACAAAAAAGTTTCTGCTGCACTTAAGGTTCCTGAGAGCACAGTGGCCTCCATAATCCTTAAATGGAAGACGTTTGGGACGACCAGAACCCTTCCTAGAGCTGGCCGTCCGGCCAAACTGAGCTATCGGGGGAGAAGAGCCTTGGTGAGAGAGGTAAAGAAGAACCCAAAGATCACTGTGGCTGAGCTCCAGAGATGCAGTCGGGAGATGGGAGAAAGTTGTAGAAAGTCAACCATCACTGCAGCCCTCCACCAGTCGGGGCTTTATGGCAGAGTGGCCCGACGGAAGCCTCTCCTCAGTGCAAGACACATGAAAGCCCGCATGAAGGACTCCAAGATGGTGAGAAATAAGATTCTCTGGTCTGATGAGACCAAGATAGAACTTTTTGGCCTTAATTCTAAGCGGTATGTGTGGAGAAAACCAGGCACTGCTCATCACCTGTCCAATACAGTCCCAGCAGTGAAGCATGGTGGTGGCAGCATCATGCTGTGGGGGTGATTTTCAGCTGCAGGGACAGGACGACTGGTTGCAATCGAGGGAAAGATGAATGCGGCCAAGTACAGGGATATCCTGGACGAAAACCTTCTCCAGAGTGCTCAGGACCTCAGACTGGGCTGAAGGTTTACCTTCCAACAAGACAACGACCCTAAGCACACAGCTAAAATAACAAAGGAGTGGCTTCACAACAACTCCGTGACTGTTCTTGAATGGCCCAGCCAGAGCCCTGACTTAAACCCAATTGAGCATCTCTGGAGAGACCTAAAAATGGCTGTCCACCAACGTTTACCATCCAACCTGACAGAACTGGAGAGGATCTGCAAGGAGGAATGGCAGAGGATCCCCAAATCCAGGTGTAAAAAACTTGTTGCATCTTTCCCAAAAAGACTCATGGCTGTATTAGATCAAAAGGGTGCTTCTACTAAATACTGAGCAAAGGGTCTGAATACTTAGGACCATGTGACATTTCAGTTTTTCTTTTTTAATAAATCTGCAAAAATGTCAACAATTCTGTGTTTTTCTGTCAGTATGGGGTGCTGTGTGTACATTAATGAGGAAAAAAATGAACTTAAATGATTTTAGCAAATGGCTGCAATATAACAAAGAGTGAAAAATTTAAGGGGGTCTGAATACTTTCCGTACCCACTGTATATTTTGTTTTCAAATTCTTACACAAAATACAGAATTAGGTACATAAATACTGCCAAACTGTGAAGCTTTATTATGAATTACACCACAATGGATATATACAAGAACATTACTGTATGCTACTTGGGTCCTCAGGGTATTTCAGTCTATTTGTGGATCTCACTCACCAGGCTACAGGTGTGTTTATCTCAGTTAAGGATGAGGAAAGACACCTGTATTTTGGTAAACAAGCCTGAACATCTTAAATGCTATCGAATTTCAATAATTTAGAGTAATACTATACATAAGGAAGAACTAAGTGCACCATTTACACAAGAAGTGGATGCATAAACATCTACAATATGACTTTTATTTTGTTGGAAACATATTTATGGCATAAATAATTTTTTTTTTTTTTTGCATTTTTAAGCACAGAATTATCATCCAACCACAATAGTACAGTATTTCGTGCCATATGCTAATCAGGACATTTTCTGGGAGTCAAATGAGAACCGAATCTGCATACATGGTAGCAGATAATCATGATGTATAAATATTTTCATATGCCATATCTACTGAAAGGCAACACATATCTTCTCATCTGGCTGCAAAGCCTCCATACATAGTTACAGAGCGTTTCTTTCCCAAGGCAACAGTCCACATAAGGAAACACCATATTTATTGCCTTTGTATTATTTTGTAGTGACTGCTGGTCCAACACCACTCTGTTCTAGTTCTGCTATCACAGACATGTGTTTAAACTCTGCCGGTTGGTGGTTGAAGGTCTCAACCAATCGGAAGGTCTCAAGCCGCTGCGATCCGTAAAACAGCTGCACCTGATTGGCTAAGCACTGTGCCTGGTGGACAGTCTGAAAGAGGTTTATAAAAATAAATTAAAAATCACACAGATTGTTTTGTTGTACTTAGTAACTTCATTTAACTTACCACAAATTTGCTATCCATCTCAGCGGTCATCAGCACAATGCCTTTGTCCTTTTGTAGGTCTGTATAGTGGTATAAAATTAGCTGGCTGGGTGCGTTTTCTCCCATTGTCTGAAATACAATTCAATTTCAGTAACCATGCCAACAGCAGTGTGGAATTTATATTAAATATATAAATATAAAAAAAATAATACCTGAACATTAATTAAAGATGTGAAGTGCAGTTCATGACCAGCCCACTGGCCCACAAAAAACTCATAGCCCTCCTTCTGGGGCAGAGCATACAGAAACTGTGCAAAAAATACATTATTATATATTATATAGCTATAATTATAGATTATATCTCATATGAAGATGTCACTTTCTGGTATTGTACATGCTGGTACATAAGGATGGAAATCGTAAACTCATTAAAGTGATTTGTTCAGGAATCAAACTACACTGGTTGCGCTATGTGTTTGATTCACTAAAAAAGATCCTGTCTTATTAAAGTGATTCTTTATGGAATCAGACTACGCTGATTGCGCTGCATGTTTGATTCATTAAAAAAAGAGCCGGCTCATTAGAGTCACTCATTCAGGAATTGAACTACACTGGTTGCACTGAATGTTTGATTCATTAAAAATAACTCCCTCATTACAGTGATTCATTCGGGAATTGGGCTATGCTGGTTGCGCTGTATATTTGATTCATTAAAGTGATTCGTTTGGGAATTGGGCCACACAAATTGTATTGTATTTGACTGACTAAAAAGCAAAGTGCTTTATGTGTTTGATTCACTAAAAAAAAACTGTCTCAAGAGAGTCAATGGAATCAGATGACAGAAATCGAACTACACAAGTTGTGCTGTATGTTTTCACTAAAAAGAACCGACTTATTAAACTGATTCATTCGGCAATTGAACCACTGTCTGTTTCACGCTATAGATTCATTAGAAGTATTATAGAGCCATTGAATAAATTATGAAGAACACACACACACATATTACAACTGCTAATGTCACATTTTTCAGTATTGTTCTAGGTTCCCAACTTTATTGGTAAGTTTTAAAGAACATCAGAGGCCACAGATAGCCTATGATCAGGATATTCATAAGACAGACTCATGAAAGCCGCTCTTGAAAGTATCTACTGCCACCAACTGGACATTTAACATTTTGCAGGGGTATTTGTTGGTGTGAAACTTCACAATTAAAAAACAACATACTTACAGTTGGGCAAGATTTGGCACGATCAAAAATAATGTCAAACGTTGAGCCCTAAAACAGAGAATTACAAGGTCATTCATTTTGGGTAAAAACATAGATCTGATGACCAAAAAAAAAAAAGATCTAAAATTTGACTGCTTATTGCAATAAACTGAACTGCTTTGAAAAAGCAGTACATATTAAGTTTAAGAGTTTATTACATGATTATTAACAGTTTATGACATTGTTATTACAGGAGTTAATAGACTGATATATAAAACAGAACTCACTGGTATGACGGCACTGATTGTGTCTTTCTTTGAGAAGTACTGCATCCATAGCTGCACACAGAAGATTTGGTGTGGTGGTCTATTTTATATATTTTTACAGTACATGCTAACTGCATGCTAAGACTGTAATAACGTTTTGTTTTATTAATATTCTTCCTCTTACCTCTGTAATTTCAGATCCAGATTTCTCCTGAACCATATCAAGGTTGAGAATAGACCCTAATGTCTTTAAAATAAGAGAAAAAGCAAAACACAAATGATAAACTGTAAATCTCTAATTTACCATTTAAATAGGAATGAGGTAACTAATAGCTTACCTTATCTTTGGTGAAGCCCCCAGCTTCTGCTTCACAGCGTTTGTCCAGCTACAAATACACAAAATGGGCAAATTATATGTCTTCCTACATATTGTATTGTATTATATTAAATATGTTTATTGTATTATCATATATGACATTTACTAAACAATAATTTATGGTTTATAATATTAAATTATATAATAAAATAATACAAATGCAATTTAATTCATTACATAATACAATAAATACCATTTAAACGAGATATATAGTAAAACATAAAAAATAACACGTTAAACGTATAAGTAATTTACAAGTAGGCATTAAAATCTAGCAGAGCACGAAGGTAAACTGATCAATTGAAGCTGAAAATCAAATGTAAGCTGTGCTCATGACCTCTTTCTCCATGTATTTGACGAACTCCGCTTGTCTGGACTGTCCCAGCGGCTCTGTCTTCACCTCACTGCGCTTCTCCAGCCGGCCTTTATACTCCTGAGGGTTTGAGCTGATGTTACAGTAATATTTACACGTGAGAGGAACGCCTGACAGCTTATTTATTATCAGCGTTTGACAGCTGCTCACCTCCGCAGTTTCCTGATCTTCTCTTCATATTTACTGTAATACGGATTTTCCTCCAACTCCGGTTCTTTCTTGATGGAAAACGCCCTGAACTGAGCCGGCACGAGTCCTGGGATCAGCGGGCGCACGCCAGCGGCTCTGACCGCCAACATCCCTCGGTACAAACATGACATCTGTACCACGGCCGCCGCCATCTCTTCCCCGTCCCACATCTATGAGTGTCCGGCCGGAACCAAGTTCTTCTTCTTCTTCTTCTTCTTTGACGTTTAATGGCGGTTGGCAAACCAGCTTTGGTGCATATTCCGCCACCTACTGGGATGGAGTGTGAGGCATTGATATCAGAAGTAAAAAAAAAAAAAAAAAAAAAAAAAAAAAAAAAAAAAAAAAAAATAATAATAATAATAATATATATATTCTATATTTTTTTATATAACTTTGTTGCTTTCAAAAAAGAGATAAGAGCTTTATATCCTTTGTAAGAACTATTAAGTATATTCTGCAAAGTTAAAGATTCTATGCCAACAGAAATTAAATCGTTTTCCAATTGAATTCTTTCACTTTCATATGCCAAGCAATCGACTATTACATGCTCTACAGTTTCTGGAAGTCCACATTTATTGCACTGACCAGAATCATGTTTCCCTATCATTAGAAGTGATTTGTTGAGGGTAGAATGACCAATTCTCAGACGAGAAATTACTATATCTTCCTTTCTATTTCCATAACTATTTCTAACTAAACCAACTTGTTTTTGTATATTGTACAGATGACGACCTTTATTTCCTTTATCCCACCTCTCCTGCCACATATTTTTAATAGCTGTTTTAATTAAACCTTTCATTTCAGATTTACCCAAAGGTATATCTAAATCAATAACATTATGTTTAAGGGCCTGTTTGGCTATCTTGTCCACATCCTCGTTACCCTCCACACCAACATGAGCCGGCACCCATAAAAAAACTGCTGAAAGTTTTAATTGGCAAATTCTATACAGATTTTGTAAAATTTCTATTAATATATCTTGTCTGGAATCTGATTTCCCACTTATTAAACTATTAAGAACTGATAATGAATCTGAGCAAATTACTACAGCAGACGGTTTAACTTCTTCAACCCACTGTAATGCTATCAAAATAGCCACCATCTCTGCAGTATATACAGATATATCATTAGTAGTTCTTTTTCCATCTCTATACTTATAAAGAGGGATATACATAGCTGCAGCTGTCCGTCCAGTTACTGGGTCTTTGGAACCATCTGTAAATATTTGTAAATAATGGAAATATTCACTCTCAAGATGCTGTTGCACTACTATTGCTTTAGGAGCTTGATTTTGTTTATCCTTTATAGTTTTAAATATCTGGAGATCCACAGAAGGCATTGAAAAAAAACCAAGGTGGAGATAATGGCAATGCTACTGTAGGACTAATATTTATGTTATTAACACCTATTTGCTGAGTTTGTTGTTCTACTATCCAACCAAAACTTTTCACCTGTGATCGTTCATATTCCCAGCAACTTCCCAAAACATTTTTAACTGGATGATTTGGAAAATGACCTTTAATATTTGCCCAGTATACCAGTCTTAGCTGGAGCTCACGTAAATCTAAAGGCATTTCTCCCATCTCTACCTGCAGTGATGATACAGGAGAAGATCTAACAGCTCCACAGCAAATCCTAAGGGCTTGACTTTGAATTGTGTCAATTTTTATTAGCAAAGCGTTTGACGCTGATCCATAAATTATCCTACCGTAATCAATTGATGATCTAATTAGTGCGCAATATATTCTCTTTAGTGAATGTCTTGTGGCACCCCAATCCAGTCCTGCCAAACATCTCATTACATTAACTCCTTTCTTACATTTATTTATTACCTTTTGAATATGTGTTCCAAATGTTAACTTTGAGTCCATCCATACTCCCAGATATCTAATAGTAGATACTTGCTCCAAAGTTTGCTCATACAACTTTAATTTTACTTCAGGAGTTTTCTTCTTTTTTGAGAAACAAATTACCTGAGTCTTTGCTACTGAAAGACGAAAGCCCCACTGGTTAGTCCAGCTTTCAACTATACCTATTGCTTTCTGCATTTTTTTCTCTAAATATCTTAGATTTCTTCCTCTTATCCATAAGGCTCCATCATCAGCATATAATGACCTTCCTATTTCTGATCCGATTTCCTCAAATATGCCATTTATCATAATATTAAAAAGTACTGGACTACAAACGCTACCTTGAGGAGTTCCGTTGTCTATTAAGTAGATTTCAGAGTAATCTTTACCTACTCTTACCTGTATTTTCCGTTCTTTTAGGAAATCCATAATCCAATTAAACAACTTCCCATTAATGCCCATTTGATTTAATTTTATTAACAGTCCTTCCTTCCATACCATGTCATAAGCTTTCTCGATATCAAAGAATACTCCTAGGACCATTTCTTTTTTCACTTGAGCTTTCCTAATTTCATTTTCTAAGCAAATTACTGCATCTATGGTACTACGTCCTTTTCTGAACCCACTCTGATAAGCATATAATAAATTTCTAGTTTCTAAAACATATAATAGACGAGACATAACCATTCTTTCCATTATTTTACACAGGTTAGATGTTAAAGCTATTGGTCTATAATTTGTTGGTACAGTATGATCTTTCCCAGGTTTAGCTATTGGCACCACTATACCTAATTTCCATGAGCTAGGAAGTCTCCCTTGCCTCCAAATTTCATTATAAAATCTTAAAATAACTTTTAATCCGATATCTGAAAGATGTTTAATCATTTCATAACATACTTCATCTTTTCCTGGTGACGTATGTTTAACTCCTTCCAAGGCCTGCTTGAGTTCATATAATGTGAAAGCAGCATCCATAGTGCCTTCTGATAATCCTTTTTGAGCTAAAATTTCTTGATTATCTCTTACCCTTTTCTCTCTTAACTCCCTCATATCATCTGATATATTGCTATTGCTATGCACCTTTACAAATGCTTCTGCCAACACCTCAGCTTTTTCTTTATTATTAATAATCTGATTATTTCCACTTATTAAAACAGGAATTCTATTAGATTTTTGTATTCCCCCCATTTTCCTTATCATTCCCCATATCTCGCTAATATCTATATTTTTACCTATTTTGTCACAGTATTCTTTCCAGTAATTTCTTTTAGCTGCACGTATTACTTTCCTTACTACAGCCTGTGCTCTTTTATACAATATAAAAACATCAAATGAATATGATTTCCTTACTTTCTTTAAAAACCTATTCCTTATTTTAATTGCCTGACTACACTCAACCGTCCACCAAGGTACATTTTTCTTCTCTATTCTCCCTACACTTTTTCCTATCACTTTCCCTGCAACTTTACAAAGACTTTCACAGATTTTATTATTATATTGCTCTACATCTTCTATTGTACAACTTAAATTAAGTAAAAACTGTTCACATTCTTCTTGAAATATGTCCCAATCCGCAGACTTAAATTTCCATCTAGGGATCATTTCAATTTCTGTTTTAGAGACTTCTAATCCAATTTTACAATTAATAGGAAAATGATCACTACCCATCATGTTTTGATTTATTATTTTCCACATACTTATTTTAGCTAGATTTTCTGACATAATTGTTAGATCTAAAACTGAATATTTCATTTTAGATACATCCAACCTAGTAGCACTTCCATCATTTACACATACCAAATTATTTGTTTCCAAAAATTCCTCCACTTCTCTTCCATTATAATCTGTTTGTATGCTACCCCATAACGTATTATGTGCATTAAAATCTCCACACCACACCTGATTAGACTTATGCTGTCCCCCTATTTTAGTCAAAGTTTCATCATTTAGTCTTTTACAGGGATTATATAAATTTATTATTCTAATTTTTTGTGTTCCTGCCCAAACGTCTACTGCTATCGCTTCACAATCTTCCTCCACATCAACTTTCTTATATGCTACCTCAGATTTAATAAATGTTATCACTCCACCGCCCGTACCAATTTCCCTATCCCTTCTAACTACTGAGTATCCTTTTAACACAAAGTTTAAATGTGGCTTAAGCCATGACTCTTGAATACAAATTACATGAGGTTTATCACTAATATCTGCTATGTATTTCTTAAATTCTTGACCTTTTGAAATCAAACTTCTAGCATTCCATTGAAGAATTACTAACACCATTAAGATCCACCACATGTTGTCTGAGAATTTGTTACCTTTACCTTTAATTTCTCATTTATTTGATCCACCGTTACTTCTTCTATATTTAAATATTTTCCAGCTGCTCTT
>CM077230.1:16193791-16411291 GCA_039654775.1 Spinibarbus caldwelli | reverse complement strand
AAGTATAAAGGAAGCTTAGATGTTCTCTTTTTGATCTATACTGTAAAATACACAACAGCTCACTCACAGTTTAGGGCTAAGATATTATACCTTGTGCTGTTGTACTCCTGAATCAATTATAAAAGAGGCTGAGTCACGCTGGGGAGTTTCTACTGATTCAGCATCAGCAGAGTGTCCAGGCCAGGTCCAGATGGGAGTGATCTCCAGTTCAGAGTGGACACGAGGTGCTGGTGCCTTTTCCTCCACTCTCACTGGAATCAGTCCATGAAACTAATGGATGGCAGAGTGAAGACACAGTGAACTCCAGCACACAGCACATTATGACGTGTAATAATAGAAAAGAAAAAAAAAATCTAAATAAATGAATAAACAAATGATTATTATTCTGAATAAATAACACTGTAACTAATAAATAAATATTAATAAATAAATGAATGACACTATTTAACAACAACAACAACAACAACAATTAAATACTATTAATACTAATAAATACTAAAAAAATCGATAAGAAACATAAGTAATGAAACTAAATAAATAACACAAATAAATAAATAGTAGTAAAAAATAATACAACTAAATAAAGATAATACCACTAAATACATAATAATACAACCAACAAATAAATAAAATTGATACTAAATAAATAACACTACTAAATAAATACTTCTAATACTTGTACATAAATATTATTAATAAAAAACAATACAACTAAATAAATACAGATAATACCAATACTACTAAATAGATAATACAACCAACAAATAAACAAAATTAATACTAAATAAATAACACTACTAAAATACTAATACTAATACATAAATATTAGTAATAAACAAATAACATGACTAAATGAATAAATAAATATAATTTAACTACTGTTAAATAAATAGTATTACAATCAACCAATAAACAAATACTTTACTACTAAATAAATATTACTGGTAAATGAATAATATTGCAATCAATAAATACTAAGGAATAAATAAACAAAAAACAAATTAATAAAACAAATAAAAAATAAATATTACTAATAAACTAAATACTACAACAAACAAATACCACAAACAAACAAACAAACAAACAAACAAACAAATAAACAACAGTAATACTAAAACAAATAAACAAGGCAACTAACCAATCAAACAAATAAAGAAAACAACAACAACAAAAAAATCCAAATAACTTTCTCAACAAACAAACCAAAACACTAAATAAATAACATGAATGAATGAATGAATGAATGAATGAATGAAGTACTACTAATAAATAAATAAACACTCTGAAGTTAAGTAAAAGACAAAAAAGGTGTCATAATAAAACTTACTCTCCAAACTCTTTCTTGATTTCTGTTGTCCACCTCTGACAGATGTGCCTAAAGCCACAATCAGATGTTAAAAATAACTAATACTACTAATATTATTTTTCAATACTATACTAGATACAGTTGATGACTGAGGTAAATGTTGTAGCTGAGGTGACCTGGCTCACCCTGTGCCTGTTTCTACCCAGAATCCTCAGCTGTCTTTGGCCCAGACTGTGAAAGATCTCCTGGTCCTGATGTTCTCCATTGCTGTAATGGCTGAAGTGTGTGCGATATGGGACGTCCCCTCTTGGAGGATAGTTCTCCCAAAGGATTCCTGTTCTTGGGTCTGGAGTGTATTCCTCAAGTAAGGGCGGTTCAGGCTCTGGGACGCGTGGTGGGCTTTGGACAGGATTTTGCTTCTCATCTTCTTCAACAATAAGCTCATCTGGATGACACCTGCCTGGAAGACAGAAATATTCTCAGTTTATGTAGAAAGAGCAGAATGTGGGTATGGAGAACTTCTTTCTACCATTTCTAGGATCCACAATCTCAACTGTGGCCTTGTTCCTCTGTCCCAAAACAGCATTTTTTGGAGTCTTCAGAACTACATCAAATTTCTCATGGTTCTCTTCTAGACCGTCATCTTTGAGGTAAATGTTCCACATTTTGACATTTACAACTAAAAACAAAGACAGACCACAGACTGAGCATATTCTCAAGATAAAGAGTCAAAAAGTTAATGGAAAGTTGAGGTTTGAAGTGATAAGCACCTGGATCAAACTGTATAAGGTTGGCAGAACTGTGAGTGAAGTCTTTCCCCACTTTGGCTGTTCCTTCTTCCACCTGTAAAATGAAATGATTCAATCATCTAAATCTTCATCTGTGCAGGATAGTGAGACTAGCAGAGATGGTTAAGCGCACCTGTATGCCGATGTACGCCGGTTCTTTGCTGTTCCCACTGCGCACCACCTGCACAGCTAGAGTTCCTGCATTCTCACAAACACGATAACAGGAAGCTGACAGCTCCACACGAGACCACCTGAACTCCATCCTGTGTTGGCAGTCGAAAAAGCCAAGAATCACATTGGGTCTGAAATTATATTGTCTAGAATTGAGACAGAATCCATATTTGGAAATGTGGAATACAAGCTGTCAACTGTCTTACTTGCACCAAAGAAAATAATAAAAAATTATGTATATTATCAAAGACAATGGAATATTTGTCTGTATTGTAATTTATATTTTTATTTTAATATATTTTTTATATTTTATTATTATCTTTTTATATATTATTGTATTACATATTTCAGATTTATAATTTTTATAAAAACACTGATAAATTTTACCAATTGAATTCTTTCTATTTTTTTTTCCTTTTCAGAGGGAAAACACATACAGAGATTAGAACATACATAATTTCTCAGAAAGAAAGAAAAAAATAAATACATGAAAATACATACATGAACATTAATAATGTTACTATATGGAGAGTATGTATATTCAGAGTATGTATGCCTTCAATCTTGAAAATAAATTTCTCAAATGTTACATATGCATTATATTTTCTTCCTCTTATCAACTGAATTCTTAATTTGATAGAAAAATAATCTAATATAAAATAGCAATAAATATTTCATAACCTAGACCATTTCACACACACACACACACACACACACACACACACACACACACACACACACACACACACACACACACACTATATTGAGGTAATTAAATATTTTGTATTGTATTTTAACAATTGTATTTTATATATTTTTTTGTAATATTTTCATATAATGTATTTTATTTCAGTATTTTATATATTTATGATTTATTATTTGATAAAAATGCTAATAATTTTTACTAAAACCAAATGACTGACTAAAGTATTAATTGGATACTGAATACATTAATATATAAATATAATTTGTAATGATATAATGGAATAGTTCTCTGGATTGATATTTATATATTTTATAATATATTTATTATTTTTATAATATATTTATTATTTTTATGTATATTTTATTATATATTTGTTATATATATTTTTTATATTTTATTGTATATTTTTCTTATTTATTAGATTATTTTATATATTATATCAAATATCATATTTATTATTTTATAAAAATGCTATTTTTTCCAAATGACTAACTATATATATATATATATATATACACATACATATGTGTATATATATGTGTATATATGTGTAACACACACACACACACTCTCTATTTGCAGGCATATTTGTCACCTTATATTTATTTTCCAACCAAAAGTGATACTATCTGTGATACTAACCAAAAGTGACCTAGTATCTGTGATACTAGGTAGGTTACAGTGTCTAAGTGCATATTTTTATCTAATTTTTCTCAAAATGGCAGCCACTTTAAATTAAAATAACTTTTTCTAATTTTAGAAATATAGAAATGATCCTATTCATTCCTCTTTTTACAGTGGAAAAAGTGTGAAAACAAATGATCCACAAATAAGGATATATGTACACTTCAGGAAGCATGGTGTTTCCCGCAGGATCTGTGACTTGGAACTCAAAGCTGTCTGCTGTCACTTCCATATCTGCAGGAATGATGAAGCGCACTGCTTTCTGCTCCAGATCCTTCTGGGTAAAGCGTCCTTTGATATAGGCACCTATAACAGGAGGAAAATTCATTATAATCTGGACACAATCTGCGCATATTAAAATGACAGTCGGGACCATCAGTGACCCATGCACCTGCCTGTGAGGACATTTTCAAGGTAACCGAAGAGTGGAGGCCTTGTGATGGTGAACTCGAGTGTGTCGTCGGGACTGTCTGGATCTGAGGCACGCAGCTCTTTGGAGGTGATGTAGATGCCCTGTTTACCATCCTGAAGATTCTCCACAGTACTTGGAATCCCTTTGTTTATAATACTGGGTGGGGTCTTGTCCAATACCTCTATCTATGAAGATATAAATTATGATATAGTTCAGTCAAATCCACACACAGTGAACAGTAAAACTGCATTCATGCTGCAATACCACTAGAGGGAAGCATTACATACCAATAAATGGGAAAGCATTTATTTCATAGCCATTGCTCAGTATGGTTTTTATGTTATTTTTTTATGTTTTTTTGTTATTACGTTCAAATTACTTTATTTTATTAACAGTATCAAAAAGTTTCAAAATGAGAAAAAAAGGTTTTAAGTGAGATTCTTAAAGAAAACGACTTCTAGGAACCTCAAATTTTATTTTTAAAAGTAATATTATTATTTATTAAATATAAAAATATATATTATACTTTATTAAGGAAAAACTAGCTGTCACGTTTCTCTATAATAAATATTTCTCAGGTTTATTTTTATTGTTTAAGTCAAATCACTTTAGTTTAAATCTTGTAAAAATTATTTCAAGTGTATTTGCCTTTCCTTAGTTTTTAAGTAGCTTTCCTGTAGCTCAAATAGTAGAGCATGGCGCTAGCAACGCCAAGGTCATGGGTTCGATTCCCAGGGAAAGCAAGAGCTGATAAAATGTAGAAACTGTAACTTGAATGCAATGTAAGTCGCTTTGGATAAAAGCGTCTACTAAATGCATAAATGTAAATATACATATAATATATATATATTTGTTTTTACTTAAACGTTTATTTTATTTCATTACATTTAAAGATGAAAATTATCAACATTTTAAGTGAGATTTGTAAAAAATAAATAAATAAATAAATAAATAAATAAATAAAAAAGTAAGTGCTTTCAGCCATTACACTTATTATTCCAATAAATATTTCTTGGGTTTATTTTTAAGTCTTTTTTTTTTTTTGTGGTCTCTTTATTTATTTATCTTTTTTCTTTACCTTTATTTTTAAGGGAAAAAAGACCCAACCTTTTTATAAGCTCCTCAGCTAAATTAAAAAAATTAATCTATATATATATATATATATATATATATATATAATTATTTAGGAAAAGAAAACAGCAAGATACAAAATATAAAACCACTGCTTATGTCCACAAATATGATAATTAATAAATTGTGTATATTTAAAACATTTAACCACATGACCACTTGCCCTCCAAAAACAACAGTTTTGACATTTATAAAAATACCCTTGTTTTGAGATAAATTTTAAAAAATTAAATATTGATTTAAAGCCCACCAGGTGTTCACTTCTTAACCAAAAAGACATAAATGACTTTAGTGAAATATATTTATGAAATTCTAGTTTAAAGGACCAAATTCACAGAAAATACTCTAATTTAAGAGGGTTTCCAAACTACGCCTATCAAAAACACATTTATATAATTGAACTTTTGACTCAAAATCTTTTCCTCGTGTCACAATGAACTATCCTTCTATATTTTATTTTAAAATGGTTTAAAAATATATTTTAGGTTTAAGAGTCATGAAATTTATTGCCCACCAGAAAAACTCAAGGTAACTTAATTTAAACACAATTTGGGCTATTGTTGTGTGATTTTTTTTTTTACAGGTAAAATCGTATGAGGGGAGGTATATATATTATTTATGACCTCCCCGGTCTCAGGGGTCGCACGTTTAGACGAGCACACGCCGTATTTTGGCTCAAGTTAGCAATGCGCGTCTTCAGCCAAGTGACAAGAAAGTTTTCGGCTGATTCGCCTGTTCTGGCGGGAGCGGGTTTCTCTCTCGGTAGCACAGAGCTGGTAGCGCTGGCCAGCGCGTTTACCGCCTCGCTGACCGCTTCAACGGAATATTAAACTGAGGCGCGGGCCGCGCGGGCCTCGGGAGAGCGACGCTATGACACGGTGAATGGCACCGGACCTGCAGGAGCACCTGGTCAGCAAAGCCTCTTCGTTAGCATGCTATTCAACAGGGAGCGCTTTGTTAACCCGTTGCTCTCCTGCTGTGCTCAATGGTTTGTATGCAAGTCGTTTATTTGACAGTTAGGTTAACTAGGCTAAACGAAGGAAATCATTTTCCTCACTGAAAAGTCCTGACAGACAAGCCGTGCCATATCGTTATCACAATAAAACGATGGTATAGCTTCATAATTCGTTCGTTTATTATGATTTTCAAGTCTTTTAGAAATTGATATAATACAATTTTGTGGCTTTTAGTCAGTATTTGTTAGCTTTGAGGCTATCAGTGTGCTACTGAATTCACCTTCACCAGATATGTGACCCTGGACCACAAAACCAGTCATAAGGGTCAATTTTTTTTAAATTGGAATTTATACATCATCTGAAAGCTGAATAAATAAGCTTTGAATTTATGTAAGGTTGTTAGGATAGGACAATATTTGGCCGAGATACAACTATTTACAAATATGGAATCTGAGGGTGCAAAAAATCTAAATATTGAGAAAATCGCCTTTAAAGTTGACCAAATGAAGTTCTTGTCAAAGCATATTACTAATAAAAAATTAAGTTTTGATATATTTAAGGTAAGAAATTTACAAAATATCTTCATTGAACATGATCTTTATTTAATATCCTAATGATTTTTGGCATAAAAGAAAAATCAATCATTTTGAACCATGGCTATTGCTACAAATATGCCCATGATACTTATGACTAGTTTTGTGGTCCAGGGTCACATATACATTTAAAATTAGTGGGGTTTTTTTCTTGGGAAAAAATGAACTAAAAATATTGATGACTCATCCTGCACTACACAGATTTTTGACCAATCAGATGCTCCATAGAATGAGGATGCCCCTCCTCCTAATGCCACCTGCAATCACTGTGGTATTTTGAGGTAAAATACAATTTTGTAAGGGGTTGTTGTAAAAATCAATGTATGAATTAGTAATTTTGTAGGCATGTTGTAACTACTTACATTTTGGAATATTTCCCACTTTTTATGTTTATTGGCTGTGAGTGATTGTTCTCAAATCATAATCAGCCTACCTGTATGGTAAAAACAGCAGGTTCTCTCTTTAGCTGTCCGTACTCCAAATAACCTGCATTAGTTCCATCAGTAGGCTGAAAGGTGAACCTGTCGATCTTGGCCCGTCCATTCAGATGATGGTAAGCTAGGTCCATATTGCTGATGTCCAGTTGCGTGAAACGAGGCTTAGAGATGGGTAATCCTTTCAAGAGCAACTTTCCATATTGTGGGCTTTGAATAACGACGTAGGTGAGATTCTCCAGAGCTGTGTCTGGATCAGTCAGTTTCAGATCATCAGTGGAAATGGTCTTCATAGATCCCTCTGTGAGCTCAAGGCCTTTGTTGATAGTCAGGGTTGGTGGGATACGGTCACTGTGTTCCACAGTTAAATGAATGGTACCACTTCTGGATGTCACACCATTGGTAACAGCAAAGCTGCATGAGAGAACATATTAGTTATTAGTTACATCTAAGTTATAATTATAATATATCTCATTACTTATAGAAGACTGAACTGTTTTATTACTTTGTTTTCACTTTGGCCTAACACCCATTAACTGTAGTAAAATCAGTGTAACACATGGTCTCTCATGCCTTATCACTTTATTCTAAGGTCTTGTCAGTTTACAGCATGTTCTGAGCTGCTATCCTCACCCAACACGGTTGATATGTTGGAGCAGAAAGATGGGACAGGGAGGGGTGCGAGCCGAGCCGAGTCCCCATTCCACCCTCTGCCAAGCCAATCTGCCTCCCAACACATATTGCCCTGAAGCTGATAATTGCCAGCCATGGTAAACAACACGACTGCCACCTCGCACTAGACTCGCAACCAAACACGCAGGTCCACTCTCACAGCCAAACTGGTGCAACATCTGGCATTGCCATTGTCCCATATTTGCTCGGTAATTGTGCCCAGGGATCCCTGTCTCTGACTACATCTCTTAGAGCCGTATAACCAATGCCAGGCTGAGTTATTACTCTCTTAATAATGGCCATTTATCATCAGCTGTCACGGCAGAGCAGAGGGAGACACAAGGCTCCCAGAAAAAAAACAGTCTCCCTGTCTCTTTTGGCCCCCGCTGTCGGCCTGGTTTGACACACAGGTGTTTGCTCAGGTGTCTCTCCTGATCAGGGAGACCGGCTGTCGCATGCTGCCTCCTTTGCCTTGCATTAACACAAATACAAGCTGTGAAGACACAAAAACCATTTTAAACAATGAATTTGTTAGATATTATAACCAAGTTTTTCCCCAATCTCTTGTGATTGTGTCGGAATTGCTAATTGAAAGTACTCGGGCCCCACATGACTAACGCTGTAGTGTCCATGTGCTGTGATTGGACCCCATACCACCCCATGCTGTGCTGACTGAACACATTGGCACAGAGTGCTCCGTATCCTCTCCGAAGGGCCACTCGCCTCTCGTCAGGCTTGGCTCAGCAAAGTTTGTTTGCTCCCAGATGACCCAACAATGAAACCAAGCCAGAGTTTTGGGTGTCAAAGACTCACATGAGAAAGGCAGCACAGGTCAACTGTACGCCCTGACAGAAGTCAGCCTGCTGCCAAATTGGCTGGAAACCCATGCAAACGAAGCAAAAATTATCCTTTTCATTTTGCTTGTCTCTTGCTTGTACATAATTTTCAATCTTGTATTGAAAATGCTGAGGTGTTGCCATCTGTGGGCTGGACTAAATTGCACGATTTATATAATGTTTTATATTATTAATTCAAATATATATAGTGCACCTTGATGTGGGTATTCATGTCAAAACAGCTGGATTTTGTCTAGACTGAATAATATAAACAGGCAGAAGCAAAAATGGCATCTGTGCATTTGGCTTTAGAGTATAAATTAAGTCTATGTAATCTACAAAGAACAATGAAAACCACTGACCTGAAAGAATCATGGTCAGCAAAACGGCTGTTGTCATGAGTGTAGCATACCCGGTTGGCAGCCACATCCATCTGGGAGAAGGAGAGCACTGGAACCCCTGGACTTTGGACCATGTGTAGGTGACCATGTTCAGGTGGGACTGATACAGTGTATATGAGCTCATCTGGCTCGCTTCCACTATCTGTGGCCATCAGAATGTCAGTGGTCAGAATGACTCTCTCTCCCTCCATCAAGGTCACAGGTTTAGTGATCAGAGCAATGTCACCTGTATGTAGCAAAAAAGGTCAATTGGATTACAGAGGCATATGCATGAATATATGTAAAGCATTGAAGAATATAAACATGTTATGTATAAAGCAAGTTATGTGCATGTAAGCTTTTTGATGTTGTGTGAGATTTGTTTGTGACAGCAGGGACAGTGCTGGGATCTAGGGCCGGGACTACAGATGTTTGGCCCCAGCTCTGTTAATAATTCATGCTGGGCGTTTAAAGGTGGCTCATCCTTTGCAGCAGAACGTTCTCACCTCTGTTCCTCCAGGATAAGCCAGAATGGAGCCAAGAGGACAATGGCTGCCATGCTTCCATGTTCACCCAACTGGCAAAGTCATTTTGGCCATAGGGAAAGCCATTGTTTTTAATTATACATGCACAGATTTAATCTGTCAACAAAGTTGTTTTTGTTGGACTTTGATTGAGGGAAAAACAAAAGCAGCGATCAGTTAGTCACTAAATGCAAATTGGTCTGTCACTATGCCAGTGCTATAATGTCACTGGACAAATTTTGGATGGTCATAATACGTCAAAGAATTTCATAACCCTGGTGTTTCAAGACTGAAAAATATTGTTTTTGAGCCATGCTAAGTTCTTACTATATTTATAGTTGTTATATTTTGCTGACAATAAAACTTACCCTTTTGAACAGTGCGGACAGAGATGAAGAAACTCTGTGGAGGAGTTGTGTTTTCCCCATCACTGAGAACAAAGTGAAACCTGTCATGGCCTTTGAAACCGCTAACTGTAGTGTGACTGTACCATAGGCGATTCATCTCCACATCCTCCTGGGTGAAATTCAGACCTGGACTCAGATCAATCCATCCAGCTTCTGTCTGCAGGAAATCACAGAAGATCACATTATTACATATATTCTTAAAGTATATAGTATGTCACAGTAAGGCTGGATTACACTACATGACTTTTGCCCAGATTTGATGCCATTGATGATTCCTTTCTATGATTCCATTAAGTCAAAGGATATCAAACATGTTTGATATTTTGAGTCGATTTTAGAACCCTTAAGTTTTCATTTGTCATCCATCTCCTAGCAATTTGTTTTGTTCGGTTGACTTGAAATTCTGGTAGTGTGTGATCCTCAGTCATTTAGGCCTAGTTTACGACTCCCAATTGTTCCTCTGTAACCATTTACAAAGTCTGCAAGTGTGTGATGCCTAGTGCTTTAAAATCTGTTCATATTTTAAAAGTTATGTAGTGTATTCCAGCCATAAGTAATAATGTAAAGGACTATCCGTCCTTGCTAACCCTTAGCTGAAGGAGGCCAAATCTGGGACCTGCATTGAGGATGTAGAGAAGGTGGTTGTTGAGAGTGTCATGATCCCCTGCCTCCAACACTACACTGGAGATTACTCTCTTCCCCAGGGCCTCGACCTCAATGCCTGCATTTCTGAGAAAAAAGATCGAGACGCTTTGGACACTAAAGGTACAGGTGCCAAGTCTGCATGCTAAAATCCAGATTCTTAAATAAATAAATACACAAACAGCTGCTTCTGGAAGGAAGAAACACAAGCAAGACCGGCCTGTTATCCTAATCCATTAGGACTTTGAAACAAGGAAGCAGGCGTCTGCCAAAAAGACACATTACTTCTGCTGTTATGGAGTTTACATGCACACCCTTAGATCTTGCTGATCTTGGAGGAAGAGGATGGAATAGAAATTAGCAATTTACTCAAGGATGTAACTTAATTCTCAGTTACTCAGTCAGGGAGACACAGATTCCCCAGCCACATGTGCAGTACAGGTTGTGTTGACCCCCCCCTTCCCTAAACCCTATCCAGGATCGGCCTCCCCCTTCTGTTCCTGTCCAGTCTCCGCCACTAAAATCCCTCCCCCGTTCCCGCTTTCATCCGCCTTTTTGGCTCTGAATTTGTCCCAGGGCGTCCTTACTTTAGTAGCCATGGCTTTTCATCATTGACTGGTATGATGTGGACACACGCAGTCCCCTGGACTGTGTGCCCACCATCTGTCAACTGTATGGTGAAAGCGTCCTTGAGGGTTTCTGTGTCGTCGTGCATATACATGATCTTCATTCCTATGAATCAGCACAAGAGAGAAAAATTCAAAGAATATTTTAGTGGATTAAGCCTTTAGTGACATTAAGGATATAACAGTCATTAGGTACTTGATTCCTGATTGGCTTTGACTGATATAGCTGGTTCTACCACTACTACCAAGAAGGACACCAGTGAACATGCTCCTTTTTGTCAATGACCTGATCACCTATGTTTCTATGGCTCGCTAACAAGCAAAGCTGTGCAGTAACCAAATGCCTCATGCACGGTGACTTAATTGTGCAGAGAGCAGTTGGAAAGACTTTGCAGATGAAGCAGAAGCACCACAGGCACTCTGTGACCTCTGTCTCCTGCAACATCTGTTCTGAAAGCCTGGATACCCACAGTGAAGGCACCGAGGGGTGGCTGGACCAGGGAAGGGACTCTGTCCTCACAGCCGTCCTCAACAAGCAGATAGTGGTTCCCCACTATCTTAAAAAGTTTACTAAAACTTACTAAAAGTTTACTAAAAAGTTTGTGGTACTACCAATCAAATGGATTCAAGAACTGACCTTGTTGTAGCTCCTGTAAGGTGAAAGACTGGATTGCTAAGGTTTGTTGGAGGACCTCAGGGTTCATGTTTTTGTAGCGATTCATCTCAAGACCATATATGCCATTGACCAGTGTACCATGGACTGGGGGAACCAGGATGGTCATAGTAAGAGTATCTGCTGGAATATCAACATCCACTGCGTTTAGAATATCAGGACTGAGGTCTTTCATCCCTCCCTCCATGACCTATTGCAAGGTGCAGGGCAAGACAATAGTAAGTCAACAGTTTGCTTATCGGATAATTTTGTCTCCAAAAAGTATATCTTACTGTAAAGTTGCTAAGCAGCAGTGATGGGATCTCATCATTGGTAGGGTTGATGATGACGTAGAAGGGCATTGGTGCTGATCTCTGAATCCCATCACTGACACTGATGGTAAAGAAGTCTGCTGTAGGCTCTACACCCTGGTGCACTGACTGGACATAGTTGATGAAACCCGAACTGACGTGAAGCTGGCTGAAAGTAACTTTATTTATACAATATGACTTTAGTGGTCTGAAAGACAAGGTCTTATAATAGGACATACAAAAGATAAATTGTGATTTTGCCAAGTAGGACATGTTCTTGGATTTTAGGGATAGTGGCTCAAGGTTTACTAAAGGTTTACTAAACAGGGCAAGAGTGCCGATGGGAGGGGAAATTTCTGCAGGTGATTTACTAACAACGTGCAAATTAAAGAACACAGACGCAACATCTCATTTACATATCGACCAATGCAATATACCAAACGCAGCGCAAATTAGCGTAGTCGCGAATAAACAATAAAGAAATAAATAAGCCACAGTACGTTGAAAAGAACCGGAGGCCAAAAAATTAAGGGTTGCAACAGTTTTGATAGAGATGGTATTGCAAGACTCCTAGTTGAGGGTTCCAAGCCGTCTTTTATTTCCTGACGCAAATTAAAAATAACATGGCTTGGCAAACGATATGTTCAGATAATGTGTTCTTCTGGCATTCAAAATAAATTAATGTGTGTGGAAAAAATCCTCTCCCTTCTACCATACGCTCTCTGTTCTCTGCAGTGCCTCCTCCTAGCAACAAATTGCATCCATTTCAAGCGCAAAATAGTTTAAGACATGCTTTTTTTGGGCATGAAATAATGGCGCAAATGCCAGTAATTTGACGAGCGCAAACATTAGTAAATCTCATTGCGGGATTCATTTGAATACTCTTCTCCCATAAATTTTGCATCTGAAAGGGAAACTCCTAGAAATGCATATTCAATTTAAGGTCAGGCGCAAAAATAACTGTGTCCACACCTTTTCAGCGCTAATTCGTCACTGCGCGGCTTTAGTAAATCTGACAGTACTATTTTAACGCCAAAAGATGGTTTGCGCTGGCGCTAGCTGTTAGTAAAACCGGCCCTTATTTTGTCCCTACAATGAAAATCAGTAGTGACACAACATTGGACTCCATTGATTTTCCCTGTATGGAAAAAAACTAGAAATAATATCTTCATTTGTGTTTCAAAGAAAAAAGTCTTTGGAATGACATGAGGGTGAGTAAATGATTACATAATTTTCATTTTTGGGTGAAATATCCCTTTACATGCTTAAGTGCATGTAAATGAGGTCACTTATTAGCCTTACTTTTAAATTAGGGTTAAAGGACAGTGTTTGTTTGACAGGAATGTTGTTCCAAGACCAATAAAAAATGTTAATCCATAAACATAAACATAAATCCTACTTGGCATAATCACAATTGCTGTGTACGTTTACAGAGCCTCAGGAATACTACTGACCCACTCGAAGTCCAGCATTGCTTTTCTCAAAGCCAGGGGATGGAAGGGTGTTCTCCAGAAACCCATATTGTGGTGGAGTCACCAAGTGAAACATGAGCTGATCTGGATGACTATCAGGATCGGTTGCCTCCAACACCCCCCCACACAGACATGCACTGGCACCCTCATCTACCACAAACATGGTACCTGACGAAACAATATACAGCATAATGTAAGAAGTTATATATTGGCATTAATCATACAGATCTCATTTTAGAGAGCTTGATGTGACTTCAGACTTATTTTTTTCTTCTCAAGAGTGCATCCCAATATTTTTCTTCTTCTCCTTCTCATTTACAGGCAGTTCCCCTTTCTCCCAGTTTTCTTCACGCCTGCTATGCCACCCCACTAACACTCCCTCTCTTCCCCTGCTCTCTCGCTCGGCTCTCGGCCAGCCTGCTGCCACCTGGGTGTTGATAAAGCCATCATGCCAATGCTTACTGGCATCTGCTTCCATTTACTGCACTGATAAATAATGAATGGAGAATGGGCACTGATGAGGTTGTGCTTGGATAGAGCTCTGAAACAAGGGGAGGAATTAATGACCACCAGTCTGGAGTAAAAGTGATAAAACTCGTCCCATAGCAAGGCAAGAGCTGGATTTCCCTTATTTTCCTGTGCTTAAACCTCTTATGCCAACCCATCTTTATTCAATGCAAATTAATTAAATGACTACTTTTTTCACACAAACCAGTCTAGATCTACTACACGGTGGCAACATTGGCGAATCCTCCTTTTTTGATGGGGATTAGCCGAATTAGGAGATTATAATTGTGATTGAATGAGAAAAGGGATAGAAGACACAATGGACGTGTCGTCTCTTCCAAATGCAGGCCTGTCCATTGTCTTCTCCTCTATGTCCCTATTGTCCAGTTGTTCTCACGGGAACATGTATCTCTTTCTACTGCGCTTTTTCGCCACACATGCTCTGCTCTCTCTCTATAATCCCAACCAGCTGTGTGTACGTCTGTCGCCCCTCATACACCGATGACAAGCATGCTAGGATTTCCTGTGGATGTCTCACCGGCACCTAGCAGCCGTCTTCTGCTCATTGTCTTGCTCTGGTCACTGTCCTTCATTGATAACTGCTAAGTTTCTGGCATTAACAGTGAAATCCCCATCCTGGCAAGACGTCTCTAACACCCTGAATCGAAATGTACGTTTGCGGGAACGAAACACTTGCATTAGCCACACTCCCTGAGCTGGGTGTGCGAGACTGCGATTAAGTGATTCGTTTACCAAGCTGCAGTCCATCACCTGCCTCGAAAATTCCTAGTTGCTTTATTGCTTGATTTAAGCGGATTGTCATTACAATGAATTAATTACACCTTAGCCAAATCCTCTGGTGATTAAATCTAGATTAGAGAGCATCTTTTAATCCATTCGGTCCTTCAACACAATGCAGCGCCAGTGTACGAAATGTCTAAGAGATTTACTACAGGCCCTGTGGAAGATGTTTACCCAGCATTATGGCTGGGACCTGGTTGTTGACAGGCATCACAGTGATGTTGAGGTCATAGACCGGAAGCGTGCTATGCAGGGGGACGGGTGGGGGGAGAGCATCCTCCTGGCAGCAGCCATCTATTGTTCCAGCCTCTCCATCTGACACAATGAGAGTGACAGTGTCCGAGACAGGATCGGGTCCAATCTCACCACCTAGTGAATGGGGAAATGTGTTTATGTTCATTTAATTCACAAAAAATAAATTTAAAGTAATTTCAATCATAAGACATTTACATCCTGCTTCTGCGACAAACATTTTTTAGGGATGCATGATTGTTACAGGGATAGTTCACCCAAAAATGAAAATTCCATCATTAATTACTCACCCTCATGTCGTTCCAAACCTGTAAGACCTTCGTTCATCTTTGGAACACAAATTAAGATATTTTTGATTAAATCTGAGAGCTTTCTGATCCTCCATAGACAGCAACTCAACTGCAATGTTCCCAAGACATCAGTAAAATTGTCCATGTGACATCATCGCCAACGGTTCAATCGAACTTTACAAAGCCACGAGAATACATTTTGTGTGCAAAGAAAACAAAAATAACGACTTTATTCTTTGCGAAGAAAATGTATCGGATAAACTCTCGGATTTAATCAAAAATATCTTAATTTGTGTTTCGTAGATTAACGAAGGTCTTACAGGTTTGGAACGACATGAAGATGAGTAATTAATGACAGAATTTTCATTTTTGGGTGAACTATCCCTTTAACATTTCTCCATTTGTATATTTAGATTACCTTTGCTATCATCTAATGCGCACTTCAAGTTTATCTGTAAAAACACTAATAAGTTAATAACACTGTTAAATATAAATGTTAATTAAAAATTATCAATAATAAGTAATATTTTATATGAACAGTGTTGGGGAGTAAGTAGTTATATGTAATGGTGTTATGTAATTTAATTACAAAATAAATGTAACTGTAATCCAGAAAAAAAATTGTAATTACAGTTACTTATGAAAATGTTAACAGTTACAAAGGGGTAACATCTGAATATTTTCTGTAAAAATCTAGGATATGAATCATATTAACTTGATGCTTTGTTTGTTTTTGATGTACTTGACGCCTCCTGCCATTCTTGTAAAGTTCTTTATGTAAACCGATGCTATTCTGGTGCTTTTGATTGGTTCTCTTGTTTGAATTTGCAGTGCATCACATTAAAAGTTGATTAAATGATTAACATTCGTTAGAAATTTAGAAAAGTAATCAAAAATAATCCAATGTAATCAGTTACATTACTTAAAAAAGTAATTTAAATATTTAAACTACTTATTACATTTTAAATAAGGTAACTTGTAATCTGTAACCTATTGCATTTCCAAAGTAACCTTCCCAACACTGTATATGACTTTATTTAAATTATTTGGCTTATAGTATCTTCCTTAACATTTATTAGATCAGGCTGATACTACTTCACTACATTATTTAATATTATGACATTATTTTCTTTTTTATCTTTTATTATCTTTTTTTGCACAATTTCATGTACAGTATTTATGTAAAGTTTTTGTACAGTCTGTGTATGTGTGGTCAACTAGTTATAGTATTTATAATATATGTATAGTCAGATGGTTAACTGTTGTATAGCTCTATTGTTTTTCTTATACTTGTATTGTTGTATGTTTATATTTATGTTTAACTGGTGTGTGGCACCGTGGTCCTGCGAGACACGACATTTCATTCCACTATATGTCTACACATGTAGCAGAATGACAATAAAGCTCAACTTGACTTGACTTGATTACAAAGCCTGTAATACAAAATCATCCTTACAAACCATTTTATTGTGCATTTTCAGTATATTTTCACAAGACTATGTGTGACACACCTACCGCAGGTGCAGAATGTGTAAAACAGGCCTACAGTAAGTGACATTAAGTATCACTAACTAGCCTCCTGTCTCGATTATAACCTGTGTGCAGGTAGAAGATGAGTCCATTGAGCACATCCAGCTGGGAGAACTTGTCCACGGTGACCCCATTTCGCTGCAGCACCCCACGTGCAGGTGTTCTGGCAAGCATGTATGTTAGCCGAGTGTCCTCGCTGTCAACATCTGTAGCAGAGAGGTACTCAACCGTAATCTGGACCTGACCCCCCTCTTTGCAGGACAGTTCAGCCCTCAAGTCGGAACCTAACTGTGGGGGTTCGTCGTTCACGGGCAGGATCTAATATAAATGCCAAGAAGAAACACTAATGAAATATGCGTTTTAATAAGGGAATGCTGCATGGAAGTACAATGCAATGTAGCAAACATCAATACTATTTTTTTTTAAACAGAAGAAAATTACCTGAACTAAAAGCGTTCCATGTGCAGAGTTGATTCCATCTGTGATAGTAAGACCAATGCTATCTTTCAGGGTCTCAGAGTCATCATGAATGTATCTGTCAGAATATAGATTGTATTGTTATTTTCAACAGATTATAATTATCCTCATCAATTCTTCTTAGGACACGATTTTCCAGCCCAAATTTTTAACCTTACAAAAATAATCTCGAGCTACAGTTTTTCATATTCATACCTGACTCTCAATGCTTTGAGGTCCTGCAAACTGAAGCTGTCTCCCTCTAGCAGTGCTGTGTCCTGCAGCTCCAGTCTTCCATGTTGGGGATGAGTCTTCACATATACCCTGAGCTGATCTTCTGAGCTGTCCACATCCTGCACCAGCAGGTGTTCCTCCATCAGGAAACTACCGCCACCTTCCTCGACCCTCAGCAAGTTAGTGAACATCTATGAATGAAAGTTTGGGAAATGGAATTATAAATTATACAACTTTTTTTTATTATTTAAAACTTTTGGTACCATGAAATAAAATTATTCGAAGACCACTGCTTTTGAAAAATTTCTAACCATTTGAAAGGTCTAACTTGGGGTGGTCCTTCAAAATGCTGGGCCTTAACAACAAAGAAAATTCTAAACAACACTACAATATAACAATAAGAGAAGTGAGCAACTCACTTCCGGGGCCTGGTTGTCAACAGGTGTGACTGTGATGTTGAAGGTGAGTCCTGTGAGAGCGCCGCCCTGCTGGTCACTCACAGAAAACACAAACTGCACAAAGAGAGGCTCAGGGCCAATATCCTCTATTGGAGGCATGTAAGCCACTTTGTGGTGATTCACTGCATGCTGTGGATGACAAAAAAGACAGTATCTAACTGAAAAGGCATGTTATTTAAAACAAAATTTTAGAGTATTACAATAGCGTGTATATTTAGGGAACCTGTTTGTGTGCACATTTCAGACCTGAGTAAAGGACTTGAGCACTGGAACCATTGCATCTTTTTTCATGGAGTTTGTGCTGTCGGTATAAAACAGCCTGCCTGCATCTGATAACCTGCAAGAATTTACAACAGATGTAAGATATACATGAAAGGACCAATATTCTTCTTTTACTTTTTAATAATAAAATTATATATATATGAGTAAAAAACTGTCATTGCAAGGAAATGCATAAGCATACCTGGTGTTTCCCGGGCTAAAGCATGGATGAGTGATCACATACAATAGGTCAGTCTCCAAATGCTCTGTATCTCTGAAGTGCAGATGGTTCTGATTGATGTAAACAACCTCGGTTTCCTTAACTGTGATGGAGCGAACCGTTCCGGAAACTTCCTCAGGCAACTGGTCCTTCACTGGAAACACGTGGATCACCACAGTCTATGGATGAAGAGGCACAGACCAAACACTTCTATTATAAATATTCACACTGAAATGGAATTTATTATGAAAATATATACAAAGTTACATGTCTGTCCGATAGATTCGGAGGCTGATGGACATCTGAGAGGATAAAATCAAATGAGTCCTCAAACACTTCCTCCCCTGAGTGCTTATAGTAGATTAGACCTTGAAACAGGTCCCTCTGCAGGAAGCTCTTCACTGGGACACCTGGTTGACATGACACCATATAACGTAAGGCACCTCAGATGAGTTAAAAATCTTTAAGAAATATAGCCTTTTAAATCCAACTGACCTGGTTCATGTGGAGAGGACTTCTTAACCAGCTGTCCCGCTCTGGGAAAAGTAATCAGCTGATACTGAATATAGTCGTCACTGGAGTCCAAATCTGAGGCCATCAGCATGTACTCCTCCACCCTAACCATGCCACCTTCTTGGACCTCAAAGGCCACGTTATTGATTAGAAAAGGAGGGGTGTCGTCTTTCGGAAGAATGTAGATGGGAAATTTGTGTCTGATGCTGTGGCGGCCATCCGTGATTCGGAAGACAATGTAATCCCTGGTGGTGTCGCTGTCCGAGTGATGATATACCACGACGCCCTCTCTGAGATCCTTGACCTTAAACATGAATCCTTTTCCACCTTTGGATGAATAAGAAGGATTGGTTACAGTATACGTTTTTGACCTGTTTGAATGATGAATGAAGTTCCAGGTCAAGTTAAAAGGATAGCTCAGCCAAAAATGAAAACTCTGGCATCATTTACTCACTCTCATGTCATTCCAAACCTGTAAGACTTTCTTTCTTCTGTGAAATACAAAAGAAAATGTTTCGACACCATTGACTTTCATTGTATGGTCAAAAACAGCTTTCAGGTGAATGATCAATTTAAGTCAAGTAGTCAACATAACAACATAATATGATATCATTTGCAATATCATTCATTTGGCTCGATGCAATTGTGAAAAATAAGTTTTGTTTTTCGCCTGAAGGCACAAACGTTGGCTCTGGCTTCTCCCTATTGCAGAAAATAAAAAGAAAGATGGCGTCCTTCCCAGGCAATGGCTGCTGCCCACTGTGAAGCTGAGCTTCTCCTGCTTGCCAGTGAGACAGAAGGGCAAGGTCACCAGACAGATTGAATGATGACTGGTTGCACAGCAAACCTAATTAGCAACTTTATCAGGGGGAAACGGCCACAAGTCCAATGGAGAAACAAGTAAGTAATTGGGCCCAAAGGTGGCTGTGGGCAGCAGGCCCAAAAAAACAGTCTCCATATAGATACTTGACGGAAGAGGACATTGGGCGGCAGCTTTCCATTTGGCCGAAGGCTGACTAAGGACTTTCCCAAGGGTCGGAGTCCCTGAGTTTGAGGTCTCCGTGAGCAATTCCCAATCCCCATCTAGGTTCTCAAGAGAGACCGGTCCGTTTCTGGGCCAGAACTTGCTGTTCAGCTCAATCATCCTGTAGTAAAATGAAGTGCTTTTGAAGTGGATTTGGAGCCAAAGTTATGGGACGATTCAGCCAGAGGGATCACAAAGCGACACGTCAACCCCAAAAACGTAAACACCAATTAAATGAAGGGTTTGGCTTAAAGCAGGAGCTGTTGTTTGAGTAGGCTTGAGGCTTCTGCTGATCAGGTGGTCTTCTGTCAGAGAATGACACAAGGAATGAAGCCATGGGCCTGGAAATCCTCCAAACCAGGAAACACAAAAACAACCTACCACAGCTTCCATGGGAGAACACATACAGCAAAACATCCCATTCAATTTCTGAAATCACAATTCGGCCATTACTTCCAAGAAACCAAGGATTTGGAAGAATAGTTCACCCAAAAATGAAAATTCTGTCATCATTTGCTTGACCTTATGTCATTCCGAACCCCTTTATTTTCTTTTGTGGAACACATTGACTTTCATTTTATGGACAAAAACAGTATTCGAAGTACCTTCTTTTTGGGTGAACTATTCCTTTATTTTCATATTCTGGAACATTCCCATGGATAAAACTTTTCAGATAGACACATGATTGTCACCAGTTCTCAAAGCTTGCTGAGATAATGGTCTGATGGAAGAGAAATGACTTTGTGTTGGACATCTGGCATGAAATGCCATAAGTCTTTCCAATCTGCTTCTTTCAGGGTCTGTGCAAACAAAAGTCTGCTGAAGTGGAAAGACAGCCGCTACGGCTCTAAAGACATCTTTGGTCCACGGCCTCTGGCAAAGTGTCGCCGAAGCATTTTACACCTGATTAGCAAACTCATGCAGGCCACCCGGACATATGTTTCTTGAATGATGCCCACGTGAAGGATGGTTACCACGTGGATGGAGAAGGAATAAAGAGCGGGTTTACACTTTATGAGCCTCACTATGACACATCAGTGGAAAAAGGTCCTGGAAATTACATTTGGATTGGCTTCTACTTTCAGAGAGGTGACAGATTAAATTCTTTTACCTCTAACACTTAAGTGTCCATTAAGTGGGCCGTCCATAGCTATCAGGGTGACCGCATCTATGTTGTCGTTATCAACAACCTGTAGGTGCTCCCATGTGATTGGTCTGGATTGGCCTTCCAGCAGATCCAACCCTGTAAGAATAGAGATGATTAGCCTCAGTCTCTCCTTTAGAAGATTATTTATTTTAGCTAATCCGCTAACATACCCATATTCCATGAGACTCGAGGAGCATTGGTCTCTGCAGTGCGGATAGAGATGTGCATCAAGATTGGAGGACTCGGCACAAATGAGCCATCGATGGCCTGAAACTCCACCTGGACAACAGATGAATTAAAAAGCAAAATAAATGAAGTTTTATTTTTATTGAATTTGACATTATTTTTATTGAATATGACATTTTTCTTCCCAAGCACTGGTTGGAAGTCATATTAAATACGAATTATTTCATAGTTTTGATCGATAAGATACAAACAACAACAAAATGCCGTGTCAGTGTCACATTTTATAACACATTTATTATATTATGAATATGTATTTTAGTATATTATTCTAAATATTTTACACATTTATAATAACTTTTTTACACAGTATAAAGCCGTGTTATTTTATTATTATTTACTATTATAGTATTTATTAATAATTTAAATTGGCTTTAAGTTTAGTCTAAGTTTTAGTGATTTTGTTGTGTGCTTGTCATTTTAAATATATATTTTTTTACTATTCAGCTTTAATGTATTTTTATTTTAGTTTTAGTAATGTTAGTTCTTTAACTTGACAAGTTTTTTTTAACTCTAGTATTTATTTTTTATTTTAATTTTAATTAACAAAAAATATTTCAATAGTTTTAGTTAACAATAACAACACTGGTATAAAGGTGTCTTTATACAAATAATGTATTTGTAATACTATAGAATAAAAAAAACCTGGGCTAGGCTAGACTATGTTTTTACAGATTTTTTTTTTTTTTTTTTTTTTGCCTGTCAAAGTTTCCTGTACAGCAATTTACCATTTCCTAACCTCATAGTTCCTCCTGGCTGTGTGACTGCTGTTTGGGGGCTGATAGGCAATTTTCATCTCATTCAGGTCTTGCCATGAGAAGGAGAATGCAGTTTTGGTGTGATCGTCCAAATGAGTAATATATCCCTCCGCTGGAGGTTTGGTCACGTTGAAGATGAGCTGGGCCTGAGGGGTCTCGTCATCTTTGGCATCCAGGGCAGCAGTGGTCATGGGGGTGAGGATGAACTGATCTACCTCCAGGATGAACGTAGACATGAAGGCAGCGTTGGGAGGTTGGTTCTGCATGGCCCCTTGGATCAGTACCGGTATCCAGATACTCTCAGTCTAAGAGAGAAGAAGGTAAGTAGAATATTCAGTGGCTTGTTGTTATGATTTCATACGAACCTGATGGCGTTTTACCTCCAGCATAGCTCGGGAGGTCTGGTCCCTAAACTCCACCCTGATTGGGATGTAATCAATCTCAGGTGATGGAGGACTGAGGTGCTGGTACTTCAGACCTGAGGTGAGGAACTCGGCACAGTCAGTCTTCAAGAACTCTACTTCCCTTGTGTTGTGGTCACAGGCTTTATTTCCTGGGCAGGTGATTCCAGTATGACGTCCTTGAAAATTTTGAATGCAGATGAGAGGTTCTTAGAAATGGAATTAAAAAAAAACTTTCACTCCAAACTGCTCTACAATTGTCATATGGTGTAACCATTAACTAAATATTAACATATTTTCCTCCATATTTTATACTAATGTATATATATTATAGTATAAGTTAATTTTTTAAACAAATGTCATGATTATTAACTCAGAAAAAAAAAATTTTTTAGGGTGTTGTACCACATGACATTATCTATATACATTTTAGTTATTATTTTCAAAAAAGTTTTCAAATATATTTACCAAGGTCAAAAAGTTTTACAATTATCAGAAATGATTAATTCAGAAAAAAAATTAAAATTACATTTTTGGGAGTCACACCACATGACATTTAAGTATAAATTTTAATCATTATTTTCAAAGATGTTTTAAAATATATTTTTCAAGGTAATTTTTTTTTTTTTTTTTTTTTACAAATATCATGAATTAATTCATAAAAATGATTGTTTTTATGGTGTTTTCAAAAACAGTTAGAAAAACAAGTAAAATGTATTTTTTCAAATACTGTGAACTATTAATTGATAAAAATTACAATGTTTTTGGGGAGTCAGAGTCGCACAACATGACAAACTGAACTAACTTTGCCTTGTCATAATAAGGTCAAATTATCTGATATTTTAAGAGACTTCTTGACCTTGAGGGTCTTGTTTCTTTTCTGTACATTGGTTACACCACATGATTTTATCGGTTGCACCATATGGTTGTGATTTGACACACAAATGCTTTTAAAAATCTTCTTTATATACTTGGTATACCTCTTCTCGGTCCAGGCTCAGAAGCCGGCATTGATTCAGGATCCTCAACGACCAGTTGACCAAGCATTGGGACATTGATCTCAGAGCTGAGAAGACGTACCGTGCAGATCACATCGGGCTGGGTTTTAAAGGTAAGGACACTGCTATTGATGACATTGGAAAGGCTGTAGAACTCAGAAACCACCAGAGGAACATTTCCAAGCTCTGTGAGGCTCCTTTGAGGCTCTACTACATGTATCTTCAGCAGCACAGTCTCAACAAAAGTCTCGGTTTCTGTAAACCTAAGTACAAACATAGAAAAAAAGCATTTGGGAGTATGGAAATTACATTAGGCCTTGGAAATAGGGTTTTTGCAGCCCCCAAAAGCCCTAATTGAAGTAACAGCTGTAACATGTTGGTGTTGGACAAGAATAATGACCACACAATGTTTCACCTGTAGACCCTCAGCATGACAGTGTCCTCCTCTAGAAGTGGGCTGCCATTGTGAACATACTTCACCTCGTCCGGAAAGAACTGGCAGTCAAAAACCTGGAAAATAGAAAATTATTCTCACATTTTATATAATGCATAAGCTAATTCTGGATTTGTTTTGTTACCTGAGGAGTGAGTTTCCCCACTCTTTGTGTGATAGGCTCGGTGAGAACTACTTCGACCTTACAGGCCTCAGATACCCCGTCTATGTGGAACTGAAGTTCACCAGCCGTGACAAACACCAACTGGCCTCTGGCTACCCGAAGCCCTGTGTTTAACCGAACTAGACTTGAAGCTAGGACATGTGGCCACAGGTGACTCAAGGTGAACAATGTCAAAGCAAAGATGTCCACCCCCATCTTTTTATTCAGTTGCTTGGTATCCAAGGTTATTCTCTTCAGATGAACTGTCTTGCTCTCATTTCCAACAGTATGCTGCATGAAAATGAGGAAAATAAACCAACAAAGAAGTATTAAATAGTACAAATTTTAGATTCATGACTATTTAAGAACAATAATATACAACAAAGCTGACCTAAAAAGGCACAATGGACCCTTCACAGGGAGTTTGATTGACAGGCGATCTAACCAATCATAACGCAGAATCTGCCATTTTTGTCCGATAAACAAACCAGACCAGACTGGAGAGTAGACTAACATAGGTGGACTTTAACTTGTAAAATGGTGTGTGTTGACGTCTTTCCGCGGTTGAAACAAGATACCTTTCTGATGTTCATTCATGTTTATTGCATGCTATAACTAGTAAAGAGGAAGAGACGTTCGGTTCATGTGCCGCTTTAACAGGCGCTACAGTGATCTTTCACGACACATTAAAGAGCCACAAAACTGTATTTATTGTTTGAATTTCTTTAAAAAAAAAAGTCAAAATTTGAAAGCGGAGATTTTGTTTCATACCAAAAGTAACCTGCTCTGTCTTGTTTGCCGGCAGTTGTCAGTTTCCTCTTTGCTCCGCAATCTATTTTTCACTGAATGAGAACATGATGTATGGCGTGAGAGCCATGGCTTGTCGGACATAGCAACAGTAAGTAAGGGTGGTGGGTCTTTGCGAAGTGTCAGTTGGACCTAACACAGGGATAGGGACATTCTCATTCTATAGAGCATTTGATTGGTCAGAAATTTGGACATGCCCAAAACTGCAAGATGACTCATAAATATTTTTAGTCCTAGAAGAGACTAACTGTGCATGTATCTGTTACTTATACACTGCAAAAATAAATAAATAAACAAATAAAAGTAATAAATAAATATATAAAGGTTTTACTTTGTCTTTTTAAATTTGTTTATAATATTTTATAATATTTTAACTGGAAAACAAGATTGTTTTTGGTAATTAAAATAAAGCTGAAATCAAATAAAATAATACTAAATAATAAAACATTAAATTAAAATTTTAAAAAAATATTTCTTGGTAACTAACTGAAAAAAAAGTTAAAATAAATGAACATACTAAAATGAACATACTATTATATACTACTATATACTATACTAGTATATAAATAATACTAAAATAGCACTGCCTCAAAACTAACACAGTCTAAAAGCCTACATGGGACTTAAATTTTTACTCTAAATTAAAACTATGTGGGAAAGAACGGGTTAATCGGCTTCACACTACCTTGGTGCTGGAAATGGAATCAAGCATCAAAGGAGCGTGTGAACTGCAGTAATGTTGTTGTTGCCTGCTATGTATCCAAACACTACAGGTGCTATCAGCCAAAGGTCTGATCCATGGGGAACGTTTCGGCCACATCGAGCATTTCATCACTTAATACAAACTTAAATGGGCTATACTTATCATCATGCCTCATGGTGCAAACATGCTCTTTCTAAATGGCTTTTGTAAATGTTTTGACATTCGAGAGAAGCGTTGAGCTCCAATAATATTTTAAACCTGCATGTTTAAACATGACTCAGCATTAACACCGCACACTCTTGACATTAAAAACATGTTCAGACAAATAAAGCAGCAACAGCCTCTTGGTAGAACTGTGTAAAAGGCTTTTAGAGAAAGTTAGTAACTCAAAAACCTTGATTTGCATTTGAATTTAGTCCTGTTTTTCAATGTTTTATCAGTCTAAAACACAGAACCGAAGATGGAGAGAAGAATAACATACCTCCAGCTGAATCCACAGTTGGCCTGTAGTTCCTTCAGTGTGTGTAGACTAACAGAACAACTCAGCCCTCCTCAAACAGCAGAGGTTTACCCTCAACTGCCCCCCTGCTGAATAAAACCACAAAGAACTGTTAGCAAAACACAAACAGAGCCTGAAAGACAGATAAAGAGCTGGAGATAAGAACAAAAGACACTAAAATCATGCCTGTTTGGATTTGTTTCTCACGTCCTACCTTGAAGCAGAGCAGCAGAACCCAGCAGAGTGAAGGAAAAGACATGAAAAACGGCAGGAAAAGTTCGATCTCCTCACACAGGAAATGTGCAGACCAGTTCCAAAGGTTTCTACTTCTCACAAACCCAGATGTTCTTATTCCCCCGAAGATGGAAAGACCCTCCTGCTCTGAAAAAAATGTAAGAAGGTTAGATGAAAAAGTATGGAAGCCCATTTCCGCCACTGAATAAAAAATAAAAAAAGGTTATTGCGACTTTTTATCTCGCAATTCTGACTTTTTTCTCAGAATTGTGAGATATAAACTTGCAATTGTGAGTTTTAAAGTCAGAATTGTGTGATATAAACTCGCAGTTGCTACTTATAAAGCCAGAATTGGGTGATATAAACTTGCAATTGCGAGTTATAAAGTCAGAATTGTGAGATATAAACTCGCAATTCTGACTTTTTCTCAGAATTGTGAGTTTATATCTCACAATTCTGACTTTATAAGATGCAATTGCAATTTATTAAGTCAGAATTGTGAGATATAAAGTCGCAATTCTGAGAACATATGTCTTTTTTTCCCTCAAAATTGAACTTTATAACTCGCAATTGTGAGTTTATATCTCACAATTCCGAGAAAAAAAGTGAGAATTGCGAGTTTTTATCATGCAATTCCGAGAAAAAATGTCTGACTTTTTTCCCTTGCAATTCTGACTTTTTTTCATACAATTGCGACTTTATATCTCGCAATTCTGACTTTATAACTCACAATTGCGACTTTATATCTCGCAATTCTGACTTTATAATTCGCAATTGCAAGTTTATATCTCGCAATTCTGACTTTATAGCTCACAATTGTGACTTTATATCTCACAATTCTGACTTTATAACTCGCAATTGCAAGTTTATATCTCGCAATTCTGACTTTATAGCTCACAATTGTGACTTTATATCTTACAATTCTGACTTTATAACTCGCAATTGCAAGTGTATATCTCGCAATTCTGACTTTATAGCTCACAATTGTGACTTTATATCTCACAATTCTGACTTTATAACTCGCAATTGCAAGTGTATATCTCGCAATTCTGACTTTATAGCTCACAATTGCGACTTTATATCTCGCAATTCTGACTTTATAACTCACAATTGCGACTTTATATCTCGCAATTCTGACTTTATAATTCGCAATTGCAAGTTTATATCTCGCAATTCTGACTTTATAGCTCACAATTGTGACTTTAAATCTCACAATTCTGACTTTATAACTCGCAATTGCAAGTGTATATCTCGCAATTCTGACTTTATAGCTCACAATTGTGACTATATATCTCGCAATTCTGACTTTATAACTCACAATTGCAAGTTTATATCTCGCAATTCTGACTTTATAGCTCACAATTCTGACTTTTTATCTCACAATTCTGACTTTTTTCTGGCAATTGCGAGTTTACATCTCGCAATTCTGACTTTTTTCTCAGAATTGTGAGATATAAACTTGCAATTGTGAGTTTTAAAGTCAGAATTGTGTGATATAAACTCGCAGTTGCTACTTATAAAGCCAGAATTGGGTGATATAAACTTGCAATTGCGAGTTATAAAGTCAGAATTGTGAGATATAAACTCGCAATTCTGACTTTTTCTCAGAATTGTGAGTTCATATCTCACAATTCTGACTTTATAAGATGCAATTGCGATTTATTAAGTCAGAATTGTGAGATATAAAGTCGCAATTCTGAGAACATATGTCTTTTTTTCCCTCAAAATTGAAGTTTATAACTCGCAATTGTGAGTTTATATCTCACAGTTCCGAGAAAAAAAGTCAGAATTGCGAGTTTTTATCATGCAATTCCGAGAAAAAATGTCTGACTTTTTTCCCTTGCAATTCTGACTTTTTTTCATACAATTGCGACTTTATATCTCGCAATTCTGACTTTATAACTCGCAATTGCGACTTTATATCTCGCAATTCTGACTTTATAACTCACAATTGTGACTTTATATCTTGCAATTCTGACTTTATAATTTGCAATTGCAAGTTTATATCTCGCAATTCTGACTTTATAGCTCACAATTGCAAGTGTATATCTCGCAATTCTGACTTTATAGCTCACAATTGTGACTATATATCTCGCAATTCTGACTTTATAACTCACAATTCTGACTTTATATCTCGCAATTCTGACTTTATAACTCGCAATTGCGAGTTTATATCTCACAGTTCACAGTTTTCTCACAGAGAAAAAAAGTCAGAATTGCAAGTTTGTATCACGCAGTTCTGAGAAAAAAAGTCAGAATTGTGAGATAAAAAGTCGCAATAACCTTTTTTTATTTTTTATTCAGTGGTGAAAACGGGCTTCCATAAAAAAAAGACTAGTTTATGAGTTGAGAAAGTGAAATTAGTAACAGCTTTGAGTAAGTTTTCAATTTTTCTTAGTGGCAACCCTGCTCGCTTTGATCTTTTATGGCCTTTGTGAAAGGAAATGGAAGTTGCGTTTTGTTGGCTAACCTTAACAAAACGATGTTTTGACAAACTGTAGCACATCCGCACTCACATGATTCACAAACAGTCTAGCCGCCGCATACACCTTCCTCTTGCCCTAGGCTGACCCGCGGGACAAAGGCATGCCTCTCCCCTGCTGTGCAACTCCGTTCAACCCAAGACTGATAAATGTGGGCCGGTCACTCTTGTCCACCCCCTGCTGCCTCTGCATGGGGGTGAGAAACTCAGTTGCTATGCCAGTTGCTATGTTTTTGGGGTTTTCAGGAAGTCATTATAAAGGAAACTGTAGTATAGGGGACTGGTTTCGCAATTAGAGGCTGGAGTCAAGTAAAGTTTTAGCAAAAATGTCAAAGAAAAAAACAAGTATACAAATAAGGGAACAAAATGTGAATAAATAAATGTAATAAAATACAATGAAATATGTATAATAATAAATAAATACAGAAATTTGAGAATAAACACAATAAACATTTATATAAACATTTGAACATTTTGCAAAACTACAAAAACTATTAAAATTATGTGCACTATCGTACAAAAGTTTGGGCTCAGCAAGATTTTTTTTTAAAGAAATTAATACTTTTATTTAGCAATGAAGCATTAAATTGAACAAAAGTAACAGTAAAGACATTTATAATGTTACAAAACAAAACAATCAAATAAATTTGGTTCTTTTAAGCATTCTATTTATTAAAGAATCCTGAAAAAATGTTGTATAGTTTCCACAAAAATTATTAAGCACCACAACTGTTTTCTATATTGATATTAATAAGTATAATAAATGTTTCTTGAGCAGAAAATCAGCATATTATAATGATTTCTGAAGGATCGTGTGATACTGAAGACTGGAGTAATTATGCTGAAAATTCAGCTTTGCATCACAGGAATAAATTACATTTTAAAATACAAAACAGTTATTTAAAATTGGATTAATATTTTACAATAATACTGTATTTATGATAAAAAAATGCAGCTATGGTTAGCACAAGACTTCTTTCAAAAACATAAAGGAAAAAACGTACCAGCCCCAAACTTTTAAACGATAGTGTAAAATTGGAAATAAATGTAGAATAAATGCTCAAAAATAAATAAATACATATGTGATAAAATTTTTTGAAATGTACATAAATTCTAGATAAAGGAGAAATTTTATTCAAAATGAATTTATTTGCATATTTGGGGGAAAAAAAACAATTATTTAAATCTTGCTTAAAATTTACTTCAGATTTTCCCTTAAACAGTTGAACCTTTTTGGGAAACTTGATAAGGAGCCCTATCTATTTTGACACAGTCAAGATGACAAAACTACCAGAAAATGGTAAATAACTAAAGCATGCTGATGTTTATATTGCTCAAGCGAGACTGATTTCTCCCAGTATCTCCTTCAGTTCTTAACCTACTTTTCCTGTTTTCTTTAGACATTTACGAGATCCGGCAGTGACTGTAGGAGAGCTTACATTCTCATACATATATCAAAGTCTCCGGAGAGCTGAAGTGGTATAACACATGCTGTAATGAAAATACAACTTGTTGTCCTGCCCTAGTTTGAGCCCTGCATTTCCTGCTTAATGACGGCACCCCTCACTTGCTGGATTCCTTTGAGTAGGCCTAATTTTTGCTCTTTTTTGGCAGGATAAACTAGTAAATATCCTTTGAGGACTTTTAAATGAAAATTACATATAAAATATGGTGATTTTCAATTTCTAACTCCCTCTCTCTCTGACTGAGTGAGCGGTTGATTAACAGATCTGAGGCCGCATGCAGACAGAGCTGATGGCGCCGACACGTCGCTTCTAATTAATCCAGTGCTGCATCCAATCAAGAATGTGTTGAGGCATGTTTAACAAGACCATGACACAAATCACGGTCACTTGTTTCCAGCTCAGCCCAAGCTGCTGGCTGAAAATACCCTGTCTACTTGCTTAAAGATACACTACCAGTCAAAAGTTTTTGAACAGTAAGATTTTGAATGTTTTTTAAGGAATTCCCTTCTGCTCACCAAGCCTGCATTTATTTGATCCAAAATAGAGCAAAAACAGTAAAATTTTTAAATATTTTTACCATTAAATATAACTGTTTTCTATTTGAATATATTTTAAAATATAATTTATTCCTGTGATTTCAAAGCTGAATTTTTTAGCATTACTCTAGTCACATGATCCTTCAGAAATCATTCTAATATTCTAATTTCTAAAATTTATATCACATTTTTAGCATTTATTCAGGTTTTTTTGATGAATAGAAAGTTAAAAAGAACAGCATTTATCTGAAACAGAAATCTTTTGTAACATTATAAATATCTTTATCATCACTTTTGATCAATTTAAAGCATCCTTGCTGAATAAAAGTATTCATTTCTATAATCTCTTTCCAAAAAAAAAAAACTGACTCCAAGCTTTTGAATGGTATAGTGTATAATGTTACAAAAGCTTTTTATGTCAGATAAATGCATATCTTTCTATTCATCAAAGTTTTTTTTTTTTTTACTCAACTGTTTTAAATATTGATAATAATAATAATAATAATAATAATAATAATAATAATAATAATAATAATAAAAATGTTTCTTGAGCAGCAAATCAGCATAGGCTATTTGAATGATTTCTGAAGGATCATGTGACACTGAAGACTGGAGTAATGATGCTGAAAATTTAGCTTCAATCACAGCAATAAATTATATTTTAAAATATATTCAAATAGTAAGCAGTTAATTTAAATAGTAAAAATATTGTTTCACAATATAATTGCTTTTGCTGTATTTTTTCCCACATTAATAACTAGGTCTAAATGGAATCTGAAGCAGAGCTATTATTGTTAAATAATAATAAAAATGAGAAATATTCCTTTGGCAACTAACTAAAATAAATACTTTTAAGTACAAAAATCACTCGATCTAAAACTGAAATAAATATTAAACTACATAAATAAATCAATAACTCTATAATAAATTAAACTATATATAAATATTAGGGGAGAAACTAATAAAAATGTCAAAAACACATACAAAACTATTAAAATTGAAACTAAAACTAACTGAAAATATAAAAATGAAAGCTAATTTAAAAATATTAATAAATAACATTATATAAATAATACTAAAACAGCACTTCACTTTTTCCCACAAATTTCCTGAGCTAAGTTTGGGTGAATTTATTTATTTTTGTTATTACTGTAGCTTAATTAGTAGCTGAAATCACAATCGAATTCTGAAAAATATTTGAATTACAAAGTAAAACCATACAAAAGTGTTTCAAATCTGCAAAATGTTGTGAGAATATTATATGGATTTAGTTATAGAAAGTGGACCCTAATAGTTGTTAGTATTAGTATTGTTGTATAACTCAAAACAAGCTCTGAATATGTACTAAATTCCTTCAAAAACTGCTTAACTTTCTGCAGTCTTATTGCAGCATAAAAAAACTGCGCCTTCATTTTACAATCTCATCTTTGTGAATATGTTTGACACTGTCACAGAGTTGAGAGGATGCCAGCAACTTGTATACGCTTTAGTTTTAATGGCATTTGAAGTGTCCACTCACTTCTGATATGTTCTGACTGCTACCCTTTCACAGTAGCGGCACTGGCCGAGTGCCCACCTTGGCCTTGGGCATCTGTCATATTTGGGCCTTGACTTTTTGTCTGGTACCAAGTTAATGTAGCTTCTCGACCGTTGATTCGGGAAAGGCAAGCCCAGTGAGCTGCAAAAAATAACATTTGGTTTGCATGAGCTGGGAAGTTTACAGATAACTGGCTAATTGTAGACTATCGATGTAAATGGTTTTGATACATTACATATATGTGATATTATCCCATACTAGCATAATAACGTGCAATGATTATTGAGTTTAAAAGGAGTTTTGATCAGCCGAGTACCAACAGTTTTTGAAAAGTTGGCACAAGAGTACCAGGAAGAACTTTTTTAATTAACAGGTAATACTTACATATCACTGGAGACTGGGAGGATGAGGATGTTGATTTAACGCCTTACGATCACAGGATCAAATAAGGTGATATTCCTCATTCGTTCTGCTAATCAACAGTAGTAGGATTGGTGATGCTGGCATGGTATCTGACCCTAAAGCCCAATGGCAGCCTTTTCACTGCACCATCTTTGCGAGTTGTGAACAAATGCAGTCTTTGTGTTTTTCCTCACTTCCTTACAGATTGTGTCAGAGATTATCGTATTTCTTGTTGGAGCTGGATGCAATAAACAAAGTGAGAGGTGCTTAATTAAGACCGAAAAGTTTTAATTGATAAGTTTACTATGTGTTTCAAGTTATCTCTATAAGAAATGATGGAAATAATTAACATACTAGTGCCAGAGTAAAGTTTTAATAACCCTAATCTTACTAACAAGAAGCTACCGTGCTAATATAATGTTTTTTTGGCATGGTAGCATGGTAATACCAAGTTTTTGGATATATACACTATTAGTAGTTTTGGGTTAGTAAGTTTTTTATGTTTATGAAAGAAGTCTCTTTGAATAGAAATAGAAATATACAGAAATATTTTGAAACTGTTTACTGAAAGCTTCTTTGTTGGAGCCAAAATGGTTCTTCTATAGCACTGCTATGAAACCCCCACTTTGGAACCTTTAATTTTAAAAGTGTATTTTTATGCACAGCCATTGTATAAAGAATTACACAATTGTACTAAGTAAACACATCTTACTACCATATCAAACAAAAGCGCTTGTACTATTAACACTAATTGGGGCTCTTTGAATTCTAACATCCACCTTGGGATTGTGGGATCTTACCGGGGTTACTCTAAAACAAGCCTAAAGAGTGAGAATGAGTCTATAGGCCACCAGAGGATAATTGACAAGCTCCTACAGTGAGGACTTGTCAAATGTAATGAGCACTGATGAATCATGTGTGATATGTAGAGGGATCAGGGATAAACAAAGAGCAAATCTGTAGAGGGGAGGCCCACAGTCTTCCCTGAGGTATCAGGTAAGGGATTCTGCTGCATGCTGGGTATTAGGAGAGCTGTGTGAGAATTTTGGGAGGTGGGGGGCAGTGGTCTTGAGGAATTGTGGGAGATGTTGACCATCGCTGGCAGTAAAAAGGGAGTACTCCCGCAATTATGTAAATGAGGCTGACTTTGATGCAAAATGCCCCAGACTGGTCACTAATGTTCATGGCTCGTGAAAGGGCAATACTCCCTAGGAGAAATAACGCATATTAGCTGAGTGGATGAAGAGAGAGTAAGTGAGAGAGATGTGGATTAGAGCAAGGAAACAAGCAGTGTTGCATGGACTCTTAATGAGAGTCGTAGGCGACTCCTCCAGCACAATACATTATCATATTTCCACGTAATTAGTTTGTTTTTCCACATGAAATGAAAAAACGGGTCGACGGTGCATCCAGTGCTGGAGGGTTAAGATGGGGTAGCCACCCTGCATCCACCTCTTCCTTCCTTGCATCCTACATCCACTCTCACCCCACCACATAACAACAACAATGCCCATCCTCCATTATCTGGGAATGACATGTTCATATTTGGATAAATGTAATTAATGTACAGGAAGATTAAGATTTCTACGTTACGGATCTCATGAATAGTGTATGCAGGCCAATCGGTACGGGTGAGGGGCATTTGAGAAGGTGAGAGTATATGTTAAAAAGAGACAAGAGCAGATGACTTCTGGCACTGTTGCTCTATATCAAAACCCATGAGATCCCTCAGGGCTCAATATTGGGACCGCTTTATTTTGAAGAAATTCACTCAAACTATTCAGTTGAACAGAAATCACAGTGTTTATTCCTAAAAGTTACACAAAATATTTGCTAAATGGTCTTAAGGTGCACTGAATATTTTTCCCCCTCATTGAAAAATACAAATAATAGTAATAATAATAAAAAAGAAAGAAAAAAAATGTATGCTGACGACTCATATTAGTAAATGAATTTAACCAATTATAGACTTCAAAAAGTTTTGTTTTGTTTACTGTACATGGAGTGGGTCATCTCATGGGGCTTGACATGTTAAGATCACATGATTAGCTGAATAATACTCTTGTTAACCTCCATGTTATTGGACACTTTTGCTTGTGGAATAAATAAACCATAGTTGACTGCAAATAGTATATTTATGGAAGCCCAGTCCCGCCACTGAATAAAAAATAAAAATTGCGAATTTTATCTCACAATTCAGAATTTTTTTCTCGCAATTGCAAGTTTACATCTCGCAATTCTGAGTTTGTTTTCTCAGAATTGCAAGATATAAACTCGCAATTGCGAGTAATAAAATCGTGATATATACTCGCAATTACGACTTTTTTATATCTCACAATTCTGACTTTTTTCTCGCAATTGCGAGTTTATATTTCATAATTCTGAGAAATTCAGAATTTTCTCAGAATTGCGTGACAAACTCACAATTGCAAGTTATAAAGTCAGAATTGTGAAATATAAACTTGTAATTCTGACTTTTTTCTCAGAATTATCTCAGAACTTTATAGCTCACAATTCTGAGAATTGTGAGAGAAGTCAGAATTGTAAGTTTATATCTTGTAATTTTGGCTTTATAACTCCCAATTGCGATTCTGACTTCATATCATGCAGTTCTGAGAAAAAAATGTCATGACTGCAAGATGTGAACAATTGTGAAAAAAAAGTCAGAATTGTGAGATAAAAAGTCAAATTACCTTTTTTATTATTTTATTTTTTTTATTCAGTGGTGGAAATGGGCTTCCATACGTATTTCATATTACAATGGCATCTGTAAATAGGTTTTATTTATTTATTTATTTTTAAAAGCTAGTTTTAAAATTTTAGCTTTTGAATCTCTGGATCCACACTAGGTGTCAGTGTAAATCAACTGCCATTTGGACTGATGAAAAAAATTATTGAATGCACCTTTAAATAATGTGACACCTTGTTATTTAGACACTGTCAATCAGTGACAGATTTCATATACATTTACAATAAAATTTGGTTGCATATACAATACAGTAAAGAAGTTGTTTAGTTTTTAATAATACTCGTCCACCAACAACTTTATGTGGGAAGGGTGTTGTTCTTGGTCTTATTTGCTCACAACTATATGTTGAATTGGTGAAAGACGCAGCATAAGTCGTGTGTTGTGTTCTGGATAAAGGTCTGATGTGACAGCCACGCACAGATTTACCAGCGGCTACAGTAGCCACGTGTCTCCTCTAGTGCGCGATGAAGCAGCAGCGCAGTAACTTTGCATTAGAGAGAATGGCTGGAGTAAACTTGGCCACCATCCTAGCATCATGCCTCATCGCTTACTGCCTAAAGAGGATGGAAGCTTCAGCCACTGTTTTTCAGAGCTTGTTCAAATAAATCTTGATGAAACGCATAAAACTTCAACTGGTCTAAAATATAGGCTGTGTGGCCTTATACTAATTGAATACATAGCCACACTGTAAGAATCTAGATCGAATTGTTAGAGCAGTAGGTTTGTTTTCACAGATGACATTTACTGATGCAGTAACTAATAAGTAGGTCAAATTTAAACTTAAAAATCATGAATATTATGGACACAGAATTGCATACAAAATCTACAGTTAGTAAACATAACTAATGCAATAACACCCAATGGAGATCTTGCCTTGTTTGTGTACTGTGCATCCTCTCTCACTTCCTTTTTGTTGCAGACTTGGTCTCGCTAGGGCTGGAGAATCTTGGCGGGGCAGCTCGCGCAGACAAGGGCAGCGTGGCATTGGTCCAGAGCTCTGGCCACATCCCAGTTCAAGCTTAATCACAGTCTCTGGTCAGTACAAGGCCCTTTCCCTTTCACAGCCAGCTGACATCAGAGCGGTCTGGGACAGGGGAGCAGAGCTGGCTGCCATCCGCGCGGCTCTGCCTCCATCCCTGGCTGCTCACGCATGCCAGACAGGTGTGTAATCTTCAGTTGGAGACGATGGAGGATGGTAGGTACTTCAGATCAGCACACATAGCCCTGGCAAAGAGGGGGTCTGGGTGAGGAGGGGAGGAGGAGGAGTGGGAGGACCTGCCAAAACCATGAGCACAGATTGCGCGGGAGAGCCAAGCCTGGGCCTGCCAAGCCTGGGTGACCTAGTCGCAATCTTCGTCCAGACGCCGGGTGTCTCAAGGTGTCAAGTGGCTTTTGTATTTGTGTACAATCAGAATGTAAATGCGTCTTAGGTTATGCTGTCCACGTAAAGCAAGGAGGCTGACTCATTCTGATTAAAACAGAGAGGACAATGTTATACAGACAGCACAAGCAGAATACGTCACATAACAGGGAATACAAGCTCAAAAAATGCAAGCTCATCAAAAGCCATTCCTCCCCTGACATTTTCTATTTGTCCCCACTTTTTGGGATAAAAAAATCAATTTTGGCATAATTAATAGGGTTAAGATGGGGGGAGGATGCCCTCTTAAGAACAATATGGATTTACTTTTTAAATTATAACATATTTAGATATATAGCATATCCACAATGATACATCAGCCAGTGTGTTTTTATAGGAAAGACAATATTTGCTAACTTAGCCGTTATAGCACAAAGTGTAAAATAGGGGTAAGATTCCCCACGGATAAACTTTTACGGAATGTATGAATGACTTTTGATATAATTATTATTATTATTTAGATATAACTTAAAGTGTCATTCTTGTAAAATACTGTCAACTCTTCTATTTAAAGTTTTATTTTGACAATTTAGTTGAATAATTGATTAACTGATGACAGACAAAGCAGAATCCCAGTAAAAGATTCATTTGGAAAGTAAATTTATTCTACTAATATATATTAGAATTTATTTAATTGGCCATATTTGTATTGAAGATGTCGTAATAGCAACACTAGGAGTGAAAATTTAAAGTGCCCCTATCATGGGTAATGAAAGGTTCATATTTTGGTTTTTGGAGTCCCCAACAACAGGCTGAGATGCAGGCAAGGTCAAAAAAACACTTTCATTGTCTTATAATATGCATTTATTTTTACCTTACTTGCTCAACGACTCCCAAACGATTAGTTTAACGATTCATTTTTTTCAAACCCCTCCTTTGCGTGACGCTAATCTGCAGTCATTGGTCCGATTGGTCTCATTTCATGACGTCAACATGAAACAGCTTGGGATTCATTTTAAAAATGACTCGTTTCAATGATTCAGAGTCGACTCTTTCTTTTGAGAGACAATAACTTTATACAAGGTGCACTTTCAGATTTAAAACTTTGCAGGATGTTTTCTTTCACTTAGAGCTGTGTTACACACTGCATGAAAGGTAATTTTCAAAAATCCATAATAGGGGCACTTTAATGATTTCACTCATTTAACTTACAGGTTTTAATGAAAGTGAAGATGTCTGAAATGTACATCTAATTCATGGAAATATTTTGAATTTTAAATATCTACCCCATTACATGTAAATACAATAAGTATTCAATTTAAAAATAGGCTAATAATACTAATAACATGCCCATGCTACTTGGGGTCCTCTGTGCCAATTTGGGTGGTGAGGGGATTCATTTAACCTCAGTGGTCTAATTTTATCTTTTTATTTCAAAATACTATAATTTTTACTCCACAAATCTAAAAACATTGATGTGTCCACCTCGGTAGAAATCGCGTTTCGGGCCCCCTCTGCCTCGTCGGGCCCTTGGAATCTCCCTAACCCACCCCCCCACCCCTCTTACGGCACCCCTGTTCCAGAGACACAAAATTAGATCAATTAACCACAAAACTGTTTCGACTAAAATAATAATAAAAAAAAGTGTAGCGTTCATGTGACGAGGTAACCATAACAACACTATGCGCTTTCTGTAATGTTATGATCTGCATTGGACGGTACATTGATAAAACACAAGTTCTGTCATTATATCTCACATTATTATAGATTTACATATCACAAATATATTGCGAAAACCTTTAGTGTTGCTTAAAACACTTTTAAGATAGTTGACTTTTAGGTATTGCGCAAAAATGCGGATGACATTTGCACTTCAACAGAATGTGCCGCAAAAATTACCTAACGTTACAGAAATTCCAGAAAAGTTTATTTTAAACGAATCTGCATTAACTGTTTTGATATCTATTTATATTACGTTCTGCAAGTAGGATATGTTTCACTGTGACCCGCGTTATCTCTTCAAAGGACCCATATAAACACTTACTATTGCTTTCATAAACTACAAATAATACGTGAGTATAAAGGCCTGTTCACACCAAGCACGATAACTATAAAGATAACGATAAAGACATAGTTCTAAAAATTGTTCTCAATATTAAAGAATAGCAGAGTTCACACCACAGCTATAACGACCCTGCTGAAAAAAACAGCATTATGCTGGTTAGGTAAGTTTTGACGCTGGGAGGCTGGTTTATGCTGGTCCTTTGCTGGTTTATGCTGGTACTTTGCTGGTTTATGCTGGTCCTTTGCTGGTTTATGCTGGTCCTTTTGCTGGTTTATGCTGGTCCTTTTGCTGGTTTATGCTGGTCCTTTGCTGGTTTATGCTGGTCCTTTGCTGGTTTATGCTGGTCCTTTTGCTGGTTTATGCTGGTCCTTTTGCTGGTTTATGCTGGTCCTTTTGCTGGTTTATGCTTTTCCTTTGCTGGTTTATGCTGGTTCTTTGCTGGTTTATGCTGGTCCTTTTGCTGGTTTAAGCTGGTCCTTTTGCTGGTTTATGCTTTTCCTTTGCTGGTTTATGCTGGTCCTTTGCTGGTTTATGCTGGTCCTTTGCTGGTTTATGCTGGTCCTTTGCTGGTTTATGCTTTTCCTTTGCTGGTTTATGCTGGTCCTTTGCTGGTTTATGCTGGTCCTTTGCTGGTTTATGCTGGTCCTTTGCTGGTTTATGATGGTCCTTTGCTGGTTTATGCTGGTCCTTTGCTGGTTTATGCTGGTCCTTTTGCTGGTTTATGCTGGTCCTTTTGCTGGTTTATGCTGGTCCTTTGCTGGTTTATGCTGGTCCTTTGCTGGTTTATGCTGGTCCTTTTGCTGGTTTATGCTGGTCCTTTTGCTGGTTTATGCTGGTCCTTTTGCTGGTTTATGCTTTTCCTTTGCTGGTTTATGCTGGTTCTTTGCTGGTTTATGCTGGTCCTTTTGCTGGTTTAAGCTGGTCCTTTTGCTGGTTAATGCTGGTCCTTTGCTGGTTTATGCTGGTCATGTGCTGGCAAAGAACTAGCATAAACCAGCAAAGGACCAGCTTAAACCAGAAAAAGGACTAGCATAAACCAGCATCCCAGCGTAAAAACATACCTAACCAGCATATGCTGTTTTTTTCAGCAGGGGATAAAGGCACAGAGAAACGATATCGTTGGAACCACTTCCAGAACGTTTTTTTTTTCCAGCTCATGAACGATAAAATCATTGACACCCAATCAGAATCAATCCTGCTGTCATGAGCTCGAGAACTTAAAGCGGCAGATGAGCGTGCGCTTAGAATAATCTGACGATATATGTCACATACATCAACTCTTATGATTATGATTACGCCTATGAACATTTGGGGTAAGTAAATAAATAAATAAAGAGTCTGATGTGAAGGCCATGTATGCAAATGAGTGAAGAAATGTCAAATTTGCATACATTTTCAGTGACCCCCGTCGCTGTCTTCCTCCCAGCAAACACTGCCATCTCCTCTGACAGCTCAGGCCATTGTCCAGACGCTCTGTTTTGAATACGGCCTGTCAGAGAGAGTGAGTCTGATGCGAGGTGACAGCAGATACAGCCTGAATGACTGACCGGCCACTGACACACACACACAGACACCAAAGATGTGCTCTGGGCCTAGCTGAAGTCCTAGAAGAAATACAGAATAAAAGCCACTCAATTATGCAAATGTTTCTGTTAATTTAATCAATTACATGTTGACTGTACATCAAAAAATATACAAGTAACCTGGAGGTCTCATAATATGCAAAGAGGCTTTTGACTGAAGCTAGAACAAGGGGACAAGAGCAATCTTATAAGATAGTATGTGCATGGACAGGCTGTCAGTCAAGATTTTCAGTCAAAGACATATTACACACTCATTGTGTGTGTATATTATATACATATACATATACATATACATATACATATAACATGCATTTAATTAGATATAGACATATTTAAGATATTTATTTACTCAGAATTAGAATGTATTTTTTTACTCAGAGTTAAAAAAATACATCTACCATTAAAGCCATGGGTAGTTTATATGAGCACACCTCGATTAAGGTGTTTTGCATTTGGATTCCCTCTGCTGGACTTTATTGGCAATGCAGCAGAATCAATCCTTGCAATTGTGCTTAATTTATTGAGACTGTCTCTGATAATTTGACCCCGATTAAATAAACAAGAAAGCTACTCAGTTCGCAACTTAAAATGCATGAAGGTTTGGCTTTATGGTATTTGTAATTGAAATCTGCTTAAAGTGGGCTAGCATTTCGGAAATGCAAATTTGAGGACAATGATTTAATCTGCACGATTAATATATTCATTTATGTTCCAGGTCCCCACCTTGCATTACGCTGTTTAATTTAGATGAAGTCTTGCCTGGAGGAGATGAATTTTATAAGCCAAATATATCAGTGATAATGTCAAATGTCTGGTGGGCTGGTTGCCAAGAAAGAGAAAAGAAAAGAAAAGAAAAGAAAAAAAATTCTATTTTAGCTTTCAACACAGATAGCAAAATAATGGCTTTTATTTAATGCAAGCAAATCATATGCTTACATATATATACTTTATTAACAATATTGTATAAATTAATGGATAATAAATGTAATTTAAAGGAAAATATATTAATACAAAACTGATCATTATGTGAACCTAATATTTAATATTTATATTACAAATAACAACTGATAATTGAAGCAATTTTTGGTGTAATTTAATATTCATACTTTATTAACAAAATAAATAATAATATACTTTTTAACAATATTGTATAATGTATATTAATTCATGATTTTAATTAGGTAGATTTAAATTATAATTTAATAATAAAAAACTGATAAATAAAGGCAAATAAAAATACATTTTGGTGTAACTTAATATTTATATAGTTTAATAAAACAGACATTTCTAAAGAACTGTAAGCATTAAAATTAAACTAATGTCATATTTAATCCACATACATTTTAGTTTTGCTTCAGGACACAATATCAAATCTGAAATCAATGTTTAACATAGTCTAAAATGGTTTTATGTATTTATTTATAAATTTTTTACATTGCATAAATTTGTTTATGATTTTTGAGGATGAGCGCATGTCACATAACCTGCCCATGTTGGCATATGACAAATTTATCTGCTTCTGCCAAATGACAGATTAATTTGTGTCAAAGTACTGTAAAGTTTGATTAGACACACAAAAAAAAAAAAATTAAAAATTGCATTTTCATTTCATGTTTATTCGCTCCTGTTCCCGACTGTATTCACTAGTTGTGGACTACAGGACATCTTGGGGACTTCTGCCAAGTGCTTTGGTCTCCATGCTCTTGATCTACAGAGGTGTGTGGAGCGGATGTAATTTTATTTGACTGCTGCACAGTTCACCTGAGGCGTCAGCTGCTGCCTGACACGCTGAGCATTTAGGGAGCTAACACATCTATTATATATACATGAAACCTAACTTGGGCACAAACAGCAGATGTTGCCAAAGACGCAAGTTTTGTTGTCGGCTTAGCACGGGGAATTGTATAAATAGGACACGTTGGATACCCGTGTACATTCGTATTGCTTGCAAATGGACACACGTGCATAAACACCCCAAGTAAGAACACGCAAGGCCCTGGATGAGATAAGAAACAGCAGCGAATGTGGCCGGACGGTGTGGGAACGGAGATATTGGCCACAGTTGAAGACCTGGTTGTGAGCTGTGCGGACAGGAAACAGATTTCGCTCCTCAAACACAGCGTTCCTCAGCCAGATCCAGACTGTGAGTTCGCTGCCAGCCACTGTTCACAACCAGCCTGGCCACAATCACTGTGAAAACCCATTCTGTTTGTTGTGTCAATGTGCTGTACCAAAAAAAAAAAAAAAAAAAAAGAATAAACAAAAAAAACTTACAAGCCTAAAGTGGGATAGCTAAGGGGGGTTGGGTTGCCCACATGGGACAGGAGCCATCTCAAGCTGGACAGGTTCCCCATCATATGGCAGTCTTACACACAGCACATGGTTCTTGCTGAACATGACAGCCACAACAACTCTAAAGCCAAAGACACCGCGCTAGTTCTCCGTGCCATTTTGGAACGTGTGGATGGCTTGTCTTCAGTTGATGACTCGAGATAGCGTGCGGTGTCTTGAGTGCCGATCCTTTGTCTGAATGTTTGATGACATTGAGGCTTGAATGGAGCTAAAGATGTCGTACAACAAAAAGAACCATGCTGTTTCTTTCGTAACTTATGGTTTATAAATAATATTTTCACTGCGTGTGGTCACAATTTGAGAGTTAATGGACCACAGGATAGAACATTTTAAAAATTCGACCTTGTTGTATCTTAAAATAAACTCTTTCTCTTAAAGATAAAAAAGAGAAAAGTCTCACGTTGTTGTCCAGAGAAATCCTGGATGAAGGCTTTCAAAAATGCCTCAAACTGCTCCTTTGAGCAAAGTCTATAATCAAAAATTCTCTCTGTAGATTAAGCTGGAATAGGAGGAAGCATTTTAACAATGAAAAAAAAAAGTAGTAAAAAAGATATTTATAATGTAACAAAAGATTTGTATTCTAAATAAATGTTGTTCTTTTAAACGTATTTATCATTGAATCCTGAAAAAAAAAATAATAAAAAATCACAAAAATATTGAGGAGCACAAACGTTTTCAACATTGATAATAATAAGAAATGTTTATTGAGCACCAAATCAGACTGGAGTAATGGCTGCTAAAAATTCACAGGAATAAATTACATTTTAAAATATATTAAAACAGTATTAAAAGAGTATTAATGTATTAAAAGAGACTTTGCCCTCAGCCAAAACTATTTGCTCTGGAAGAAATAAGAGATTAATGTGACCAAAGACTGCCCGTTATATTTACCCAAAACAAATTATATCTCATGTTTAAACACTATAGATACATCAGAGCCAGCTGCAGATTGCAGAAGATCTGGTCGAGGTGAGGCTGTTCTCGGCGGGTTTATGAGCACTGAACGGCCGATGACGTCCTAGAGCTCACATCTCTGAGAACGTTGAAGAAAATTTTCAAACAGACATTAACTTTATAAGAAACTCTCAATTCTGTGACACAAAAACAGTATTATTTATAAAATTGTAGTGTATTTGGCATCCGCCATGACACTCTCTGTGAGAAATACAGCAAGCGGAGTGATACAAACGGTGAAATGTTTGGAGTTCTGTAATCACTAGAATATCGCACCGCTGGAAAAGGCTCTCAGCCAATTCTTCACAAATTATGCTGTCCACATTCATTTTAAAGCTCTATACCCTTTCGCATTTCTATATATCTTTGTGTCTATTTGTATTTGTACTTGTCCTAAGAAATAATAATTCTATAAGACTTGAGGCCCGTTCACACCAAGAACAATAACTATAAAGATAATTTTTCTTTTAATTCTAAGCGCACGCTCGTCTCGCCGCTTTAAATTTTCGAGCTCGTTATAGCAGGATGGATTCTGATTGGGTGTCAATGTTTGTATAGTGTGTATGTTAGTGATTCCAATGATATTGTTTCTCTGTACCTTTATCGTTATAGCTGTGGTGTGAACTCTGCTTTTCTTTAATATTGAGAACAATTTTTAGAACTATATCTTTATCGTTATCTTTATAGTTATCGTCCTTGGTGTGAACGGGCCTTTATACTGTCTAATACTGTGTGAACCTTAAAAAAAATCTAAATTACAGGCCCTTCAGTGAATTGTTGCAATAATCTCAGTATTATCAGGACGCTTTATATTTAATTACTCTTCATGAACAAATCAATAATTCAGAGGATCTTCTGAAGAAATAAAATCTTCACATACAGCAAAAACTCTCCCACTGTCAAAAAACCCTACAAAAGTATAATATAGTCTATAAATTTAGGAATTAGTTTTTAAAGAAGTTTTCAGTTTAAACTTTCAGTTTGATAAAGTGTGAAATATTAGTGCCACTAACTATATTAAACTTAATGCAAAAATAATGACTGTTACCGAACAGGTTTCCTATTCACTTAGTCAATAAAACAAATAGCCCCGCCCCAAACTTATGCTATTGGTCAATGCTGCTATGTCGACCACAGTCGAGCCCCAATATTTATACTTTCTGAGAATTTTGTATTTACAAATAGCTTACTTAATAATCATCTCTCTGCATGTAAAGAAAATATTTTAAGAGTAAGACATTGGAAAAAATTACAAAACTAAAATATCCTCAGCATTTGGCAAGTAGGTACAAGAACAAAGCCAGTTGTTCATGAATTTTGTCTAGGGGCCAAGGGCCAATTTCTAAGCTCAAACGCCAAACCTAGAGGCAGGATGAGGATGATGGGATTGCAACAGTGGCCAGTTGGAAACTGCATTCAAGTGGAGCTGCAGAAGCCTGATAGCACTCCAGCCAGCATAGAGTGACCAGGGCCAAAAAACGCTGGCCTTCCACTGACACAAAACTTCAAAGGTGACAACATGTTCTTGCGATTTTTAAAAAAACAAGATTAGGCTGATTCTGATGGCGGGTTGTACTGTCTAAACATCTGAACCTGAATCCTTTTTCTATCTGCTTATCCAGACGCTGCACCATTCCGCACCAGATTGCCAGGCCCCCTTTCTCCGCCACACATCAGTACCCAGCCTGCTGCCTGCTCCCTGAAGGATGGACCAACACCTGCTGTTGGCAGGCACTGCCTCCCCCTTCCTCGTTTCCCCATGCACTGTCTTCATGAGCTCCAGCGCTTCAGGGTGAGATACCATGGGGGAAGAAAAGGCTTTTGGGAAGAAGGAGGGGTTCGTTGAGACCCTGCTTGCTCCGTTCAGTTGAACCGGCTCAAGGTTCTTCCTCTTCATTGCCCGAAGCCCCTAGTGTTCCATCCATATGGTTGTCGCATCTTTTCTTTTCTGATTTTTTTGGTCTTGGTGGAATTACTGGATGGTTGACCTGACCTGCATACATTTAGGATGAAGGGGTGAAACTAACCAGAAAAAAAGAAGGAAGGAATAAATATAGCATGTGGTGAATACACAGTCATGCGCAAGAGTCAATGAGCCTCCATCTTCATTGACTAATGGGTCATATTATGGTGCAATAATGCTGCTTCACATTAATTCACGGATATGGTTGTTTATTCAAGAGTTCATCGGTTAGTTAAACATAACTAATAATCAAACCGGAAAAATTTTAAAAATTTCCTCATTTTCATGTCGTTCCAAACATGTATGACTTTCTTTTTTATGGAACATACAAGACGACACACAAAATTAGAAATTGTGCATATTTAAAAAACATAACTAATATGATAAAACACTACAATTATATATACTACGTTACATATAATTTGTATAAACTACATCGCTTTTTTGGTCACCATTCACTTTTATTGTATAAAAAGAGCAGCACCAACATTCTGTTAAACTTCTCCTTTTGTTTTCCACAGAACAATGTCTGTAAAATAAGGAATGAAATGAAGGTGAGCAAATGATAAACTAATTTCTACATTTCTAAAAATAAATAAATAAATAAAATAAATTAAATTAAATAAATGTAATAAAACACAAATAAAATACAAAAATAAATAAATAAAATAATATAATAATGTAACATTTTTTATTTTTTAAACTGCCTACAATTATAGTGTTTTCATTAAGATTTTTCATTAATGCATCCTGAATTATTCATGTTCATACTGCTTCAACATATTAAATTTAAATGCGAGCTAGAATGAACATGTATATCTAGATATTCTATGTCTACTTCCAATCTGAATATCAAATAATTGGGGGTTCAGTGACAAGATGGAGTTTCAGTAGTCTTGGCTCTCAAAGGGAGTGTAAAGACAACATATGAAACCTAATAAGATTTATGAGACTAAACAAAAATTTGGAAGTCCAGAGATGTTGCCAAAAAAAGAGAAAAATATAATTTAGTTTTTCCTCCTGAGGCAATACCTCTGAAAGGCCATTGAGCTCTTGCTAAGAGCATCTGCTGGCCTATGCTAATTTCAGGCCTGAATTTTTGAAGCCCAGTATGGAAGAGTCCTTTGGCTATATTTCATGCACGCATCTAGGTTAAAGGACAAGGGGAGGCTGAAATGACCGAGTGGACACAAAGACCAATAGTGGCCCTGATCTTTAAACCCTACACAGGGGAAACTAGGACATTGGATGGAGTTATTATTTTAACGTTCATGTTCATAGCACTCAACCAAAAGAGAAAAAGGTGGACATTTGAGTCTTTACAAAAACACATTAAGAACATGTACTAATGAAGTTAACTCAATTCTGCTGACAGCTCTCCTTAATCATGTCATTTAACCACTTATTACCCAGCATCTGTCTGAAGGCAATGTAGAACAACAGGAAAATTAGAAGAATATCTGACGCCAGCCATTGTTGCTTCAGCTTGGCTAAATGCAAATCTGCTTATTGGCAAATCAGGCTTATATTAAACTGATGCTCGACTGATAATTTAACTTTTTTTTTTTTTTTAAATAAAAACTCTTCTTCAAATGACAACAAGCATATCAATTTCTAAAAGCAGCAGAGTTCAAAATGTACTGGATTGCAGGAATGGCTCGAATACAATCACAGTTTCGCTTTGTGACTATGTTGAGCGATGTGAGCAGAGGGAGCGGTTTAGACGCATAATTGAACATTTAAAGAGGACAAGCTTGGGGTAATTACGCTAATTAAGAGCAGTAACTAATGAAGCCATCCCTCTTGCGACAGAGTCACAGTCCCTCGTACCATTACTCGCCATTAATCTTCCATAATCACCTATGTCGCGCGTTAGGGACATTCAGGCACGCAGCAAAGCATTTTGTGACAGCCAGCCAATGGGAGGAACATTTCAGTCCTCACAATGGCTTGTAATATTGCCCAACTAGACTAACATGATGAAATAAAATAGCTTTTAAGAGTATCGTTCACAGACCAGGCATACTAATTTAGCAATGTACTGTTGCGCACACTGCCAAATAAACTGGTACACACTGTCTCTTTCCAAAGTGATTTGAACTGTTTCACTGCAGGGCATTCTGGGCATGGACCACCACTCTAAAACAACCCTCAGTGGCTGCCATCCAGCTTCCGCTACTTTTTTTTTCCACAGTTCGAAATATATAAATGACAGCGCAGAGCCAATAGTGTTTTACATAATAATGAACAGTGATTGGATGATGGCCGTACAACTGCATTTTCATCTTGACTATGCTAAAAATATTCACGTTATGCAAATGGATACAAATACGGAAGTGCAATCAAAGGCATGAAAAATGGATCACTGATCAAGAAATCAGTTAAATAAGAGAAAGCACTGGCCCCACTTGGAAAATAGAGTTTTTAGAGAAATTTGAGCTGAAGAAGAAAGAAGGAAATTAATGATAACTGATGTCAGATTTTGTCACTGAAACATAACCTTGACGAACCATTTTAGTGCTGTCAAATGACTAATTGCGATTAATCGCATCCAAAATAAGTTTTTGTTTACATACTATGTATGTGTACTGTTGTTTATTTATTATGTATATTTAAATACACACACATACAGTATATATTTTGAAAATATTTACATGTATATACATTTATATATTTATATTATTATATTGTATATAAATATATTTAGTATATAAACATAGCATATTTTTCTTAAATATATACATACATGTGTTTGTATTTATATATACATAATAAATATACACAGTACACACTCATATTATGTAAACAAAAACTTTTATTTTGGATGCGATTAATCGCGAATAAGCACTATGATTTTACATATTTCAGTCAACTGATGAGAGCTGTATTGTTTCAACATTTAGCTAAATAAGTTAACTTACAACAGCTATCTGATGGTTTATCAAGAATGTACAGTGGCAGCCAAAACTTTGAAGATTTTTGAATATTTTAGATAGAAGAATGCTCACCAAGACTATTTATTTGATCTAAAATATGAGAAAAAAAGTAATATTGTGAAATATCATTACAATTCAGTTTTTTCCATTTTCATTTTTCTATACTCTGTTTTAATGGTTAAATTAAATTTTATTAATCAAAAAGCCTGTCTAATTAATTGAGTTTTACAGTTTTATCTTTCCCAAATTCTGTTTCTTTTTTTTATTAGTATTTTTTGGATTCCATTTTAATTGTTCTATTACATTTTAAAAATCAAAAGCATCTCCAATTAATTGATTTTATTTTTTTTTAAATTTATTATTATAATTTTTTTTTCAGAAATACTGCACATTTACATTTTTCTCACAAATAATAATAATATTTAATAATAAATAATATTTCTGGTAAATACTCCTTTAAAAAGTGTTTTTTTGATTATAATTTTATCATTAGAACACATGGATATGTTGTCATTCTTACACTATAATACTGAGCTTTGATTTCAGTGATTTGGACTATGAGATGGACACTTGCTTCTTGCACTCTATGTTGCACTTTACTTTTGCTTTTAAAAAAAAGGGATTTGGATTTCATTTGGTTTAATAAAATATAATTTAATAAAATATTCTTAAGTAAAATTGTTGATTTTTTGTGGGAAATTAATCATATAGATTAATCGATAAATTAGTTGATAGATTAATCGAAATAAAAATAGTCGTTAGTGACAGCCCTAATACACAGTTATATTCTTTGCCACCTTCATTCATCTAACAGTGAAGTATATACATGTTGTGATGAGAGAGGGAAAGAAATCTCACCCCGGATTCAAACCTGCATCACCCACATGACCACCAAGGCTGGCCACCGCACATGCAGTAACCACTAAGCCACATCTCAGTTAAATATTTACTAACTCGTTTGCATTTTCTTTTCAGGCCTTAGGTTTCTCAGGCTGTAGCTCAACACTGATCTTGGACAGCGATGCTACCTATTAACATTTAAACCTAGTGGACGACTGGATGTAAGAAGAATCACTTTACAGGCCAGCGGTGACACTCTTTAGGCCTTAACCCTGGTGTCCAAGTCCAGGCCTGTTCCAGAAGTCACCACCTGAGTCTGACACCAGACCTGAAGGCCTGCAGGGAGGTAACAAGGTGCGAGGGCAGCTCTCCAGGCAGAAACCAAACAACTAGGCTGAAAACAAATGAAAGCAGGTTTCTTTAGGCGCTAAATATATCGATTCGTAACTTAAAACACTGAAGGAACTTGCATAACTCAACACGGACTGCAGGGAGCACCAGATCAGAGCTAAAACACACTTCTGTCGTCAAAGCAGAAAGGTGGTTTGGAAATCTACCATCCTTTGGGTTTGTGAAAGAACAGTGGCAGTATCACAAAGTGCAGAGGCTTTTTTAATGCCGTCTCTGGGGGGGACGGCGCTACACCAGGCCAGTGTGACTGCCAGACAGCTCTGCTTGTCTGTTAATCTGCGCTCGCTGTGAAAGGGGGGCAAGCGGACAGCGCTGCCAAACACGAGACGCACTGCAGATGGCAACACTTCCATATTCTGTTTCTTTTCTGGCCGACTTTCCTTCTCACCCGCCGTTATTCATATGCATGAATGTGCTGTGAATACGAGCACCGTCGCTTTCCCCAATTCCTGTTTCACTGTTTTCCCCCCCTGCAGATTCATGCATAATGTTTCACATTCGGCGAGGTTCGGATGCACTACGTTTCCAAAATGTCGAGCGTAAATGTCTCAAACGAGCACGATGGAGATGTTACTTACAACCAGAGTAAAGCATGCCCGTGGCACACTAGCTCAAAGTGCTTGTGATGCCCGCATGCTTTTTCTGGGCTTGTGCCGCAGCACTGCGATGGACATCTGCTGGGGCTTGGTGAACATATGTTTCCACAGCGCTCCATTTCCAAAATGAAAAACATAATGTCTGTCCAATTAAATATGCAAAAAACAAACACCTTTTTAACTAGCTCAAAAGACATTTTGTCGTTTTGAAGTTTAATATTTTGATTTCGTGACTCTTCGGGAACTTTTCTGAGACACACTGACAGCTGTTAAGAGCGTTTCTAACAGGATGTGAACAGGTTTTGAATTTTAGAGAATTACAAGTAAAGCTATTTTAACAGTATTTAGTATTTTAAGATAAAAAAATAACAACATTAAAATTTCTGTGAAGTGAAAAGCTGCATGTTTATAATAAATAGATCCATCAAGGCATTTTAGCTTAAAACTGTCACTTCTGGTTAAAATACCGGTCCATAATAACACCTTTAAGTCCATCCCCTGTTGTCCTCTCACATCAAAATCTACCAGTATATTTATTTAGAAATATTTTGGATTGTTTTGTAAATGGTGCTTGATCTGTGCATATTTCTCTCCTGATTCAGATAAGATGACTTTTTCACTGGAGAAAGCAATATTATGGATATGGACTCATATTTTAGCCGGAAGCGATGGTTTGCAGTTAAAAACATCTTGATGTATTTGTTTATTACAAATACACAGCTTTTAATTTCATATAACATTAATTGATGGACTGGAGTGGTATGGATTACTTGTGGATTATTGAGATGTTTTTATCAGCTGTTTGGACTCTAATTCTGACGGCACCCATTCACTGCAGAGGATCCATTGGTGAGCAAGTGATGTAATGCTAAATTTCTCTAAATCTGTTTCGATGAAGAAACAAACTCATCTACATCTTGGATATTTTGAGGGTGTGGAAGTTTTCAGAAAATTTTGGGTGAAATTTTTAACTGGCAGGTTGTGAAAAGTCTTAAAATACATGTTTTTTTTCTCCAAATGAACACAAAATTAAAATCTAGCTATTGGTTTTTAAATGCAAACACATTGTATATAAAGTAGCTTAAATAAATAACTATAATAAGCTCATCACCACTAACTCAGTGTATTGTTATGATCCCGAACATGACAAAATTAATTGCATTGTTTGATCCGAGCCAGTCCAGCGTGAAGTCTGTTGTTTGTCCAGTTAGCACATGGATATGATTAACTGTGGCAGGAGGCATGAAAGCACTGAGCCTTACTGTAGGCTGATCAAATTAATTATGCTAAATAGCAAAAGAGCGAGAAGGCCAAAACTACATTGTTCGATGTGATCAGTGCTTAGTCCACACCAACCGCTCGACTGACTGCTAAAGCTAAACTTTGCAAGGAATATAATTTACGGTTTTCAGTGTTTTATGTCACAATATGTAAAATCACCTAACAACAATTTGTCACAATGTGTAAAAGCATTTTGATGCATATTTGACAAAGAACATGAGGTTTCATCTGGAGCACTGTAAAAAAAAAAACTGGTTGACATTACTTGCAAAAGGATTGTTTTAAAAACTTAACATTAACAACTACAACATATACCCATACCCATACATGATTAAATTATTCAAGCACAAGAGCTCATTGTCCCTCAGTTTAGCATATAACATAATGAACGCAGTTAGAATTGGTATTTCAATTGTTAATGAGTCAAATTTGTAGTCAAAACTTTGAGTAGAAGAACAGAAGCCTCACAGAAGGCCTCAGTTCAAGACTTTAATCCGATAAGTTTTAGGCTTAGTTGGCTGCAGAGCACCTTCAGTAGCCCACTGTCTTTCTCGTCCCCTCCTTTCTACAGTACCTTTCTCCATTTTTCCTCATTTACTCTCATTTTTCTCTCCACACCTTATCTTGCACACAAGGCCCAAAATCTCAATATGTTGTGCACCTATAGTGACAATTTTCAATTAATGCCTCCATTCATCACCGTACAGTGATCTAATTCTGGATGTCCCTGTTCTAGAGGGAACAGTGTGCTACGATTTATGATGCCTGGGACACAGTAGCTCAGTTTACCCTGATGGACGTTTTCATCCAATCACATCTAATAAATTATGTCAAGTAGGCCTACAGACTCATTATTTTTGTGTACACACCAAACAGTCATCATAACAATAAACAGTTGTGTTTTTCTTCAAGTATGAGTACTGATTTATTAAATGTGTCCACTTTTTTTCTTGAAACATCATGAGCACTTTCCCCACAGTGTCATTTTATATTATCTTACAATAAAATCACTGACTCCTGCTATGCTAATCTGGCAGCTAACATTTCCTAAATTCACACAATATTTCCACATATTTTGAATACTCTGACAAAGCTTCATTGGGAGCGATGCAGAATAATGCAGAATTAATATCGTAAATATTTATCTTGATTGATTCATTAAGATGAAGAAACATAGGCCTAATGTGATTTTAAGCTAAACGCTCAGTTGAAAAATCGTTGATGATCGTCAGTAAAATTGACGGCTTTTTTAACGCCTATGAATCTTTAAGATATACCATTATATATTTTTTCAAGGTATTTATGAATAATATTTCTTGACCTCTGAGGCAAAAACAGCATTTCCAATATTCTGTAGCCTACGAAAAGATACGTTGTGGCTTATGCGCATGCACGAAATATCGGTTTCCCGCGTCAACCAAGCAGCTGCGCGTGAGAAAAATATTTGATCTGTGTATCTTTTACTAAAAATATCGTTTCACTGTTCATTAACGGACAAGTCGAGATAAAAGTTATACTTAAGACCGTAATTTGTATATTTAAGATGCCATTTTATCTGAATTTAGTTCGTGAATACTTCTTAAATGTGTTAAGACAAGAAATGTTGGGTACACTGCCTATATAGGCTAGTACTATGTTATTTGGACATGAGGACAAGGTACCATCATCAAACATTGATATTTTTAGACTTTTACTATATTCTTTTAAATGCTTAAAACATGATGTAAGTATATATATAGCTAGCCTAGTAACTCAAAAATGATCTATCAATCTATCTATCGATCTATCTATTTATCTATCTATCTATCTATCCTTTCTCTCAAATCTAAATAAAAAATGAAATACATTATTAAATGAATCTAATGAATAAAAATACAATTAAATTAATTATATATAACAAAAAAAAAAAAATATATATATATATATATATATATATATATATATTATAAATGCTATTTATTTTACAGGACTGAAGAGATGGGGTGATGAGTGGGAAGATGAGTGAAGGTCAAGACAACAGTGCTGAGGATGCTGCTAGCTGACATGGGACATCTCAGTGACAGCTTTGGCCGCCATTCATCGCCATTCTCTGTGATTAACTATGATGTGCCAGGATGGACATCACTGAGGCGGGTATATTGTAGGGCAAGAGCCCTGCACCAAGCAAACCGCCTATTGCCTTAAATGGCAGAATGGCACCACATCTTGTTTTGGGGAGATGCAGCACTGTGGCATTTGGCATACCTTATCAGCATTTGGCCGCCATTCATAGTGTCTGCAGGGCTTTTTTTCTTCCAGCGTCCCAGTTTTCGTACTCATGCAACATAGCAAATCCTTCAAAAGTTGTATGTTTTTCTTGACTCAGCCATCAACTTTCCACTAACAAAATTGATGAATGCCTTCAAATGATCCATTATGATGTCTTTAAAGATTTGCGGGTATAAATAGCACTGAAGGACACTTCCAGAGAAAGGTTATCTGCCAAGCAGTTATTAATCTGTTGCGTGGGGTTAATTGTCTCGGAGTTTGTTCTCGTGTCAACATGGTAACAAAATGACCATCGCTTTAAAGGCATTTATCAACTCCAATATTTACAGGAAAAGTTGCTTGGGTGTGATTATAATGAACGTGAAGCTGATATAGCACATCTTGGCCCTGTGTAGATGCTTGAAGCAGATGGTCTTCATGGCCGTAGCTCAAGCCTCTTCCCTTTACCCGACTTTCTTATCTCTGCCAGGCCCTTAGTCTCAGGCTGTGCGCTTCTGGCACCCGTCACGCACGATATTCAGTTTTTCACGCACACAGGCTGTATAGACCATAAACACAAACAGATATGTGCGCACTGGGACCAGCTGTCCCTTTCGTTTCATGTTCTTACTTTTATTTGTATTATTTCCACACCATTTTGAATCGAATTTTTTCGAACTTGCACCAATATATAAATCTCCTCTATGAATATCAACGGCCGTGTTTTTCCAGACACATGCAGTGCAGCTCCAGTAAATTGTTCTGGATTTCATTCTCATTGATTCCAGACAGGTTTTTTCCAACAATGGGTGCATTATTGGATGGTTTTCCCTGGCTTCCTCTGGCAAATTGAAACATTTTGGACTGCGCTAGGGCAGACGACCATGCGGTGTGTTTCTAATTGGTGGAGCGCATTTGCAGCAGGTCCCTATTACTTTCTTTGTTTAGCGTTTGTCTAGCAGGCGAAATCAAGCGGAAGTTTTCCACAGTGGCATTAGGCTTCTATTTCTCTCACATTAATGGCTTATTGGGAAGTGTTTCTGTCATCGCTTGTCTGCAATAGTTTAAGCTCTCATGTCTCTTGAGCACTTGTTTTGAACTGTATAGCAGGCTTAGAGAATTTCTGCATGTGACATTTCAAAGACATTGTTGAGATATCAGTCATAACAGCTGAGTAATATCGATGCTAACAAGACCACAGATGACGAGGAGCTGTTTATTTGGCTTCATGCAATTCTCTTTACAGTTTAATAACCTGGAACATAATGGCATCTGCCAACAATCAGAAGGGAGAATGCATGGAAATAAACACTGCTGCTTCCTGGTTTTGTCAAATGCTCTCAAGTTTGCTCTGCTAGACATTTTTCTTTTGTCTAGAATTAGATTTTCTAGGATGTTGAAACTATTTCAGGCCATGCACAGGAGTATTATTCATACCAGCTGATAATTTTATTTTATTGCAAGAATTTAACAAATTATATTTTGACAGAATGAAAACTTTAAATTTGGCATGAAATTAACATTCATTCTATCTGATTTCATTTTGTTGTTATTTTGGGACTATTTTTAATCAAAATGTCAATCTTTCTTAAACAACAAACTAACAGTCGTTTCTTCCAATTCATCACGACTTAAATGCAACAAATTAACATCGTATTATTGCCCTTTCATAGCTCAAGTTATTGTTTCGGTTAAGTATAGCTTTTTGCTTCTCCTAAAATTCTTTAGGATAGATAAAAATAGACAAATAAAACCGTTATTTCTGTACATTAAGACAGTTCATATTGAGATCTTTGAGAACATTGAGATATCACTGAGTTTTCTTTGGAAACTACAGACAATTGTGATCATACAGATTGTTTTGGTTGTCATACTCAGTTTCGTAATAATTATACATAATTTTACATATCAACTGAAAAAGGTGTAGACTGAAGTGTTAGCTTATAAGCATAACTTCCACTAATAAGAACATCACTCCTGTATTAATCGTAAATTAATACAATTGTTTCAGGATTTTCATAAACAAATATATAACTCAAAATGAATATTTTATATTTGACCTTATTATTTTTTCCCCCTTATTTCTTTCTAAAATGTATTATTTAAACCCTTAATTCCTTGTCATGATTATTCCAGAGTTTCACCTCTTTAACAGACATACATCTGTTTGTTTTTATTTGTCGTATCAGCAATTTGAAAACCTTTAGTAACGTCAGTGTAGCATGGTTTCACGAGCATGTCGTGCATGGTTTGCAGGCTTCCAGCTGGTGTTTTCTGAATTTGCCACAAAACAGATCTTCATTTCGGCACTTGTACGCTATAGATCTATACCTTGTAAATTTCAGACCTGCCTTTGATCTGCTAAGTTTCTAGTAATACAGAATAACTGGATGTGAAGGTTTGGGCATTGCTAGGTGGCAGAGTACTTTTCCATTGCTAAAACTTGTGCCAGATGAAAGAACAGAAGTAAAACAGATGTAGACAATCATGTTTTGGAGCGTTTGAAGTAAAATAAGGTTAGCAAGAAGATGCCATACATGCACATGTGGTTACTTTTTTGATTTTTCACATTGACTGAAATAGACTTTCTAACCATTATATGAATGCAGCAAGATTAGACAAGTCTTAAATCAGAAAAAAAAAACTTTACTGCAAACTTGTTTTTTTTTTTTTTTTAGATTGTATTGAGACTAAGTCTTTAAAAATCTAATATTTATGACTTATGATAGAGATATCAGTCTTTAGAATGTCTAAACACTTTATTTTTGTGTAAATGCATACATTGTTTATTGAATACAGTTCTTTTTTTTCCCCCTTTTTTAATTTATAGGGAAAGGGAGCCAGCTATATATTCAAATATATTATTTTCCTCATCAGGAGAAAGTTTATTAAGGTAAGATTATGCTATAATATGTCACAAAGTGTTGCATGTGAAACTTGAGAGCAAGTTTAATCAAAGCAGGTCAGATCAGTGCAAGAGTGCCTTCTACTGGGGGAACGCGAGATTGATACCAACAATTATAATGTGTTCGTTTTGTCTAAATTATTTGTGTGCACATAAGAGAAGGTGTCAATTTTATCTTCATAATTCTTTTAAAAATCATTCTAAAAGATGAGTTTTGAATGTAAATTCTAAAAAATGCTAAATCTAGTCAAATCTTTATTTTCTGTAAATTATTAGTTATTAAGACAAATGACTTTTCAGCTAAATAATGTATTTATGTATGTTTACTACTCTAATAGGTTTGATCCAGAGCTCAACACACTCTTCATTTAAATGCATCTCTCCTAATTTATATGCAGTTTGGATCCACAAAGCTGTTCAGAAGCAATACCACTTAAACAGACAGCATTGTTGAAATGATTACCCCCCCAAGCTTCCGTAGTGAGAGGGCTGTAATTGCATTCCTGTGCAATGTTAGCCCATTCTTTGGCTGTGTGTGGACCCTGATGACCTGTGAGATGTATATAGTAAACAGTGCTTGCTGGCCGTATGGCACGGCTCCCAATCAGGGCTAGTGTCCAGACCCCTGCCGTTCTGTTCGCAAGATTATCTGCCGTCATTTCTCACCGAGCCCGGCATTACTGCAGCAGACCACGAGTTTTATTATGAGTCAGAAAGTCAACTTAAAATAGAAGAACTTACAATTAAATGTATAATAATAATAGTAAAAAAAAATTGAATAAAGCTAAAATTCTAAAAAAAGATATTCAAATAACTTATTTTATCAATATTGCTAATTAATTTAGTAAATTGTTGAATTTGATAAATGTTAAGGACATTTTGAGTAGTTAAAACTTATTTTATTTATTTATTTTGGTTAAAGCTTAAGAAATTTTGAAGAGGTGTGTTTTTAGTGTATTATTCCAATAAGTCGAGATGTTCTTAAAAAAAAAAGTAAAAGACTGAAAATTTAACCACCATTCTTTTTTTTAATCTGCTCATAGGTTTGCAGCTCACTTTTGCGATTAGTGACTCAGACCTTCGGATAAGGGTTACCTGTGGTGCTCCACTTCTCCTTTCCCAACAGTGTTCCCAATATCTCCGGCTAAATCACATTCCTCCGCCATCGTCACAATGGGAGAACTGTTTGATGGTTAGTCTCTCCCTCTCTCGCCCATATCTCAGGTATTCCCCTTACTTAGGAACCTGAAGCACCCCTCGTAACCTCTGTCGCTATATCACTTTTGAGCTTAGGAGGAAAAAAAAACGCATTTCATTTATATATAATATAAAGTAAAAAATAAAGTAAATTAAGAAAAAAGAAAGAGTGTTTTATTGTAAAAAATAAGTACTATAGAAACTCACAGAGGTTGGGACTCGCCGTAAATGATATTGAGATGGACATTGCCCTAACTTTGTTAATAATTTAAAGTAATATCATTTCAACATCGTAAAAGCAGAACTGTCAATAGGCATAAAAATATTTTTGTTGGTGCGCTCTACGATTCAAAAATAAATTTGCCCCCAAAAAAGCAACCTTTTCTGGCTCAGGGGGATGAAGTCCAAAACAAAACATTGCATGATAGTCTTTAAGTAGTTCCATCTGTCCAGCAGAATTTCAGGCTAATAGCCTGTGGCGCATCAGTCCGTTCCCTTAACTCCCGCAACCTGACTCTGTCCTATTAAATCTCTCCACTCCTCCAAAAAAACAAAACAAGTGAATGAAGGAGAAAAAGATCTTGAGCAGACCCAAGTCAACTAAATTGTGATAGTGATGATGATGGCGGTGGTGATGATGAAGCGCGAGCCCTAATTAAGGAGAAAAAAGGACCTCAGGCACTCAGTGATGTGGAAAAAAAGGGCTCATCATTGTGGTGTATTTTTTTAAGGACAGCTCGCTCTGTGAGCAGATGACTGCCGCTCACCTTGCCACGGGGTCTGCGTGAGATTGGTTCATTGTCAAGGATTTTTTTTTTTTACCCATGATTCCATATGGTATGGAGTGGGCTACATGTTGCCCAACATGCCAGTGCAAATGTTTTCTCAATTAGGTGTCTTATCTCCGGTGAGTGCACTAGCATCAGATGAAGCTTGCTGACAGCGTAATGGCAGCTAAAACCTCGGAAGGCTCCATCAAATGGCAGCTCTGCTACGACATCTCGGCCAGGACTTGGTGGATGGTAAGTTGGCAGCGAATGAACCTTTTTTTTCTTCTTCTTGTTCTTCTTTTACCTTTTTTTTAGGTAAAACTTCCCTCCATTTTTTTCCAATGCACACACAACACACTTAGTTTTTTTGAAACTCCGCTCTCTTCAGTTTTACGTCCAGTTGGTGGAAATTAGTTGTTTTTTTATTGTAGTTTCGTCCCACTTAATAGCTCCTCTGTGGGTCCTGTCACATTTGTCTTCTTTGTTTGCTCTTTAATGTACTCCTCTTTTATTGTCCAAGATGTCAAAGAACAATTGACTATTTAAAAAAAAAAAAAAACATCCACGTGGAAACAAAAGCTCTTTTGTCACTTTATGCATTTCTCATTCATTCATTACTTTTCTGCTGTCAGTCCGTATCCGTAAACGAGACGTCCCATATGTGTGTGCGTGTGTGCTTCTCTTCGCAAAGTCTTCCAAAGTTTTGCGCAGGAGTCCAAAGAAGGAAAAACAGGACAGATTCTTCGCATCGATTCTTTTAATCCCTTGTTTACACTGAGGTTTTGTGGTCCACGCGCGGTCACTCGGTGCTCCGCTCCTCGGCTGTGGCACTCCGTCGCTGCAATTAAAGCATGGAGAGGAGAAGAAGAAAAAAAACTCCAAAGTGTTCTGGGACAAGACGGACTCTGTGCCGGGGCAGATTAACTTGCTTGTTGTGGTCAGTGAGGCCAGACAACCTTTGACATAACTGTCGCTCCACCAGAAATGAGGAGAGGTGAAAGTGGGAGAGGGGAAAAAAGACGGGTTTGTAGATCGCAGCGAGATGAGGAGGGGTAGGGATTCACAATAGTCCATTGTGGCCGGCAGTTACAAATGAGCCGGGTACATGAAAGGCTTTCCAGAGCGTCCTGGGTTCATTAGGCATTGATTCATTAGCCCGGCTTGAACTTAAACAGCATTATTGCCTTCATTATTATAATTGCTATTTTTTTAACAAACCTGCATGGTGTCTGAAAGAACTTTTTGTTGTTGTTGTTGTTGTTGTTGCACACACTCCTTAAATACAAGGTAGTTGTGTTGCGCTGGGACAGTAACTTATTATTTCCCAGTTAGGGGAGCATAAACTTTAGATGTCGGATTGTGTCTCCCCCCTACCACTTTTCCCCTCTAACCCGGGTCACACAAGCTTGTCTCTCTGTGTGACACTGCTGTGGAAAGTTGGTGAGAGAGAAACTGGAGTCTTTTTTTTTTACTGGCTTTATGGGAAACTACTTGAGCGCCAAGATTAGAGGAAGAGAAACGTTAGATTCTGGTATCTGTGTGAAGGGCTTAATGGGGTCGGTGCATTTTCTGTGAAGTTGAGGGTGGTAATGTGTATGAATTCTTCTGTGCGATATACACTGTGGCACTGTGGGAATGTGAGCTTGGGTTTTTTTTTTTCCCTTTAAGTTTTTATTTAATTAGATTTAAATTCGTTCTAATTTTGGAATTTTTAGAAATTTAGATTTTTGTTAGTAGTTCCATTTTGTGTTTATTTTATTAGTTTTTTTTAAAATCTTGATCGTAAATTGCACTTTCTGTAATATCTTATTAATTTGGATTGCAAAGATAACGGAGAAAATAGAGGCATGACTTTTTTCACTTCTGTTGCGCTGGTGTTTTACAACTTAAAATTAATTTGTTACTGTGAAATCTCAATATACTAATCTTTTAAAACCTTAATGCTAATGTTTGTATGAAGTATATTAGAATATTAGCGTTTTTGTCTCTCTTTAGATAAAATGATTTAGTGTGATTTGAAATTCTGAAATCACATTTTAAATGTAAGTATATTGGATGGTTTTGCTTGAAATGTTATTAGAATTTGAAATATAGGTTTTTAAATTGTCATTAGTTATAGTACAAATGTTTTTTTTGTAATGCAACATGTGGCCATGTTTGGATCAGAAGATTTTGCGTGCATTTGTACTCGGTGTATTATATTTCAACACATAGATCAAAAGTAGTGTATTTAAATGTAACAAATTTGTGCAAAAGAATTTAAATGGTATAAAATAGAACTTAATATTAGTGTTTCCCCCCCCACTTACCCTGTTTTTCATTTTTCTGTGAATAAAAATCTGCTGATCTTCAGTATTTTAATTTGATAAAATAAATACTTGGTTTGGGAATTAATTTTGTCCTTAGATTACATGGTGGTTTTATATATTTGTAAAAGAACAGATAAAAAAAGGAAGTGAACAAACAATATTATTCTAGTATTATTACAGTATTATTCTCTCTATGGTAGCTTCTGTAAGGTCTTTTTTTATTTCAAAGTGAATTGTAGTGAATTGTAGAAACTCAACCCACCTTTTCTTTGCCCATTCCTGCTTTTTCAATGCTTGAAACATCCAGACAACAAATATGCCGCTGTTTACTTTTATTCTAAAATGTGAGCTTTTATTAAAATCCAAGTTCACATAGCTTTATATTTGTGCGAAGTGTAATCTTTCAGTTCTTTGCTGTTGTCAGATCATGTTTTGTTTTTCAGTGGCAGTTACTCGTAAAATTAGGAAAGTAGCAAGACTGACATCCTCAAAGAAAAATAAGATAGTAATAATCCATATTCATTATAAAGCTTATTTATTTGCATGTAGACATTGTTTTACATTACCTGCTGCAATTAACACCACTTGTTCTCCTGAGGTGCTTTCGCTTTTGGGGCAGACCAGATCGGGAGTGATGTCCACTCACTAGTGCGCTAATGCTGCAATGATGGGACCCTTACCACCTGAGGGGCTAATGAGATTTTACCCTCTGTACAATTGGCACTTCTCTAATCTGCTTGTCAGTGAGTAGACACCCCCGAGAGGCACAAAATTTGAGGGTGAGAGTCAAAGGGAATAGGTCGAGGGCATAAAATCATTATATGATCGCTGCTGTCGGGGTCCACTGGCGTACGCTGCCCGCAGTGCTAACGTCACCAATCAAATTAGGTTAAAAGAGAGACAAAAACACTGTCCTCCGTGTTAATTCTCTTCGCAGGTGCTGTTTAAATACGTTTAACTTTTGAGGAGAACCTTATAATTATAACGTGATATAACTGCGTCCAGCGTGTTAATTAAAGTCTTAAGGCGAGCTTGAGCGTATGTAATGGAAAATAAATTATTCATGATTTTGCGATTATTTCTTTTATTGGATTTAGATTATTAGAACTTTTTATAGAGATGAGAAAATATGTTTGATTGCTTGCGCCCTTCATTTATTTAATAATAAATCAAATACTGATAAATCATTAAACACACACTGCTAGCACAGTTTAATTGTGTATTTTTTATATGTAGTAATAGAAAAGTTCTTACGTTTTATAATGATTCACCATGCCGTGAAATAAGCAAAATGTCATATAGTTTATTAAAACAACTCACAGCTGGAGTTTTATTAGGACTTTTGTTATAAAAGTAGTTCTACTTTTAGGTTAGGTTTTATTATTACACACACTTTATGATGCAGCAAGCGCAAAGACCACATGACAAATCTATCGTGACATTTTGTTTTACACAACGTCCCATTTTTGCCGCCTGTTGTCCGGGTAGTGTGTGTCACGTCGGAGTGGAAGATGTTTCTAATTTGGCCTCCACCGTGGACTACGGAGAAATGATTAGAGTGGAGGAAATTGGAGGATTAAAATTGTCTGCTTGAACTTCCTGAGCACCGCATGCTCTCTCAGTGTCTCTGCTCTGGGACTTCCAGGCCGAGCCCTGAAGCGAGGGAGCAGCTTCTCTATCCCACTCGTTCAGACCTCCAGAGCTGGGCTGGTGCTCAGGGCACACACTGAGCGTACAGTGACTCTCAATCTGTTAATGTGCGCCGCGTTACCAGCCCTGAATGACTCACCACCCACCTGATGGAGTCGGAATTAATTTGTCAATGGGTGACAGAGCAGCACCTTTAAAAGAGCAATTTAGAACTATATATATATATATATATATATATATACTGTGTTTTATTGTCTAGATTTTTTTAGTTACTCTGACTTGCGTTATGAAGTCGTTTCTAACTTTTAGAGACATTCTACTTGACTTAAGCAAAGTCTCTAATATCCGTTCATATGTTTAATGTCTTTTGTAGAAAATGTGCCTGAGGGTGTCTTTGCCTCTTTTGTAATGTGATGTATATTTGCTTTATGAGCCTAGAGTTTGATGCCCAGTTCCAAGAGCTCATTTTGTTACTTGTTTTTATCTTCTGATTATATTTATGCATATATATTTCCACATATTAAAACTGCCAGAAGCTGTGAAATGCATGTTCGAATAAATTAATGCAGTGATGGGCTCTGAGAATATTGACAGGTGAATTTTAGCATTCTCTGAAGCTCGCACTTGGCACGCGATTGTTTTGTTGGCGTTCCATCAAGAGATGCGAAGAAACGAGGATCAGATTTGGACGTGGCTCTGTGTCAAAAAAAAAAGGAAAAGAAAACAACAGAGGAAGTAAAGGAAGCTGAATTTGGAGTCAGTTCAAGATATTAACTGAGAAACCTTTGTGTCTTATCAAATATGCTGGACCGTTTTGCAGTGTTTTTCAAAAATAGGTGCTTCGTGTTGGATTCTCACTGTTGTTGTTTTTCAGAACGACGTACTTTCTCATGAAAGTTTTTGAAGAAATTAGATCAATGACTATTCTTGGAACATATATATATATATATGTGTGTGTGTGTATATATATATATATATATATATATATATATATATATATATATATATATAATATGTATATATATATATATATATATATATATATATATATATTAGTGCTGTCAAACGATTAATCGCGATTAATCACATCCAAAATAAAAGTTTTAAATATATATATATATATATAAAAAAAAATATATATATATATATATATATATATATATATATATATATATATATATATAGTTGTTTAAGCTTTACATGCCTTGAATGTCTTGCTCTGTAACACATTATACACATTATGCATATTAAATGTATAATGTGGTACATTTCTCCATTATAGCGACTTGGACAGGTTGATGGCTGTTCCCAGTGGCCGGGTTGTCACTGCTATGTGACACCTATACCCTTGCCAAGGCCAAATGGCCTTTTCTAAGCATGCAGAGCGAGCGCTAAGGACAATTTGGCCCAACTGCCACAAAATAGTCCTCCCCGTACATGCAAAGTGTCTGCATTCGTCTGTATTTGACCTGATGCTATCAAAGCTGTTTGTGAGACGATTCGTCCCGTTGTCTCACTTATACCTTCCCTACCTCCCCCTCTTTTCGATCTAAGCCCGTCTCTGTGTGTCTATGCTGTGGAATGAAAGGATCAATTGTGTGGAAGAGATGCGTGTGAAATCCCTGCTGTCTAGTGGGGGTTAGGGGTCGCTATGTGAGAAAAAGGACCCCTTTCTATTCCTGGCATGACTCTGTGTGGAACGCCACTCTCGGCAGGGCAGCCCCCCTCCCCGTCTCTGTCCCTCTTTTACCCAAGTCCCTCACTTTTCTCGTACTCTCTCGCTCTCTATCTGCTCCTCTCTCTTTCGCTCCCTAGAGATCCGTGGCTACTGGCCAAGACAGCTGGGTCTTTGGGCCAGTCTGGTGCCTTTTTCTTGTCTTGTTTGGGACAGTAAGAGTGAAGATGCTCCCTTCAGATGCTTCTTTTCACTCTTAAAAATAAAATTTCTTTATTGGTATCCAAGGTTCCATGAAGAACCTGTAATATCAATGGAATCTTTACATTTCACAAAAAGACGTGGAGAAAGGTTCTTTAGATTTTTAAAAGAAAAAATTGTTCTTTTAAAAACAGTTTGCCGAAGGGTTCTTTGAGGAACCAAAAATAGTTCTTTTAAGAACTGTTCAGTAAAAAGTTCTTTGGAGAACCATAAATGATTTGTTTGAGAACAATTCACTGAAAGGTTCTTTGAAGAAACAATAATGGTTCTTCTATGGTATCGCTATTAAAAAACCCTTTTGGAAGCTTCATTTTCAAGAGTTTATGAGAGAGTTTATGAAATAGTTCATACTGGTGTGCCCACTTTTAGAGACCAACGACTGTTTGGATTTATTTTATTTATAACCAATTATGCGTGATGAAATGAAATCCAGTGACATTTTTCAGTGCAGATCTCCCTTTCAGTACTTTTTCCATATACTTCCATACTCTTTACAGGCTTGATGTAATGGTGTAGAAAGGCTGATATCAGCTCTTCAGGATTTCTTTTTGAGGAATTTCTAAACCAGGTATGGATCGTGCCATGGCACTCAGCCATTCATCTACCAATTATGGCCTCAACCAAACACTCTCATCCTTGCAGTTCGACGCACTTTTTTCTGCTCGTCTGTTTTCGTGTTCGGCAAGCCGCAATCATCAGTTTGTTTATAAAGTTTTCGCTGTCATGTCTCACTTGATACTCGTCTTTCCGTGAACACAACAGTGGTTGTATGGATCTGTACCCAAGTATGCAGAATGCGTGTTTCTTGGGAGTTGTCTTTTTTTTGGTCATGAAAAAAAGGAAACAGATTCCAAAAACACCATCTGGTATTTGGAGGGGTATTTTTGCGACTGTATCTGTGTGTACGTGTGTGTGTTAGGGGGGTGAGAACTGATTTTTTTTTTTTCTCCATAGCCTTTCTCTTGGTCTCCAGCCACCTACCGTTTTGCTGCCAAAAAAAGGTGTAAGTCGCCAATTGAAGGGGGGGGGGACATGGGTAATATTTGTGGGTGCGGGGCTTCACTGGTATCACTGGATCGTGGCCAGAGCTATTATCCCTTCTAGTCTCCAACAGCACCACCCCACTCACCTGCTCCAAAATATCTGACAAAGAGATCTCCAAACATTCAATTATTTGATTTATGAGCATAGTTCTTTGCTGCTGAACCACACCTTCCGCTGTGTAAGTCAAAGTGTGTGATGCTTACTTGCAGGACTAAAAAGTCTTAAAATTGAAGTAAGTCAACATGTATCTGACATTGCTATTTATCATACTGGCAATCATGCTGAAAAGTATTTGGACACTTGAAAATAAATTAATTGCATTGCATTCGATCATTTCAAGTGATATTTGTGAAAAAAAAAAATTCTCATAATTAAATCAGCTGATTTCAATGGGACTTTTAGTTGATGTATGAAAAAACTATGGATATGTTCCACAAATATTTGACAACTGCAAAGTGTCACATTAATTTGTTAAAAATTTAAACCGTACATCTGGTGTTTTATTTATTTTAATTATTTATTTTTGGATTAAATTATTTTTGGAAATGTTTTGCTTAAAGTGTCTACATTTTAATTTTAATTTTAATTTATTAATCTTATTTTCAATAAATAGCCTTTGTTTGGATGTTTTTATATAATGCAAAGACATTCATGCAATTGCATAATGTAAACATAATATAAATGTAAAATTAAAATAAATTACATTTAATTTAAAATGTAAAATTAATTACATTTAATTAAATTAAAATTTAAATCTTCTTTTGAATTCTTTTGCTAAATTCATGTAGTTGAAAAATATTTTTAATTTCTATTTTAATATAAATATAATAATATTATGATATAAAATGAGACAAAGCAGTGTCAGCATTTATTTTATCAATATTATTAAGAAATATGTAAAGCAATAATATCCAAACATTTTCAAAGTGTCCAAATATATGAATACAAATTTCCATTTCTCATTTTGGCACAATGAGTTCAGTCTCCACATCTCACTGTCTGTGTGATCACATAATGCTTTAATTGTGGCATACTGATGTCCTCTATACAGAATTGGTAATTTCCTCTGATTGTAAAGGCCGTAAGCTGTGGCAGAAATAGACATCTGAGGGCTTTCCCCTAGCATTTTGGACTTTGACTCATGCACAAAATTCAGCCTAAAACTGCATTTTTTTTTTCTTTTTAGTAGTTTAATGTATCACATGTGTCCTAATTTAATTAGGACATGTTAGAAGAGTTTTATAGGAATTTAAAACTCATTTATCTGATGTAGAGTCTGATTTTACAATCAATCAGATGAGTGGATGATTACTGAAAATAAAATCTAGATTGTCACTTAATTCATTAAAGGTGTCTGTCTGGATTAGGGGAGATTACTGACCAGCAAATGATCAGATATGAGTGTTGGGTGATGATGCTGATGGAGACAGGACATACAGAGGACAGAGTGTGTGTCTGCATGTGAGAGAGAGACAGTAAGGACAGATGTCACTGAAATCAGGAGATTAAATATGATAAGACCACCACTGCAATCACCTCTGTGAAACATCGCTTGTTGCCAGATAATGAGAGAATTGGCCTACTTTCACAAGGTCAGAGATGTGTCACTTGCACATAGACTACCTGTTCATCCAGTGCCCACCTGAAATTTTCAAGGGTGGAATGAATTAGAGGTTGCAAAGTTACAAAGATATCCCCTTTATCATTTTATATTTAATTATTTGTATTTTTTTCCCAGGTAACTATATATATATATATATATATATTTAAAAATGCTATGTAATCAATAAAACATTCTGGGGTTGAATTTCAGGTAAAAAATAAATATAGCAGTCATGATATGGGTCTGCATGTGAAAAAACTGAGCCCTGGTGTGTTTTATTCTACTCTCTCGCTCCACCCATCTAATTAAATTGATTCAGAGCTGTGCCTTCCTAGCAGGGAGGCCCCATTACTTATGTCTGCCGGGTGCAGGGTACCTCATGACCCCCCTGAGCCTGTCGCCATGTTACACATGCTGCCAACAGGGGGTGCTGCTGACCCCATGACTCTGGGGAGGCTTAACAGCTGGTGGGGGCATCTCTGGAGGCCAGCATCCCTCCTAAAGGATGCAAGAGTCTCATTTATGTTTACACCATTTTGCATTTAAGTGCTAAACCAAACAGGGGGTAGACCTAAAGCCGTATCCGCATGGGTTGTCCTGTATGAGATGCTGTATTCCTGCCTGGATGTCTTGCTCTCCCCCTCTCTGGGCAGATTAAAGTGGGAGCCAGCTGGAGCCAGGGGACAAGCTGCCACGGGCCTCTCCAAGGTGACCCCTGGCAAAGCTGGCAGCACATCTGTAGCCCTGATGCATCCAGGAACTCTGTCGCCCCCTCTGCGGCCCAGGGATGCTGGCAGGGACAAGCCAGCGAGGGGCCGGCTGTCCTCCTGCTGTCTGGCAAAGGCCACGCTGGAGGGCACAGGGGCAAGAGCTGGAATATGCTGAAGTTATGGCACTCATAAGTGCAGCATTTGGACTGGACCTGGTTGGACCTTCCGAGGTATCATTTTGTGCACATTCACACAGAGTTTGAGCTTGCCAAGTGTATATGTATAAGTCTTTCATGTCTGTTTTATAATAATAAAAAGAGCCAACAGAGGTTCCAATCTGCCCGGATAAGCAAGCCCACAGTGGACTCAAAAAATTGGGCCGCACAGATTACCTCCTTTTCTTTAACTGGCACACTTAATAACAAGGTTTGTTGCATTAACATTTGCAGAATTGAGTGGATCCTTCTAAGAAAAAAAAAACTTTTAAGAAGTTGAATGGGTAAAGCAGCAGTGTAGACCCATCAGCGATCCTGCTCTTGGGTGGCAGCCAGACCCTCTATCCCAGAGCCTAAATGTTGCGGTGTGGTCGGGAGAAGGTGAGGGCGTTGCCTTCCTAAGTGGAGACATCCTCTTGCAATCAGTTCGCCCAGCCGGAATCCTCCTTACTGCAAATCCAAGCCATCCGCTGGCACACTCAGGTCCCGTTTAACTCTAATTGTTTCCATCTTCCTGTCTAAATGTGCTTCCCCTGACAAAGATCCTCTTCTTTTGCTCTCTTACTCATTAACTCAGAATGTTCTACCTATCCATATAGCCAGGGCCACAGATAGCAATTCTTGTACTTGCTACAAAACCTTCATCACAGGCCTACCGGTGTGATCACTTGGTTAAATGCGGGATCCCTTTCTGGGCCCCCCTCAAATGGGGGCCTGGGACAAAAGATTCCAGGGACACAGTTAGCAATTCTTGGGCCTGGTACAAAAAATTCATCACTCGCCTCCTAGTGTGATCGTTCAGTCGAAATCGCGATCACTTTCTGGGCCCCCTTTGAAACCGGGGATCAAAATTAAAGTTCATCTGCAACCTTTTTTAAAAATTTTTAAACAATTTCAGCCGAATGTTTTTCACCTTGAAATTGTCAGTTCCTTTTCGTCCGACTTAAGTAGTAACTTCTTTACATACTGGTAAAACGGCACTAAATGTGTGCAGAGCAGGTGATGGCACAGGTGCTCCACTGTCGAGCGGCTGAAATCTGAGCTGTCTGTGGGAGACTGGCCCTGATGGTCGACTGGGAGCATTAATGAACCAGATTAGGTGTCCCAACAGAGAGTGGGGGGTGGGAGGCAAACGAGCCTCTCTGTTCGGACGTTTTCAACCAACATCCAAACTCAGCGTTACTGTGACTTGCGTTAACATACGGAGAAACGTTTGAGAAGAATGAAAAGGTTTGTTAAATAATAGAGCTATGAAACGTGAGAGCCAGTGAAGCTTAGTGGGCCTGTAAATGACAGTCTGGACCTGCGTCCAGTCCAGCTGGAGATCTCTGGTTGAGCGGTTGCTCGCTCTGGCCAGAGCTAATTTGTGTGTCAGGTTGGTCTGGGCCTTGTCGTCCGTAAATATGAATGTTTCATGCTGTGGCATTTGGTACCCCCTACTGGTGCATAAATGAACTTTGCCCACTGTTTATATGAGAACAATAGTTAATTTTCAGTTTCCTAAAACTTCCTGAAAGGATATTGTTTGTCTTTTTTCTTCTTTCTCAAGTTTAACCGTCATACATATGTATGTCTAAGCCCCTTATCCTTTAGGATAGTGGCATCATTATTACCTGACCTTTCCATGGCATGGCTTCTCTCGCGTTTTGCCACCGAAACCTTTGCCAGATGGCATCTTCGCTCACGACTCCATCGGCTGATTTCCTCTTCTCCTCTCCCCCTCGCTCAATGTGGTGTCAGGTAGACACTGTAAAAGAGGTGCAGGGGGATAGCTTTTCACCTGCTCCTTCTGTAGGACCCCTGCTGAGAGCAAGCTGTTCACCCAGTGCCCTCCTTTAAAAGGCACCGGTGCACTGACACACCTGTCCTCCTCTTGTTCCTCTCCCTGTTTCCACATTCAAGGGACACGGAGACATATTATTGAACATTGTATTAATAGAATAAGTGGTAAAGGTAAAACCTTTTAACGGTTTTATAACACTTTTGTTTTTCCCTCTTTTTTTGGGGCTTGTTCTAGTTCACTTCACCTTTTGACTTCTGGTTTGGACTGATGTGAGTGTGAGTAAACGATGACAGAATTTTTGGGTGAACTATTCCTTTAAGGTCTGCCCGCGCCGCACTGCTTTTTGGGAAGGTAATAACACTTCTGCAGTGCTCCAGTACTGATTAGTTGGCTGTTGTCTGAGCTGCACCTGGAGAAAGTACGTCTGGAAGATCTCTTCAGAGAGAGGATGTTTATGATTTCTACAGGCTTGTATTGAGCGGGGTAATGGTATATTGGAGCATGCGGTGGGGCAAGTACACGTGCAGGACTGAGAGAGAAAAGAGGGGAGCCAGTCATTGTTTAGTATCTTTACAGGACTGTAGCTAATAAAACTAAACTGGACCTGAGGGGAAGCAGCTGAACTTCCTGTAGCGGTTGTATTTATTTATTCGGAGGGTCCGTTTCAGGTCCCCTGAGCAGCCAGTAAACAAAGAGCTTTCCTCTGCTCCAGATTGCCTATTTTATTCTTATTTATTTATGATTTCCCTGAAACCACTTTAAGTTGCAACTTGATAGCTCGTGAAAACGTCGGTTTCATCGAGATCCCTCCCAAAAAAAGACTACCCTGTCCCTTATTTCTTTTTCGGTATTTTAATTCCGGCCCCTGGCCACTCACGCAAATAAATACCTTTCTTCTTAAACATACATTGGCTAATTAATCTATCCCATCTGCTTTTGTGCTCTACATCACTTCCATGACACAAAAGTTTCCCGAAACAGATTTGGCTTGCATTGCGTTGATGACTCGGACACCATGAAGAAAACTGGAAAATAAAATTGAGCTGAATTCACTGTACAAATAAACACAACCTGATGTTTTTCTATATTTTTTTTTTACATGCGCCAAAAAACAAAAAAAGTTGTTATTTTCACATAAAAGTCCCTTTTGCATTAAGCTTTTATGTTTATATTGTCGTTAAACCGATACTACCGGATGCTATTTTACTTCTTCGTTTTAGATGAAAGCTCATTCTGAGTATTTAAAAATACGCTATTGTTTTCCTGTTGTTGAGAACAGATGATGCATCTGTGATCTTTGTGCATCTCTTGAGGAACGGCAGGTTTCGCAGACAGTTGTTGCTGGCTGCTGGAACATCTGGTCAGCCAAATGAGGATTTGTCTTTATTCCCATCGGTAATGAGAGTGAACGGTACAGTTGTAATATTTAAGGGAAAAGTTGTTTTTGGAACTTTATTTAACCCTGAAACGGTGTTCAGGGCTCGCAGTACAACATTTCCTGAACATGATAGAGATGTGTGGAAAAGATTGAAGGAAAGGGAAGTTAACTCTATCCTGATGCATTATTTAATTTTAGGATGTGTGGTTTAATATTTTCTCAGGTTAACCTACAAGCAAAGTTACACATGTTGTGTCTCTTGTTAAAGCTAGGTGGGGCAATGGAGCATATTCAGTAGCCGGAGGAAATACTTTTGATCAGTTTCAGAAAAATTATATAGAAAAAAATGACAAAGATGAACACTGCAAGTATTATCTCCGTCATTTCCCTCTCTTTTTGATATGCAGTCCTCCAGCAGACCCAGAAAGTGGCCTCGCACAACTGTTAGAACATGTGACATCACTCTGGCGCTGTTTCTTCCAGAGGCTGGGCCTGAATATTCATGATGAGTGTATTCCCATGGCCCACTGGCTCCAGCTGTCCCAATATCAACCAACACACATACAAACTAACTCAACCCAAACACACATTTTTTTTTTTTTTAAATGCACACTTGCACCGCTGCTGGAACTTCATCTGTTACACTTTTAATACTTATTGTATTTATTTATTTTTAATAGTTTTTTTCAGATATACTTTATACTTCATTTACACAGATTTTAACAAGCCATTTTGTGTAAAGTTGTACCATGCAGAAAGAACAGATTACCAGAATAATGCTGTTTTTTTTTTATCTTTTACCCTTTAATGTCCCCTCCTTGTGATGGTGAGGTCTTCTAGCCCCTTGCATCTGAAGGTGGTCTAAGCGATACTGTGCATCATGATTCATGCATGTCCTTCCATACCCACTCTGCCCTCTGCCGGGTCACTTAGCGTGTAGGTAAGAGGCAGCGAGGGCTTGCAGGAGGCCATAGCTGTAACCTGCTTATGAGTGATTTTGCCAGGCTGACAGATGGTGCTGGAGCTGTAGTCAGATGTGCCACATCCTTCACCGGTTCCCTGGCCCTGTCATAACTCCTCCAGATATACACTTGGCCTCTTTTGCCTGCCCGCGTACATGCCTGCTCTCGCCGGGGACGGATTCAGTGCCAGCTGGGACTAGGACTCATTTTAATGTCCTCCTCGCTTTGATTTACAATATTAGCAGATCATTGGAGGTAATCAAAGTACCTTTTAAGACAAGTCGGGTCGTCGGGTGGCAGATGTTTTTAGTCGCGCAAGTCTAGAATTGTTGGTCAAGATTACATTCAAATCAGGAGTATGTTTTGTCAACAATGGTGTCACAAAATGAACTATTTTAGCTTTAAATTTGCGCAACAAAACAGTAGAGCAAATTCACATTCGGGAGTTAAACTAACATATTTTAACTGTAAAGGTGTGGTCAGGTTAACAAATTATAGGCAAAAACAGACCCATTTTCAACTGTCAGTTATATAGCGATGCATAAAGCGCAGCTCACACAGAAGTCCCTTACAAACCAAGAAATTGAATTTACCTGACCAAATCTGCAACGAAAACCTTAACACTCTTGCACGAAACTTCCAATTGTGCAGATTCCTATTGAATTAACTGGAATTTGCCTGTGAAGTTTCACGGAGAAACAGTAAATATGATTGCACGTTAAAATGGGACTATAAATGGCATACTTGGAGTTATGTTTTCTTCCATTGTAATCTTCACTTAAAGGGATAGTTCACACAAAAATGAAAATTCTGTCATTAATGACTCACCCTCATGTTGTTCCGAACCTGTAAGACCTTCGTTCATCTTCGGAACACAAATATATTTTTGATTAAATCCGAGAGCTTTCTGACCCTGCATAAACAGCAGCGCGACTTCCAAGTTCAAGGCCCAGAAACGTAGCAAGGACATCGTTAAAATAGTCCATGTGACATCAGTGGTTCAACCGTAATTTTATGAAGCTACGAGAATACTTTTTCTGCGCAAAGAAAACAAAAATAACAACTTTATTCAACAATTTCTTCTCTTCCATGTCAGTCTTCAACTCACGTTCACGAGAGTACCATGACGAAACTTGCGCAAATCTTCCAATTGCGCAGATTCTGATTGAAGTGACTGAAATTTGCCTTTGAAATTTCACACAGCAAGAGTAAATGTGGATGCACCTTAAAATGGGACTATAGATGCCATATTTGGTGTTGCGTTTTTTTCCATTTGGTCTTCGTTTATTAGGGGGGTAATGCTGTCTTAGTAGGGACTGACAGCGATGCGGACAGGCAGTGATATATATTCTTTCACTTGGCATCGGCCTCTGGATTCAGGCGGTTTTATGTTTTCTTTAGTCTGCTGCCTTCAGGGTTGAGCTCGGTTCATCAGCCATCGAGAGCAGGAGTAAGTTTGGCAAGAGATGGATGAACCAGAGGGAGGAGGATTTACTAAAACAGGACCCGAGCCATGTGCTTTTCATTAACTTGTGCGGAAATAAGTGCTGACCCACTCCTTCGAGAGGGCACATCCATTTAATGCTGCAATGAAGAAAATTAGATACGGAGAGGGCTCAGGTAGCAGACAGAGCAAGAGATGGACCGTATGCGTGTACAGGGAACGGGTGGAGGGAGCAATCAAACGCACACGCGGTGCGTCAGCTTTATTGAAAGTGAAGCTGAAAACTAAACACTTCCTTTGGAATTCCTCTCTAATTTGTCCAAGTTCTGTGTGGTCTGCCTGGCCCGTCACCTTCGCTCCCTTGAGTTTAGATCCTCGTGTTGTTGTGCCGTCACACTTTGCTCCTGCCGTATACAGTGAAACTCACGTTTCGTTTTAGCAGGTTGTGTGTCATGAATCCTGTTTCTTATAGACTACGTTTTGAATCTTGCTGTCAGTCATAAAGCTGTTGAAACACTAAAGACATGATTCCAGTAGACAAAAAAAAAAAAAAAATGTTTAAGGGACTATACATCTGCCCATTACAGACTCATTTCTTAAATAATATAATATTAATTCATTTACATATTGTAGTATTAAACAGTTACATTTGTATATAAACAGTTGAAGTCAAACGTTTGCATACACCTTGCAGAATCTGCAAAATGTTAATTATTTTACCAAAATAAGAGGGATCATACAAAATGCATGTTATTGTTTATTACTGACAATTTAGTTATTGTTTTGTTATTGTTTAGTACTGACCTGAATAAGATATTTCACAAAAAAAGATGTTTACATATAGTCCACAGGAAAAAATAATAGTTGAATTTATAAAAATGACCCCATTCAAAAGTTTACATCCCCTTGATTCTTAATCCTGTGTTGTTACCTGAATGATCCACAGCTGTGATTTTTTTGTTTAGTGATAGTTGTTCATGAGTCCCTTGTTTGTCCTGAACACTTAAACTGCCTGCTGTTCTTCAGAAAAATCCTTTAGGTCCCACAAACTCTTTGGTTTTCCTGCATTTTTGAACCCTTTTCAATAGTTAATGTGTGATTTTGAGGTCCATCTTTTCACACTGAGGACAACTGAGTGTCTCATATGCAACTATTACAGAAGGTTCAAACGCTCTCTGATGCTCCAGAAGGAAAAACCATGCATTAAGGGGGGTGAAAACTTTTTGAATTGAAGATCAGGGTAAATTTAATTTGTTTTGTCTTTTGGGAAACATGTAAGTATCTTCTGTAGCTTCTGAAGGGCAGTACTAAATGAAAAAAAAAAATATATATATATATATATTTACGCAAAATAAGAAAAATATACACATCTTCATTCTGCTCAAAAGTTTTCACCCCTGACTATTAATGCATTGTTTTTCCTTCTGGAGCATCAGAGAGCATTTGAACTTTCTGTAATAGTTAAATATGAGTCCCTCAGTTGTCCTCAGTGTGAAAAGATGGATCTTAAAATTCTACAGTCGCTGTTGAAAAGGGTTCAAAAATGCAGGAAAACCAAAGAGTTTGCAGGACCTGAAGGATTTTTCTGAAGAACAGCAGGCAGTTTAAGTGTTCAGGACAAACAAGGGACTCATGAACAACTATCACTAAACAAAAAAACACAGCTGTGGATCATTCAGGTAACAACACAGTATTAAGAATCAAGGGGATGTAAACTTTTGAACAGGGTCATTTTTATAAATTCATCTATTATTTTCTCCTGTGGACTATATGTAATCATCTTTTCTTTTTTGTGAAATATCTTATTCAGGTCAGTACTAAATAAACAATAACATGCATTTTGTATGATCCCTCTTATTTTGGTAAAATAATTAACATTTTGCAGATTCTACAAGGTGTATGTAAACTTTTGACTTCAACTGCAACATCCACTTTCATATAGTTCAATGAACTTGAGACATGAGTACATCTGTCCTTCACAACATCTCATCCTGATTAATATTGTTATTATTTGATGTTATAAAATATTTCCATTATGCATTTATTAATTTTAGAATTTTGCTTAATTTTAATGTTTTTATCATATTTCAAATATATTTAATATTTCCAGATTAACCATTTGTTAGAGCAGACGGTATTTATTTAGATAATGTATGCAAAAGGTGTATGTAAATTTTTGACTTCAACAAAATATTTATTTAATTTGTTTTTAGATTTATTTTTTATTATTATTTAAAATTTACAGCATCATATTTTGTACCCGGTGTCAATTAACTTAAGACTGTACATTTATCCTCACATCCTCATTTTCATTGTGTGTTATATTATTATTTAATCTTATTTTGATGTTATCTTGTTATATTTAGTAACTTTAGAATTATTTTCATTTTTATTTAATTTACTATTTTATATATCTACAATTAATTATGTTTAATGTTTAATATATTAAGTAATATATCTTTTAATATGATATAAAAAATTTAAGTTCAATATTTTCCAAATTAAACATGTCAAAACTAACATTTAGGCTATTTAGAAACAGATCTTCCCAGTTTGTCTGAAGCAGATTAGCTTCTCCTACAGATGCTTTGATACAATATTTAAGCTCTTGCTGGACTCATACCAAAGAAGAGTACGAAACTTCAACTAAGACTGGTGTGAGATTGAAGATGTGTTGATTTGAGATGTGGAGACAGATGCACCCTGTTGCTCTTCTCCCAACCCTCGCTGGGTTGGGTGAAGTAAATGATGTTGTCCCAGTTCTCCACCTGTATCCTTCATCCAGAGTTGAAGTCTTTGTAGGTTTTTACCCCTGCCATGTTCATTCATTTTGTCCCTGCTCTGGCATGGCACCTCATTAATTTACCTGCTTATCCACCATTGCACTTCAGGAGACGTCAGAAGACAATAAAAAGTGATGTGGATAAACTTTCAGGTACTTAAGTCACATTCAAATATAGCCTCTGCTCTGACTACTATGTTGTAGTGAAACTTTTACAGTAAGGTTTGCATATGTTGCATGAGTTGCTGTGTATATGAATTAAAAAAAAAAGGTAGGGGAAAGAGAAGGGAAAGACGGTATGTATACTGTGTTTGAACATTAGACTGGAATTCCTCCTTATATATGAGCACATCTGTTCTCAGAACATAGAGCTTCTGCGTTCAAAGCGGTTGCTGGGAGTGTAATCTATGGGATTCATTCTGGAAGCCACGCAATCCTGTCTAGACCTAAGGAATAGTTTGAAGAACCAGAAAAGAGAGAGAGAGAGTATATTGCAAAGTTTGTTTTAGTTTAATATTGACATTTAATAACTTTTTTTTCTTTTGCACAATAACTATGTGTTTTGCATGCCTTAAGAAAATATTACTAGTTAAATTCAATTGCACCATTTTAATGCAATTACCATGATTGACCAATAGAGGGAGACATTGCACTAAAACAGAAGTCAAAGCCTTTGCAGCATCTTCATGGTTCTAGACATTTTTAGGAATGGAATAACATTTAAAGATGTTTGTTTTATTTTATTTTTGTATGTTTTTGTGTTACTTTATAATAATTATTATATATAAAATAAGACATAAGAATTACAATAAGTGAAAATGTAGAATTTAATAATTGATTAATTGTATTAATTGTAGTATTGTTAAAGCTTATTTCTGCTAGTTTTGTGCTTATCTTAGGTCTTTTTTTAACTTGTCAAATAAGAATATGGGCAATATATACTGATAAACAATATGATTTCCAATTGTATTAATTTCATTTATTCTTTTTTATTTACTTATTAAAATGCTTCATTATGAAATGTTTTATTTTAGAAATTTGCATGTCAAATAAAATAATGCAGTGACATTTTTTATATGTATCTACACACACACAAAACATGTGATGCATATAATTCCTTATAATTTCAGCTTCAAAAAATCCCAAATAAACACAAAATAAAGGCTTGAATTGTAAAACACACACACACACACACACAATTTTTAATTTATATATAATTTTTTTTCTTTATATCACACATAGCAGACAGGTTTAATGTTTTTTTTAAAACACCCCCCCATGTAAGACCACCAGAAAAACATCCCTTTCCCTTTTAACCCATTTCCCTCTCTCACCGTATTAGTACATTACAGAATGAACCACACATATCAAACAGAGATAAACCCCTCTCCTCCAGTAAATAGAGATAGACAGATCCACATGGCAAATGAAGACATTACACACATAGCTGCGAAAAGCGGATTTCACGTTTCTCTTTTTTCAGTAGGATATTGCCAGTGTGGGTTTGATAGAAGCGTATGTTGTGGGAAGATAGTGAAGCCACAACAAAGGCGGCCTTGAGTGGAGGCAAGCAGCGGTGGTTCCCTTGGCAGGGCCGGGGCCCTCTTCATCCCTGGCACTGTCGTCATGAGTTAGTCACACCGCAGGAGAGGCCCCCGAACGGCCTGTCTGCCGCAGATGGGCACAATAGGCCTGGCACTGCCACACACCTCTGATCGTACACATGAAAGCCTAATGATCGCGCATCAGCTGCGTTACTCTTGAAAATCATTGACTGAGGAGTCTTTTCATGCACCTTATCGAAATGACGGACGGCATTTCGTTGGCGCCGTATCTACAGCTTAAGCTGGGAGTCAAGTTGAAAGTTAGGTCATTCTCATCTCATTTGTTACGTTTTTTCCTCTTTTGGTGCTTTACAAGAATGATACAGTGGAAAGTCCAGTCGCATGAAAGCAACCATTCGTATTCATGTGCGATATCTAAATGGGTGCTTTTGCACCAGAGGAACCTTTTCATAGTTCCTAGAACTATTGGCGGAATTTCCCTCTTTTTGGTGTGTTCGCACCACAGGAACTAGGAACGTTAGTTAATTTAGTTAACTAGAACGTTATAATTTAGTTATTTAGTTAACTAGAATGTTATAATTTACCTCCTACTTCAGAGTAGGGTCCAAAACAGTTCTATAGGACCTATCAGTGATGCAGTGTATGCAAAAGCATACGAAACACCAACTACTCTGCATTTTTAAAAAGCTGAGTAAAAATATTTACTCCACGAACATAGAAAACAGTGATAATAACAGCATTTATCTGTTGTCTGCAGCATTGTGTTCTTTTCTCAGCCTCGATGATAACACTGCAAGTTCTCATAGGAGATTTAGTCAGATTTACATGCTCTTTTAATTGCGTAAATTGTGCATTTACATTCCATCTACGTTATCACGAAACCCACGGCAAATGTCAGATGGAACCTCAGTGGTGTTCCATCTATGGCTTAAAGGGATAGTTCACCCAAAAATTTAAATTCTGTCATTAATTACTCACCCTCATGTTATTCCAAACCCGTAAGACATTCATCTTCGGAACACAAATTAAGATATTTTTGATGAAATCTGAGAGCTTTCTGACCCTGCGTAGACAGCAACACAACTCAAGGCCCAGAAAGGTAGTAAGGACATCATTAAAATAGTTCATGTGACATCAGTGTTTCAACCGTAATTTTATGAAGTTATGAGAATACTTTTTGTGCGCAAAGAAAACAAAAATAACGACTTTATTCAACTGTTTCTTCTCTTCCGTGTTCATCGTCTGTATATTCTGGTTCGAATAACTAAGGCTGGGCAAAAAATTGCAAGTCATCCTCTCTAATGAAATCTTCAGACATGTTTACGAAGACTGTTTTATGTACAGCGTGCATCGTCTTGCTTGTAAACAAGGCACTGCGCATCCAGGTTCTACGTCAGAACGCCGCGACACGGAAGAGAAGAAATTGTTGAATAAAGTTATTTTTGTTTTCTTTCCACTCAAATGTATTCTCGTAGCTTCATAATATTACGGTTAAGCCACTACTTTCACATGGACTATTTTAATGATGTCCTTACTACCTTTTTGGCCGTTGAACGTGTTGGTTGCGTTGCTGTCTATACAGGGTCAGAAAGCTCTCGGATTTCATCAAAAATATCTTAATGTGTGTTCTGAAGATGAACAAAGGTCTTACTTGTTTGGAACGACATGAGGGTGAGTAATTAATGACAGAATTTTTATTTTTGTGTGAACTATCCCTTTAACCTGGGAGTGAAGTAGAAAGTTAGACCGTTCTCGCATCATTTATCTTACGTTTTCTCACTTTTGACTGTTTGTTAGACTGATATAAAGCAAACTATCGAATACTGACGTAATCCGTGTCTACTCTTAATGCGACTGTGATCAACAGAGTCTGCTTGTGTCGAAGGATTTACAGTGCCGTAATATGAGAATTCCCTTTGCCTTCTGATCATATACATGAATGCCTATTGTGATAATGCATTAGTTGTGATACGCTTTAAAATCATTGCCTTTTCATGCACTTTATCGCCTTATCATTGACCCTCTGTCTGTTGTCAAGCCAAGTTGAAAGCTAAGCTATTCTCACATTATCTGTGTTACATTTTCCCACTTTTGCCTCTTTATTAGTCCGATATATTGGAGAAAGACAGAAACTTATCAAAGAGAGGTCAGTCTTAAACTGGCGTACCCAGTGTATACTTTTCAGTGATCAAGAGTCTACTTGTGTTGAAGGATTTACAGTGGTGTAATATGGGAATTTGCTTGGGATCCACCTCTAATCGTAGACATGAAAGCCTATGATCACACATCAGCCATAATATTCTCTAAAATAATTGAATTAACTTGCGTCTTATCGAAATGGTGGCACCTCATTGGCACTATGATTACGGAAAGTTATTTTGCTTTTGCCTCATTAGACAAATATAAAGGAGAAAGACAGGAAGTGATTGAAGAAAGAGGTCAGTCTTGAACTGGCGTAATCCATTTCTACACTTCTTCACTACTGTGATTATTAGAGTCTGCTTGTATTGAAGGATTTTCAGCGGTGTAATAAGGAAACTCGCTTGGGATCGTCCTTGTAGTTAATTTTCATCTCCGTCACCTGTCGGTTCCTGCATGCTGAGAGCCGAGCGTGTATGTTGGGAGAGGGACTTGTTTCCATATCCAGCTGTGTGCTCCGAGCTGCAAAACGTTCCCTCTCCATTTTTTTCCCTCCAGCCAGGAACAGCTGTCAGGTGTCTTGTAGTGTTTTTTAAAGTGTTTAGGGTGGATAGGTTGCCTCGCACATCTGCTTGTCTGTGTACGTGAGGCTGTTTGTGTGAGTGCCTGATGCTTTTGCATTCTCACCGTGACTCTCTCCATTGATGGTCGCGTCCTTTATGCGCCCGTATCTGTGCTGAATGAACGCACGTATGGGATGAACAGTGAGCATGCGGTCTGGTGTGCTCCTGGCGGTCTGCGCCGCGATCAAACAGAAGGAATGAGGGGGAGGGTGAAAACGTGTTATATATACCCAGCATATGCCTGGCTATTGCAACAGCTTGCATATGGACCGTACTTGCCTGGAGGCTTGTTTTTAAGAAAGACTCTCCGTGAGTTCTGGACATTGGCGGACATGTGTGGCATGATTTCTTAGAAGTGATGTTTTTGGAATTCCCATAAATTCAGTTTAGGGATGCACAGATTTTATTCAGATTGTTTTATGGCTGATAATGTCAATATTATTAACTTGTTTTTATTCAATTCTGTTTTACTTGTTGAGAATTTTGCATGCCTCAAATTAAATCATTAAAACAATTTTGTTGCACAGTAGATGAAAACAATAAAACGCAGATTTCCATGGTCATAGAAACCTGGAAATGTCAAGGAAAATGGCATTAAAAGTAAGTTAAATTAATAAATCTTAAAAAGACACACAGTTATTAACTTTGATTTTAAATACAGACATTTTAATGGTCTGAAAATGGTGGGTAATTCATGGTTCCCATATTTATGGAAAAATTGAAATATCACCGTTTTAAAATAATGATTTCCAAGCTTGGAAATAAATCATTTAAATTAGTCACAGAACGTCATTAAATTATTATTGAATATATATTTTGTTATGCATAGCTATCAAATATTTAATCAGCTAGAAATTGCTCTTTGTGAGTGCAATCTCTTTTAATTCTTTATTGATTTCTATTATTTATCCAATGATTGCAAATAAATTAGTCATAGAAATTTTTAATAGTTGTGTGTGTGTGTGTGTATATATATATATATATATGTGTGTGTGTGTGTGTGTGTGTGTGTGTGTGTGTGTGTGAGTATATGTATATGTATATATATGTGTGTGTGTGTGTGTGTGTGTATATATATACATATATATATATATATACATATATATATATATATATATACATATATATATATATATATATATATATATACAAATATATATATGTGTATATATATATATATATATATATATAAATGAAGAGTTTATTTGCAAAAACAGATTTTGAAAAAGTTATCATGTTTTATTGTGTTATTTAGCTAGTATTTTTTAGTTATTTTTACCTAATCAAAATAACCCAATTGCAGTTTGATTGAGATTAATTGGAATACACAATGAATATAAAAAATAAGGACATTTTATTATTAATCATAAACGCAGTTTTTACAGAAGACGGCTGTATACACATATACACAGTCATTGAGTTACTCTTCATGACTCCTCATGTGTGTGTTTCCTGTCTCCTCACACCGTCGTAAGGCCCATCTGTCTCCTTTCACTCCTCTTTATTCTCACAACTGCCTCTCGTCTTATCAAGGCCTCTGTCTGCAGCGCACCGCACTCATTAGAACCGGCGTAAGCACTGCTCTTCATTAATCTACGCCCAATCTGTTTGAGTGAAAACAGGCCTTTAAACATCACATCAGTCCTATTGTTCACAGTATTTGTGGCGCTTGGGAAAAAAAACCTCACTTTATTTATCGAACAACAACACGCAGCAAATGCGAGCGGAGTAGTGCCTGTTAGCTTTGTGTTTGTGAATGAAGAGAGAGCGCCGTGCAGGCCTGACTCACACATCTCTCGTGTGTGTGTGTGTGTGTGTGAGGGGGGTAATACTGTGGGCCAATCCTGGCCGTATTCCAGCGCTGGCATCTCAGTGGCAGCAGGTGGAGCCCACTGCTTCCAAACCAGCACCAGCACTCCTCCCCCACCCCGTCTCACCCTTACAAACACAAACACACACACACGGCATTCTCTCAGCGCTGATTAAACTATAAAATGCTGATTCTGAAGTCGGACAGGTCGAAAAATGTAGAAAACAGGTTTATTTTAATGATTTATGAGATTTTAAAGGAACATTCCAGGTTTGTTGCAAGTCAGTGATGGCATTTATGGGATGCAGTGTTGTTACTGATAACTAAAACAATTTAAAAATCGTAACAAAAATAAATATGAAATAAAATTTTTAGATTATCAATTAAACTTAAAAGCTTACACAAAAATGATAAAAGTTGACATCTAACTGAAAGTTGCAGTACTAAAATTACTAAAACTAAAACTGAATTAAAAATAAAGCTAAACAAATTAAAAATTAAAGCTAATAAAAAGCACATAATTTTCTAAAACATACACTAAAATTAAAATGAAAACTGAACATACAAATAAAAGTTCAAAAAATAACACTAAAATAACACTAAAATTCTGTTCTGTGTTTTCTTAAAAAATAATAAAAATCAAAGTAGAGGTTAAACTGAAAAAATAATTTGCTGTAGAAATTTTCACTCAGATATTGCAAGTAAAGTTCACAAACAATTACAAAATCTTAACAAAAATAAACATGAGAAAATTATTAGATGAAAAATTAAAAGCTTAAATGGAAATGAGAAAAGTTGACAGCTAACTGAAATAAAGTAGCAGTACTAAAATTACTGAAACTAAAACTAAATTTAAAAAAAGCTCAACTTATATTAAAATATAAAAGTATTAGTAATATTAGAAATTAATATTAAGCTAATAAAATATTACAAAGCACATAATTTTCTAAAATGCACACTAAAATGAAAATGAAAACAATGTAAAATAAAATTTCTAATTGCTAATAAATAGTACATAAATAATACTAAAATAACACTGGTGGCAATGTTGATAACTACAAAAATGTATTCCGTTCTTTGTTTTCATAAAAAAAGCAAAAATAGAGGTTACACTGAAAAAAAAATTGGTTTAGAAACTATTTTTACTCAGGTATTGCTAGTAAATTTACAAAATTACTAAGAAATGGCATGTAACATTGAATTAAACGTAAAATGAAATGTGAAGTGAAAATCTGAAATAGTATTTTCCTGTAATCTTTGTTTTATTTACTTTGAAAAATTATTTTTAGCCATTTGAGGGACTTGCAATGGATGTAAATGTGGCCCTTTTTATGTGGAGTTAAAAGCAGAATATGAATCTTACTTTATAAAACTACCTTACTAAAACTACAATAACTCTTCTGTTAAAACTTGTGTATTATTTAAGCTGTAAAGCTGTTTAAATCATCGCTTTTACAGTCGTTTTAGACTTTGCATAATTGCCATATCTTTATACAGCAAAGGTTAATAAGTGACTTGTTTCACATTAAAATGAAGTTAACATAAACTGTTTGCATCTTTTGGGTATACTATTGAAACAGAGTGCCTCACTATAACAGGTTTTTTTTTAATAAATCAATTTTTAGAAGAAATCAATGCTATACATGAACTATAAGTGATTTATGTTTTATTCTAAAACAACACTTAGTTTACATTTTGCGAGTCTTGAAACAGTGAGTATTTTAATGCTTACAAATGGTCCCCATTCATTTGCATTATAAGTGTCTCTATAACCCAGATTTTAAAAAGTAATCACCATTACGAATTAACTAATAAACATGGAATATACCTTTAAAATACACCCCCGTCATTTTATAAACGTTTCCATCTCCCTTCAAAAGTCACCTGTCGTTTTTCAGAGTGTATTAAAGCTTGGGCCTATTTAAAAGCACAATAGAGGTAAGGAGATCCTCTGTCGTGTTTCTTGTTGTTTATTCATAAGGCCGAGCTTGGAAAAGCCCCGAAGGCAAGCTGCTATGGCTCTGGATAATGTTATTACCCTCCGGCTGCCTAAGCAGAACTGTAGCCCCGGATCCCCTCGTCTGCCCCCATCCCGCAAAACCCCTGCCCCTCCAGGTGTGTGCCGTTTGAGCGTGGGACTCCTGAGCTTGGGTGGCATTTACATTGCCACCTGGACAGGACCCTGTTTATCATTCCCAAACACGCTTCTTTAAATCGTCACTTTGTCTTGGTTTAAATAATTGAGAAAAATCTGTCTTAATTTCCAGCTTTTCTTTATTGCAGTGCATGTGATATTTTACAACACTGATGGACAAAGCACTCTTGCTGAACTGGATATCAAAGGGGCTTCTGTATAGAAAGATCACCCTCTTGTGGCTTTTAATGGAATGCAGGAAAAAAGGTGAATTAGTTACACATCTCCAGTTCACTCTGGACTCCAGATCATTCAGATCATTAACTTGTCATTACTGAAATATAGTAGCTTATTACTAAAACTGAATATTATGTATATTTTGCACACCATTATTGAACATGGCTTAACAGAAATATTGACTATATGTATTCTCATAAATAATTGTACAAAATAATACAGTAGTTCAGAATTATTGACCTTATCTGCATTTATTTATGCTTCACCACACAAAATGTTACCTATTTACTTTTAAAAACTCACTTATGCAGAGTATTTGTCATCTTAAATGACATATCCCCTTATAATTTGCATTTATATATAATATATACATACTGAATTATATACTATATTATATATAATCTTATTGAAGGTGCAAGAAGTATCGTGTAAATTCAGATGGCAGCCTCTAGGTGGAGTCTCTATCTATATTTGATGGCTGACCGGTTAGAATGAGGAAAGACTTCGGGCTAAATTAATGATTTATTATGAGCATTGAGTCGAGTATAAATAATCATTTATATTCTAAATGATATTAATAATTATAACAAGAGCTATTATAATAATAATGAAATCCTTAATTATTTGTATTACCATATGTTTTGGGATTATATGCATGAGGTAATACGTTTATGAATCTTTATTATAATAATACAAATAATAGTATTGTTTAATAATGTTGTTGTTATTATTATGTTAATATATGTTTTACTTCATTTTAAGTAATATTTTCACATTTGGGTTTAAAGCAGCAGCATTATTTACGTTTTGTTTTATTTTATTTGATATTTTAATTAGTTCTGCTCTACATGAGATGTTATTTTTTTCAGTCACCTTTACAAAAACCTTAACTAAAAATAGTTTTCTTTTTGTTTCTCTTTGTATGGCTTTTAAATAGTCATTAGACACGATTACAGTTAAAGCGTACTTTTTTTGTTTTTTATTTTTTTTCCACATCAGAATAATTTATCTCTTTATGGCTTCGTGTTTCTTTCATTACCTACGCGTTGCCTATGTATGTTTAGGGTGTTTATTTATTTATTTATTTATTATTTTATTGAGTGTGATTTGAGCTGGAACTCATCAATTAATTTTCACCTGACGCATCCTGCAGAAATAGAACGGGTGATTTTGACAAGAATGCCTTTATGCAAACTACAATCATTTAAATATGTCAATATTTCGAGTTGCTGCTTTAATTTATTCGCATATAAATTAAGATACGTGCTTTATCATGAGAACTGCATGAGAATATACGTTTTAAATGCTGGCACTCTCCGATTATTTTTTATTTATTTATTTATTTTAAGGAAAAGTTTCATTAACACTTGCGTAATATTAAAAAAATCTCGTTTTTTAAAAAATATAATGGAAATTGACATTTAAGCGAATTTATAAGTGCTAGTATACTAAAGAAATCATCAGTTCAGGTTCTCGCAGATGCCTAAATGTTGAAGTGATTTATTAAAAAAAAAAAAAATGCTTGCTTAATTGTTATTTTTATTTGCTCCACTTAAAGTGATTAACAACATTAACCAACTTCCTTCATTTTTATTTACTTCCTACACAACATGTTTTAGTCACATTGAGGATAGTTTTTCATTAGATGGCGATCTAACGCTGAGTTTTATGACTTTTTACGCCTGAAGACTATCGAGATGTTCAGTGAAACTTTTTTTCCCTCCACACACACACACACACACACACACACTAATAGATTTACACACGCGGACTCATCTGGACGAACAGATTCTCAAATAAAACCTCGCAGATGTAGCCTATTCAGTTTTTTTTTTCTTTCTTTTGTGCTAATAATGAATAAAAAGTGATTTGTACTCACGTCCACCACACAAGTTAGGGAGAAACTCCATCCGAGTGGGTTAGGTTCCTTACCTGATTTGGTCCCGTGACTTTTGCCACATTTAAAAAATGAGCTGAAAATGCACAATTAAACCCAAATTATAATTTGTTTCTAAGAGTTCAGTCCCTGTAGTTCGCTCCGTTGTCCTTTACACACTGCAGTTTTTGCTTCGTCTTTGCCACTCTGCCTCCAAAAGCCTTGGCACAGTTGCCTTGGCATTCAGTGCCTTCTTGGCAGAAAATACTATAAAGGCGTCTCTAATGTCTGCCACAATTAGACGAGACAAAATTATGTGAATTTTAGATTTTTATTATAATGTAATGATTTTTATTTCTTTTCATCCGAGATTGTTCGCTTGATAACATTCGTCTTGCTTCATAAAGGGCCGACAGAAAAAAAATCCTGAATTAACGGTGTAAGTTTTAGCTCATTAATTGCTGTGCTAGACAACACACTACATACAATATATTTCATTTTTAATAACATTTTTATTTTATAATACCACGATTTGAATTAGGCCTAATAGTCTAGACTAGAGTCTGAATAGATGTAAAATCATATTTAAGCCTAAATCTAGTATAAAAAAGCAGGGTCATGCACGTGTAATGGGATTAATTTGAACTTTTTCAAAGTTTATATTATCATGTAAATTTTCGCTAATCTATTTATATGTCATTCTAGAAAAATACCTCCTAAATTGCTTTTTTTGTTTGATATTTTTCTTCGCGCGAGCTTCCTCAATGTACAGTTCGTCGTCAGGCCTATAGGCGCTGTTCAGCCAATCAGTGCTGAAATCAGTGCGTAAACGAAATTAAATTACGCGCTTATCTGTGATTGTTAATATTTAAATATCATTGACGGGAGTTTTGAATTCAGTCTTCAGCACTTTTTTAGGCCTGAGTGGGGATTTGAAGAAGCTCCACAAGTCAAATAATATCCGATGTTTATTAATATACATTTAATTTCGCATTTCTGATGCACTCTAAAAAATGCTGGGTTGTTTTAACCCAATTTTGGGTCAAATATGGACTAACCCAACTTTTGGGTTAAAAATTGAATGTAAAAATTTAACCCAACAGCTGGGTTAGTCCATATTTGACCCAAAATTGGGTTAAAACAACCCAGCATTTTTTAGAGTGTGACATTACAAAGTAAAAATCTGAATATTTTAATAACTGAGCCAATTCTCGTGAATTTTCTTGGCTGCTTTTAAGTTTTGTAAAGGCTGCATGAATACAGGTGACTGATCTGTCGACACACAGTTGATGTGGAAAAATGAACGATGCCACGCGACTCCCGTTTCCAGACTTGAAAAGGCGAGACGTCCAGAACTAGTTACCTTTCAATAGTAAAGTTTGCATTCAAATTACTACGTTTCGGAGTTAAACGAGCGCGACTTGCGTAATCGATTTCAACTTTTGTGCTGTAGACCAAGTGCGCACCTGGGTACCTGTCAGATATCCAGGAGTGGAAAATAACGTTTTTGTGTTTTGAGAACGGCAAAAGCTATTTTTTCTTTGCTTTACTACAAAAACTAGGCTGATTAAGAAAGATTATTCAAAGAAATGGGTGCATTTCAACAAAACAAAATTATAAAGCAAATTTCTGTACATAATTAAAATAGGCTATTCTATCAAAAATATATATATAAAGATATATAAGTGTTAATAAATTTGATTGTGCCATCAAAATAAGTGATAGGAGCCTGATAAAATTAATGTAGCTACTTCCTTTTAATCCAAGGTCAAGACAATATGCTGTAAGGTATTTGGAAATATCAAATACAAAATAATTGCTTTTATTTGCATTATTCTATTGTAATCAAAATGTGTCAGTTTTATAGGACATTATAAAGTTTGAGGCGACACCTTTCAACTCCAGGTCTGAAAGACCGCGTATTTCGAGCCTTTGCATTCCCGTTAGGCTGTCAAAACAAAACAGAAGTCTGATATTATGAAGATAAGCGCTCTCTCTACTCCCAGTCTAATTTATTTGTGTTTCCTCGAGGCTGTTTACCGACAAACCGAGTGTCTGAGGGAGTTTGTCTTGCGGCGTGCAGGAGTGGTTGCCGTCACATGCGCGTAAAACATGCCCAATAGCGACGTGGTGAGCTTTGAATTTCACTGTTTTGCCCAATCACAGAGCAGCTCATGAAAACACCAGAGGGACGGACGTGCACCTGCAGCAAGTTAGTGTGACTGTGAGTTGTGAGCATAATTAATATCCAGTTTCTTATCATTTCTACAGTGTTTTGTTAATCATCAGCTATCTTAGATTTAACCAAACTCACCTTGGTGTTTTTTTCACGGTTTGATGCTCGCAGATTTTGATGCCCCTCAAATGCTTGAGTTTATGGAATACAGTGTTTATTTTCTCTCCAACAGACTGATATTTCATTTAGAATATCATCCTGTGTTTTTGGAAAGTACTTTTGTGTGTGCACTGAAACGAAGCCTGCACTTTGCCGTTTTCTAGGGGGCGCCCGATTGACTTACAGGCAAGAGTAGGCTATAGTTGGTTAATAATAAAACGCTGTTGAGTGCCAACCAAACTAATTACATGAACTAGGTTTGCTTATTAATGTTTGCACGTTCGGTACACGTGATTAGAAACATAACATTTCATTTGGCAGTCGCTTTCCTATCCATCAGTGTCCATTTCTTACTTTTAAATCACATAAGTTATTCAGGTGGACTTTTATTTATTTATTTATTTTTTTGGATTCACTATTTCATTTTGTGTGGTCTATTTCATGGGCTCTTTGACATATCAGAATCACAGAAACAAATATTAATAGGCATATGTTTAAAGGAACATGCCAGCCGCACATCAGGTCTGAAATACTTTCAAGACGGGCCTCACAGAAATGAAAGATGATAGGCTCCTGAAAACACTGGCCGTTTCAAAATATTCTAAAACAGTGTTGAACACATGAGGAAAGAAATACTGCGTATAAATTCTTGGGTTTGGATAGACATAGGCTACTACGTGAGCATAAAGAACAAAAACAAGCATGCATTTATGTCTTGCTATTGGAAAGAACGCCTTTGTGGAGTTGTAAGCCATTTATCCCGCGATAATTCCTAACGCAACGCTTTTATTTAATTACGTTGGATGCCGTTAAATGTTTTCGAACGCATTGCATTGCAGTCTATTTCTTTTAATGGATTAAAAGCATTGCGCGAGCAGTATAGTCCGATTACCAAATGAATTGCACTCTTTTTTTAACACATAACGCAAAAAGTGTAGTCCGATGCTCACACGAATGACTCTTTTGAGTCGATTCTTTTAGTGAATCAATTGCATACGGCGTGACCAGGATTGTTCGGTTCCCAGGCGATTGACTCTTTTGAACTGGTTCTTTTAGTTAGGCATAAAATAATTAGTAGTAGGCTAAATATGAATCTCGCGTACTTTCTTGAAATGAAGCAAGAATTGTTGTGCTGTAATTAACGCTCGTGAACTTTAAATCAGCTGACTGGTTGTTGACATGCCAACGTGTAGACTAGATACGCCGCATTTTCTTTTATAATCAGTGTGTTTTTTTTGTTTAATTATTAAAAATATTTCCACAGTTGAATTAGTATTTAAATTTATTATGCATATAGAAGCAGTTGCACTTATGCTGTTTCTAAACGGACCTTTTTATTGCTTATTTGTGAATCTGAAATTATTGATGCCTATCATTTGACAAGGCAGTGAATGCAATTCGAATGTCTTATTTTCCCAAACTCTTGTTTCTCAAAAGTAGCTTACTCCTTTATTTTTTTTGTTAAAAATAAAATGAGAAAAAAAAATCCTCAAAATTCGGTGCATAAGATATCAACTGCACGCTAAAAGACGCAAGTTAAATTCATTATCGCACTTTCTGTATTACAATACTTGGCGCACGCGAAGCGCAACGGCGTTGGGAGTGCACATTTCCCCTTGTCCCGCATGTGTGTGGCTCTCGTGCCGATATTGAGGGCGCTGTGCTGATGGAAGAGCCCAAGAGTTTGAACGGCAAAAGTGAACGGGAGCTTCGTCTCAGCGGACTCGAGTCGTGCGCTTGCTTCACTTTTTTTCTCTGCCTCTCTCTCTCTCTCCCCCTCTCTCAGGTCGAAACTAACCACGACACAAGTGGCAGCTTTTGCAACAGGGGGTTTTAAGGATATTACAGTCTTCCTAAGCATGCCGAGCCCTGCTCGCTGCTCGTAAATCCGCCTCAGTTTTGCTTCGCACCGCCACATGCCTCACGGCGGACGCAAGAGCGCGCGGCACGGCGCGGCGCTATAAGAGACAGCGAAGAATGAATCAAACGCGAGTTTTGTAACGCATCCGGACGACTTTTTCTATCGTTTTTTCTATTCAGATGACCGCAAGATGAAATAATCGCTCCTCTCGGCGCTTCATCACCACAGTTTGACTCATGGCTCTGTGAAATCTCCGCGTACTTCCATCCATCCGTCGTCGGGACTTTTCTCTAAGGCTGCACTCGATGATAATGCCGAAAGTTTGGATATACGGCTTTAACAGTACAGTACAGTAGATGTGTGTAACTCGAGGCGGGGTTAAAGTTCAGCTCTATGGAGCGCTGAAGCGTCGCGCGCACTTCGCAGAGTTGGAAATGTGAAAGCAAGAAGCAAGGCTTTATTTTCCCTCTCTCCCTTCTTCTCTGTCTCTCTTTTTTTCTCTTTTCATACACACATATACATACACACCCCATACATTCACACATACACACCCTCACTCACACACACGCACACACACACAACATATACATCGCCAATTCAAGAGTTAAAACCGACAGATATGTATTCTCCGCTATGCCTAACACAGGTAAGTGACATTTTCGTCTATTATTAACTCTGTTTGTTGCGTTTGAGCGGTTGCGTTTGGCCGGGACAGCGCGGATAGGGACTAACCTTTGCATAAGACAAGTAACTTAGTGTGCACTAAAGCATTTCTGCTCTGACAGAGCCAACTACCACATGGCGGATGGCGCCCACCTTACACACATTAATGTTTCTTGTGCACATTTACCTACAGTTGTATTTTATTCTAGCCGCTTATTGCATGGGCACGGACGTTGATATTTAGCGAGTTAAGCGCTGTGCATGAAAGAAAACGCACATTTGATCTGGTTGCACTCTTTATAAATAAAGTTCTTTAACGATTCAGCAAAGAAATCTTTTCTAATTAGGTTGCTTTATGGTTATTTAAAGATTAAAGAGTTCTCGATGTAGGTTTTTCACAGCGCTCTGGGTTCTTTAAAGCACCACAACTCGTGAAATACAAGATAAAAACTCTTTACATGACTGCTAAGCTGTTGTAAGTTTGGACTTTAAAAAGTCACATAAACGTCTTCACTTTTAAAGTCATATTTGAGATCAGAATAGTCTATTAAATATCAAAACAACTATGCCGTTTTCTGTATTAACTTTAGTGTGAACCAGCTGCCGGCAATAAAAAAGCTTTTTTCCTGCTTACATGATTTTTTTCTTCAAGGCAGTAGAAACTCTTTGATTTAGATTTTTGCAAGCTTCAATGTCTCTATTTTTCTGATATATATATATATATATATATATATATATTCTAAATATTGATAAGTTGAGTAAGTTTTTTTTTAACTGTTAAAAGTTAAGACTTGTTAGATTTGATGCTGTCATGCTTGATAGCTTAGTTTATAATGTGCTGTTATACATATATGCACAGTGTTGTTTGTTGTTTATCGTACTTTTGTAATTAACACAGAATAAAACTAAAGTTGGAGAGCAACTGAGAGGGTTAAAGGAAGTAAAAAAAATAAAATAAATAAAACCCCAATCATTGTGTGACTCATGGTGGCAGGTGAAGTGAGGTGACAGGTCTGGAAAAGCTGTAGAGTTATACTGTAGTCTTGATGTGATTTTAAACTGTTTGGTTAAATGTGTTTTATTGAATGCACAAAACAAAGGAGAAGGCCTCAGTATTGTGTCGCATATAGTGACGTTCTTTTGAGCATGTTAGTTACAGTCTGTTTGGAGATACTGGAAAGGATTCATGCGAAAAAAGACAAATTATGTGTAATGTGTGGAGAAAGACGAGCTGAGAAAGTTCTCAAACTTTAAAGTCGTCTTTTCATTGATTTGATAAAGTAAGACTTGAATAAGTTCGCAAAAGTTGTTTTATAACTATTATTTTTGTTACATCCATGCATGGGGAAGCTTTTGATAATTTATTAATCACAGTAAATGTAAAACATTATCACTTGAAACCTCACAGAAGAACTTATATATATCTAACATATTTCATTTACTATTTGTTGCTAAAAAACAGTACTTATTAAAAATAAGTGATACTCAGAATTTAGAGCAATAATGCACTCTTTGAAAAACAGCTTACAATGTTAAAAAAAAAAATGTAAGCACCGTTTCCTTTTAAATAAGTAATTTTACTAATATTATTAAACGTCTAAAAATCATAGTTGCGTTGAAGATAATTGATTTTGCGGTGTTAAGGGAGTATGAGGTCTATTTTCTCTCTCTCTCTCTCTCTGTGTGTGTGTGTGTGTGTCGTATTTAAGGACTCAAATACTCATCAGAGTGCCAAAAATCACGTCTGTATACCGCTTTCATTTTATATTAAAGACCTTAAAATCCAAATAACACATTTTCAACTCTTTCACATATTTTAGTTGGTAAAAAAACGTACATTTGTCTTGCATTAGTTATTGAACACCTTTCAGCGTGTTAACGTCATATAATGTAAACTGTGCTTTCCCATTATTCGTTTTTTGTAATATTTTTGCATGTGTTAAAACTCTCTTGTCTTTTTTGGCCACGAGGCACTATTGTTCCCTGCTGAGGCCTTCCTATAGGACAGCGAGGTTCAGCTTGAAACACTTTAGGAGTCTGGAAAAACCTGGCATGCTAACCAGACCCTATATTGACACTCAGGCACGCTCCAAAATGCGAAGAGCTGTTTGTTCTGCCGCTACGAGCGTGTAGAATTTGGTTTTCATGAATTGCTAGAATTATAACAAAAGAGGAAAACAAGCTTTCTGGATGTTCTCATAATTATAATTTGCATGTTAAATTACGCTGGGTTGTGTATCATCCGCCAAATTATTCTAGCAATCGGTTGTTTTGTTTAGAATCATCGCTAGAAAACTGCTGAAAGTTATCATCATGTTTTTACAGTAGAGAGCTCGATTCTCGTCTGGAGATTTTCCATATTGATTTCTTTTCTCCAAGCAATTTTACAAGAAGTCTGAGTGTAGACAAGTCTGCAACTGTTTCTTTAAAAAAATAAAATAAAATAAAATAAAAAGCACATAATATACATGTTTAAAAAGCCACAACAATAGATGATATCAGAAACTGAGGAACAATATTTCAGAAACTTTGGATTAAGTTACTTGGAGAGTCAGTGAAGGAAGATAAGGGAATTCATTCACTGTTTTAAATGCAGGATGAAACAATACAGTTTTTATGCCTCGGAGGCAAGAGAGTTTGATTCTTGAACAAGACAGGAGAGAAACAATATGATTAAACATATACGTTCTCACTGGAGACACACACACCCCGCACACTATAATAATGATATATGCTTATGCAAATCCTTGATTTTCTGTGGTGTAACAAAAGAGATATGGCAATATGTATCTATATGAAATCTGTTGTTGCTGTAATTAATAAGATAACATGCAGAAATCTTACACAAACACTGCATTTATTTCAGTCATAAACCTCTATAATTATTAAAACTTTTTTTTGTAATAAATATTTATTTATTTTTGCTCGATGGGATATTGTGATTATTTTTAATTATGAAACAAACATCAGCAGTGCTTGAAATTGGCCTGAGAAATTAATTTAATTAACATTCCTAAATTACGCCGAATTAATTGTTAAATTTCTAAAGGCACTGGTCCGAGGCCCAGTGCGTTATATTCATATCTGTGCTTATTCAAATGAAATCTGCGCTCAGCGCATAGTGCACTTTGCTTGCTTGCTGGCAGCCCTCTTGTGCTCTCGCACGGTCGGTTTTGGGACACGATGCAGGGCTATTGCTGTTTGTGGAAATGTTATTCTAGTGATTGGCAGTCTGCCATTATTCTCTCTATGTAATAAAAACCCTGAGTTATTTTCTGTGTAAAATCCCACATTATTTCATATTAGAACCGCACGTTATTTATTTGCCCTGCTATTAGTGTGTATTATTTTTTTAAGGCAATAAAGAAATGGACATGCAGGCCTACAAATATAGAAAAGTATGTATTCATTATTTTAATAATCAAGCACATATATAATATTAAAAATGCTTGTAGTTTGTATAATAAAAAAATACCTGTTATTGCATTATGCAGCTTTCCTAAATAACTGCATGTCAGGTTATACAGTAATATTATGTAAATATGAAATTATATTGTAGATAAAAAAAACAAAAAAACAAATCCCTGCATGAATGTATCCACCGAAAGAAGGAGTTTTGACCACGTACAAAAAGATGATTTAGCGTCGCGGCCGATATTTCGCTGATCTTTTTGTCATTATATTTTAAAAATTGATTTTCTGCCAGGTTGTGCACCAGCGGCAGGTGAAGGATCCCAAAAGCCGGCACAATCTGCCCCGCACACACTCCTGTGTGAAAACAACACACTCCTCGCTGATAGCGAATGAAGTAGCTCGGTTTTTTGGAATCGTGTGTGCATTTTTATGGAGAACAGATAAAAATAGCCACTCCAATTTTCCTGGTCGGTTGTTGCTTTTTCTCGGCCCTGGCAGACCCCTACAGACCAGCATTCTTGCCAGAGAGCCAAGATATGTCCTAGACGAGCTTCACACACACACTTACACACACACACACACACACACACACACACACACACACACACACACTGCCCTGCTCGGTTCACAAACACAGTCCTGCTGTTGAGGGCCGGTTTTCAAAATAATCAAATGGGATTTTACGTAAACGTGCATGTTTCGCTTTCATGGAATCTGCTGTGAAAAATTTGTACTTTAGCTAGTTAAATCTTTTTGCAGTTGCTTTGTTAAAAACAGGATTTTGAATATTTATATTTTTAAGGATGTTTCTAAAAGTCATTTAGACTCATTTCCACTCCCTTGTCCTTCTTTGCAGGATGAATTCCATCCTTTCATTGAAGCACTGCTGCCCCATGTGAGAGCGTTTTCCTACACTTGGTTCAACTTGCAGGCCCGCAAGAGAAAATACTTCAAGAAGCATGAGAAGCGCATGTCTAAGGAAGAGGAGCGAGCCGTAAAGGACGAGCTGCTCAGCGAGAAGCCGGAGGTCAAGCAGAAGTGGGCATCGCGGCTGCTGGCCAAACTCCGCAAGGACATCCGGCCGGAGTTCCGCGAGGATTTTGTGCTCTCTGTCACCGGGAAGAAGCCCCCTTGCTGTGTGCTCTCCAACCCCGACCAGAAGGGTAAGATGAGGAGAATCGACTGCCTGCGTCAGGCGGACAAAGTGTGGCGCTTGGACCTGGTCATGGTGATTTTATTCAAAGGTATTCCGCTTGAAAGTACTGACGGCGAAAGGCTGGTTAAGTCTCCGCAGTGCTCGAACCCGGGGCTGTGTGTGCAGCCGCATCACATAGGAGTTTCCGTAAAGGAGCTCGACCTGTACTTGGCCTACTTTGTGCATGCAGGTAAGTCCCGTTTTGAATTGAGTAAATCTGTTGAATGTATGTGAATGACACGGCAAAATGTGTAACGCGGTTTATCGTAATGGCTTGCACTTTTTAGGATTTTACTGTTTACAATCCAACAACAGTCAATAAGGAAGCTGTCGGATTCAACACAAATCGAATCTGCTGCTTCCTTTATGCCGCATAAATGCCAAAAAACGCAGATTTTAGCTGAATATGTAAATGAGAGTGCATTTTCCTGCTAATTGCAAACTGAAAGAAGCTAACACGGAAAAGTCCGGCGCAAATATCTGACGGAGCGACTGTTAATTTGCAGAAGGCGGCAGGGGATCCGTCTTGCACTGACAGCGGCACAAACACAGGCTTTCACTTGGAAGACAAGAAGTTTTTTTCGCTTTGTTTCGCAAGGCAAACTGAGCACCTTAATTACATTTGTTTCCTCTCGCACGCAAATTGTGGCACAGAGCGAGCTGGCAGCGTACGTTTTCCGGCATTCCGTACGGAATCGCGCTTTAATGAGGTACCGATAAAAGAGTGAAAACGCTGTGTAACCCGAAGACGGTGGAGATAAAGTCGTAAAACGCGCCGCGTAGGAAAACCGGGCTATCTGGCAGACGGCAGGTTGCAAAACGGGAGCGTGTGAATTACTTTGACTTGGTGGGAACACAAAGGCCTGGAGCCTTTGAGCTTTTTGTGAGGATAAGCACGACACCGTCGCTGAAACGCGTTTCCCCGTGGCCTGCCGAAATCCTTAGTTTTGATGTTCTGAAAGCCTATTCAGTGGGGAGCGTCCTGCTAACATCCTAATCGGCGAAGTTACTGTTTCTTTTTGATTCGGTGGTGAATAAGAGACGTCAGCGAGAGAACAAGAGGAAGAAAGACGCAGGAGTCTCTCTCTCTCTTTCCTCGTCTCTGACCTGCATTCAGGCCGATCAGGTTTCGTCCTCTGTCTTATTTAAAGCAGTGGAGCATTGCTGGAGCCCCCTTGATTAAAAGCCATCTGAAGAGAGCCTGACCTCATACACAGATGGCGAAAGTTGGGCTTCTGAGAGGAGCTAAAGTCAGTAATTAAATTTATCCACAGTCTTGCCAGGGCAAAGGGGTGCAGGCCAGCAAACACACCCACTTCATCTTGACAATAATACGGCTACCTATCGATATTAGGGGAAATTGCTGAAAGAGAGGTTTCAATTCAATCTAGGTAAACAGAAACTCAAATATACTAGAGGAACAATAGAAATAAGCTACGAGTTTGACTTTTCCGTTTGTATTTCAATATTTTTATGTGAGTTTGTTTGTATCAATATTTTTTCAATATATGTGCAGTAATGTTCAACTTTTTTCTTATATGTAAGTTTAGATTTGTCCTTCAAAATATATTGTTCATTATATTTTTCATAGAATATGTAAGTTTAAGTTTGTATTTCTCAATTCTTTAAATATTTCTTCAATATTTTCGCTAATATTTAATATATCTGAATATTTTTTTTGTAGTTTGCAAGGTTAAGTTTATATTTCTTAATATTTTTGCACTATTCAGTATTTTTCTGTTCTATTTAATAGTTTTTCAGAAAAAAATCAGTTGTTCTTATGTAAGTTTAAGCTTGTATTTTTGCACTGTTGATAATTGAAGAAAATATTCTTCAATCTTTTTCTATAATATGTTAAAGTTCAAGTTTGTACTTCTATGTTTTTTCAATATTTTCCAGTATTTTTGAAATGTATTTCTTAGAACGTGTATTTCCCATTTTTCTAATCTCAGCAGTCACGCAGTTCATAATTTTAGTCAGATGCCATAAATCTCTTAACAGAAAGTAACACGAGAACTAGAAAAAGACACAAATGTGGTGTTCGCTGAGGCCTGAGGATGCGTAACCGTGACTAATTTACGACAGGAGCACTCCACACGTGGTAGAGGTCACGGCTTAAGATGTTAGGGTCATGACCCCATCTTCAAGGCATTTGACCTCCTAGATAAACATACACTCCCATTAGCAGCCAGTCAAGTGGAGGCCAAGCTTTGGTTTTGGGTTGCCCCCTTGACCTCCTGTTAAAACAGGTGGTTTTATTTGGGCCACAGAGTGGCGTGCCGTTTAAACCACCCGAAAGGGGCTAATAGCCATGGAGACCCAGACTAGCATTACACCAGTGAATGTTTCCTTTTAAGTACATGAAAATCAGCCAGTTTGTTTGCAAAATCACAGTTATGTTACATTCAAGACTGAATGTTATTTATTTAATTTTTTTTTTTAAAATCAAGTCATAATTCTTCCCTCGCAATATTTTATTTTATTTTTGGTATTTTAACATACAAGTTACCTTTAACATATTTTAAAATAAATATTTATTTTAAAATCATAAAATTTTCTCCTAGATGTAAGATTTAGTTCCCATTCAAGTTCAAGTCTAAATTATTACTTTTGCGGAAAAAAAGGATATTGTGTTGTCATATAAAATTAAAAAGATGCATTAATAAGATGAAATACTCAATTAGAATTTTTTGAAGTTCCTGTCATTATATGTGTCAACTAAATGCAATTTCACTTGTTGTGAACAATTTTTTTTCTCATTCCAGTGTTTTCAGACTCACTACACAATGGAAGGATACCGGTGGTGCAGATAGATAACAAACGCTCAACCGGGCATGTGTGTACATTTCCAGCCAGGCTGATAGATATTTATACTGGACTTACCTTAATTGACCTGGAGTCGCGTCGAACAAACCATTTGCGTGTGTAATGTTTGTAAAGACGTCTGACCCACTTCCATGTGAGCTCTTAAACAGATTTACTGTACAGTGTGTCTTTCAAAACTAGTTAGCTTTGATGACGCATGCTTGAGGCGCCCTGTCATAAGTTTTTGTAAATTCATATTAAGTTCTAGGAAGCTGACTGAAAGATTTTGCAAAAGCCGGTCAAAGGCTACAGCAAGCCGTCGATTCATAGAATTTTTTTTTTTTTTTTTGTACGCCAGTAACCGAATCCGCTGATATCTTCAGGCTGACTTTTGGCACATCTTGTGTTACAGCCGTTTTATATTCCTCTTCCTTTCCACAGGCTGAGGAATAACAATAATTTGGATCTATTTAAGGCGATTGTGGGATAAACCACAGTCTTTGTTGTGGTTACTGCAGTACACATTGTGGGCTGGGACCTCCCCACCCGCTCGCACCCATCCTCCCCTGCTTTCTGCTCACTAAATCCCACCGACCGGCTCTGTTACTGCAACAATGACCATGCCACTGTGCTCTTTCACACAGTACCATTCATTAAAAACGAGGTTGTCGGCCATTCATAAAAATACATCGTGCAACAAGTTATCTTTTCTGCCCGGATTGTGCAAACGCCGCTTTGGCACGGACCCAGTGCTGAAGGACCAGCTCGGATCCAATGATGGGATACAGTAGAGTCAGTTTTAATATCATTGCATGTGACCTCCTTTTGAACTATTTTTTTCCTGCTGCAATGTGATTGGATTAAACGAAGCAGATGGTTCTGGGACGGGGAAACACTGTAAGATGTTTTGTTGCGCAGCCACTTGCCTTTAGTGGGTGAAATTCTCCTAAACCTGATTGCGAGGCAAATTCGTGTAATCCGTTTAATGTGCATTGTCAACGCCGATCTTTCCTCGCAGATTTGGACCACGTTAGTTGGCACCCAAAGTAGGGTCTCAGCCGTGCATTAATGCATTGCTTTCATTGTTGTGGTTCAAAAACAATTGTGTTTCTTTCTTTTCCAACAATTCGTTTAAAATGCAGCTCATCACACTCCATTTCCTCACTGACATGACCGCGGCCTGGGGAGCGTGGTGAAGGGTTTCGAGCGCCGAGGCAGTGGGCAGTAATCTAGAGCCGGCGTGAGCGGTACACCTGTGCTCTGGGCTTACCGCTGTCCCCCTGCGTAGTGAGGCAGGAAAAGGAATGAGGGGGGTTGGCACCAGTCAATTTTTGCTAATTAGTTTTGTATTAACTCCTCAGTCGTCCCAGCACACAGCCACTGAGAGAGAAATGGGCCCCGTGATGGGAGCTTGGCTATTTTTATTTTTATCCTCCTTTATTCACACATTTATTTAATGCTTCTTGTGTTGGAGTTGCTACAGATGACTTTGCTGTGCGGGAATGTGTTAAGTAGGCCCATATGGAACACAAACTTTTTGTGCATACTTTGGATTTAAATATCTTAAAATGTGTTTATATTGTCAAGTTAGCTCAAATACTTACTAAATGAACACACAAATGTTGGAGGATGGATATAACTTTAGAATGATAAGAAAAATTTGAGTAGTAATAGTAAAAAAAGGTAAATGGAAAAAATATAAATAAATAATTTATGTATCGCTTTCATTGTCTCCTATTTAAAGGAATAGTTTACCCAAAAATGAAAATTTGCTGAAAATGTACTCACCCTCAAGTTGTTCCAAAAGATTATTTCTTCCATTGACCATAAAAGAAAATGTTTTGAAGAATGCTGTTGCTGGTCTCCATTGACTTCCATAGTATGAAAAAATACTATAGAAGTCAGTGGGGACCAAAAGCTATTTGGTTACTCACAGTAGAACATAGGATGTAGGTGTAGCGTCAGCTCTGGTGAGAAATGACGAACGCAGAAACACGGAAGAGAGAGCAAAACAAAACACTGGTCACAAATTAGAAAGTGCAAAACAAGGATTTGTAAAGAAAAATGTCGGAGGATTTTGATATAAGCCAAGAGGAGACTGGTTTTCCTTTGCTGTAAACAAAACTTGGTTCTCGCAAGACTAGCATATTTTCACCGGAGTTTACGCTACGCCTACGTCATCCGCGGGAACACCACCTTAAATATGGATTTTTTTTCTTACACAAACGCATCCATTCGTTTCAGAACAGCTTCAGAGCCATGCGAAGTATGATGGATGGATGCACTTTATTGGACTTCAAAATCTCAACACCCATTCACTGCCATTATAAAGCTTAGAAGAACCAGGATATTTTTTTAATACAACTGTGATTTTATTCATCTGAAAGAAGAAAGTCATATATATCTAGGATGGCTTGAGGGTGAGTAAATCATGGGGTAATTTAAATTTTTGGGTGAACTGTCCCTTTAAGCCAATTGCGAAGTTTTGAAGATGACGACACAATCCCTCCACGCCATTTATCTTGCGATGTTAGAGTTTGAATGTCCAATGTTAGGAGTACAGACAAGCGGCAGAAAGGCATTGAACAATTTAACAGGTTTTGTTGTTAGTTACTGCAAGTTTAACCATGTTTACCGCTTCCTTTCGTCCACGTTTTTTGAGAACTCATGGCTCGCAGCGAGCTTAGCCGTGTTGGGGAACGGTACGCAGTGTCTGCTAACGGATCAGACTGTTTTAGACTTCCCGAGAGCAGACATCTCGTTCATTACAGAACAGCAACTTTGGCTAACTTCTGAGAATGGAGCCTTTGTGCGCGCATGCCATTCAACAAGAGTGCCATTGTCTTAAGCCCCAGCCGGCAGCAAACGAGGCATTGCGAGGCCTTTGCCGGGAGAAACTTTGATTGTATTAGGTCTTGGTGAGGACTTCATTTTAATGGTGAGCAGACAGCTCATGTGCGTCTCGAGGAGACTAGGAAACGTGTTTTTTTCCATTATTACTCAAGAACAACACCGTAACTAGGCTCTATGCAATACATTTGAATTAAGATCTTATGTTTAACAAGCTGATTTTAACAAAGGTAAAAGACCTTTACAGTTTGTATCGGTTACAATAGAAGCCAGAAATGTCCATTCAGCTTCAAACGTAGTAAAATGAATCCCAGCAAGCAAAAGCCTCTTAAACAGGGTTTAAACTGACAGACTGAGTCTGCTTCATCACTAAATCTCTGCTCAAACTGGATCCCCATCACGTGGAGATTGATCTGCATTATAGTGGCCGATCGGTACGTCACTGCCTATTGATCACTGTGTTTGCAGTGTTGAGCAACACACGTCTGGATCTCACAAACCAGCACGCTTTATGTTCCCAAACCGTTTCCTAAACACAAATTCAACTGTTTGCCATAGCTGGCGCCCTGGTATCATGAAAGGCCCACTCCCACTGCCAAGAAAAGAATGCAGGCCCGGTGATTGAGGCACGGGGCGGCATTGTACGCCGGAATATAAAGGAGAGCACAGACATGAAACAGGACAGCTGTGAGTGTCTGTGGGGGAAAGTTGCTACAGATGGTAAAAGAAGTGGAAAATAAACTACCGTATGGCTGGTAAAATATAGAAGAAAGGCTGCGGGTGTGCTGCTGTACAGGATCCTCTCATGTCATTGCTGTGTGCGTGTTTCTGGGATTTTATGCGTGTCTGTGTTAAAGGGAATATGTTACCTCAATTGCTTGTCTGTCCCAATACCCGTTATGCCCATCTGCTGCTGAGCAATGCACAGATTTGGTCTGTGACTGACATGTGCTAGTCGTGCAAAATCCCTGTTTTCGTGGAATTTCATTACATTATATTTGGATTAGGGATATTAGCAGAGTTCTAATGGATTTGAAGATTATACTGGAGTATTTGACTAACTTTAGGTGTCAAGTCTGGTTTTCAGTGCAATATTTGTGGTATTTCTGAATCTTGTAGGATGTGATCATGCAACAATTGGACTTTCAGTTTTGTAAGGGTAGGTTTAGAAATGGGGTTACCCTATTTTTGTCACATTTAAGCATTGAGGCTGACGTGTAAATCTTTCTAATGTATCACCATTGGACAAGTAAGCTATTTTACCATTACATTGAACACATTTAGGGATTATTAGCAGTCAGACTTTTTGCTTCTTAAAAATTAGGCCTATAATGTCCAGAAAAGACATTTCAAATGCAGATCACCAATACCTATTATTTTTAAGCGTTCCATAACTAATCTGCAAAAAAAGGAATTCATTTCTGCTGTTTCGTGCAGCAACATCTAATAATAAAATTATAAAAATAAAAGCATCCGATTACCAATATGATTTTTAATGAATTTATTTCTGTTTTTTTGCACAGTAACTTAAACTCCTGCAATAATAGCTCCTGATTACTGATTTTTAATTTATTTCTGCCTTTTCATGCAGTAACTTAAACCCAAAAGCATAATATGCATTACGAATATTTGAAAAATATATTATGATGATGATGATAATGTTATTAATAATAATAATAATAATGATAATAATAATTAATAATAACAAAAATAATAATATATTATTATTAGTATTATTTGTAGTAGTAGTAGTATTAAATAAATTGTAATATTAATAATGTCTGTTATTATGATTATTATTAGTGGTAGTTCTAGCAGCTGCATCAATATTTAAAAAAATATATTTAGCGTGTATGACTAAAAGTTGAATAGTTTTTTTTAATAGTTTTTGAAAATTTTTCATATTTAGTATTATTATTTATCATTCTAACACCATTGTACCCTACACACTAGTATAATATATTTATTTATTTGTTATTATTTCATTTAGAGATGTACTAGATGGCATTTATCAGCTGAATCAGTATAGAAGAAACGAATATGTAGAAATATTTGTGAAAATATACTTTTGAGAAGTTTGTCAAGATCGCTCTCTATATATTTATATATAACAAAACTTTCTAGTATTTTTCTGAGAATTTCATCACATTTGCCAACAAGGCTTATGCTCTCTAAGTAAGGTTATGTTTGGTTTTTGTTGTGTTTTTGTGTTCAAATCGTCAGATGTTGTTTTTAATTATTGAATGCGGGGGAGGGTGTTGGGCTAAGTATGGAATTGACTTTAAATTATTGAACTATTTATCCCCAGAACTGCCCTCGGTCCCTCCATCTGTCTGCTCTGCAGAAATATAAATAAATAAGCAAATAAAGATAATAAGGCTATGGCACACTCTTAGCCAGACCCCGAGTTCTGGCACAATTCTGTTCCTTATTTTTGCAGCGCCCCTTCAGAAAAAACCTCCGAACACACTCCCAATTAGCCTGCTTTGGATTTGGATAGAATGTAAACATCGTTCTTTTAGGGGCTCATGAATGATCATATTTGGAGGAAATTCAAATGCCGTAATGAAAGAATGTCACAAATTTTAACCTCCAATCTGCCCCTTTCATGAGGCAGCAGTCCTTCGACTCCCAGGCCGATATGGGCAAAGATATTTTTGCCCCCACCATGTGTTTGGCAATTTAAATAATGCACTTGAAATGATTTGTCTTCAGTCGAATACTAAAGATACTGTTTAATTAGCGGTGATTAGAGCAGGATCTCTAAATCATTCCCTTTCGTCTAGTCGCTCCCGGACTCGCCGTATGAGTGAGTATCACTCATTAAGAAAGAGTTTTAGGGGCATCGATCCATTAGTCATGCGTCTGAATTACACTAACACAGAAGTTTTTGTTTTCGCACCAACGAGGGATCGCCGGGACTCGTTAAATTGATCACGAAGCGCGTATTCACCCACACTTCCAAAACTGTTTTCACAGACAAAACAAAAGCACCACTTGATTAGCTGTGAACCATCTGGGAACGGGGAGCTGTGAGACCAAGCTAATTGGTTCGATTTGAAAAAGAATAGGACCGTCCCTCTCGTCGCATGCGTGTTTGAATGAGTCCCCCTCACCGCAAGTTGCGTTCCTCACCCCTCCCTCGTCACTTTTTGTTTTACGTTCCCAGTGATGAGCTCCGGTCTGGTGCGTCGGTGCTGGGAAACCTCCCGCTCCTGGGGTTTGTGTTACTTCACAGTTGGGAAACAGCTGGCGTGGGAGAATGTGGCACTGTGTTGTGAAATCCAGAATATTGTTTAGAGATTCTTTTGTCAGTGCTAGCCGAAGTTCACAGCGTTATTAATGGGCCGACGGTAGCTGAAGGCACGCACCGTGTGACCTGTTGTTAAGTGGAGGGTTCAGATCGCAGTGCCACCTGTTGGCTGTGGTCTTACTCAGTGCGTTACAGTGATTTTACCACCATTTATGAGATGACACAAATAGAAATGCTTTAGAATTCAGTTGGTTATTGGACACAAGCTGTCACAAGTTTTGAATTTCGTATGTAAATAATTCGCACAAACATTTTGCGAAAAAAGTTGTATTTAGTAGTATGTCATGTGTTCAAGTCATCTAAATCAGTAGTAGTCAATCACCGAAGCGACTAATTCAGTCACATGAATTTATTTGGTAAAGGTAAAACCGTCGTAGTTTATGCTCATGTCTTTTTATACCAAATAAAAAATTTAAGATTTTTTTCCTCTTTTTGGATTTTTGTTAAATCATATTTTTATATATCTACTGCAGTTTTGATGCAACTTTAATATTAGTCAATCATCTGAGCAATTTATTAAGTCACATGTCTTTAATACAAAAAAAAAATGCATTTTGGAAATTCTTATTATTGTTACTATTTTAGCTCAAATTCGGAAATCTTGATGTTTCAATTCAGCATATATCTGCAGGAAATGTTGTATTTTTTAATGTATTATAATACTAATTATGTTAAAAATTATTAATATATTTTTGATTTACTTGCATTTAATCTAGTTTTGCTGCAACTTTTAATATTAATCAATCCCGATCTGAGAAAAAATTTCAGTAACACGTCTTTTATGCCAAAAAAAGAGAAAATTTGTAGCCCAAATTTTGAAAATTGTATTTTATTTTGTTTTGTTCAAAATTTGGAAATCTTAGTGTTTTCATCCAGAATATTTTTATATCTAATTAAATGTTATATATTTTATTATGTATTTTTTTTTATATTTTACAATATAATTTTTTTTTTTTTTTATCTATTCGCATTTTAATAATTTTTCTGCAACTTTATTATTAGTCAATCATCTGAGCTAATTATTCAGTCACGGCTTTTATTCCAAGTAAAATAATAAAATAAATCTATCTATCTATCTATCTATCTATATATATATATATATATAGTATTTTTGCTTCAACCTCGTGTGTACATAAAAGTGCACAATAAACCCAGCGCTGGGATTGCATTATCTGTGGTAAAGGCTATCACTGTCTGCCACGCTTGTTAAATACACATTTCAGCAGATAAAAGTCAATATTCTAAGAAATGGTACAGGTATGGAGCACTTCCTGTGGGAGATGCCAGACATGGGCCTCCCACTCATGGCTGCAGCTCACATTTGCTGCAGGCCATGCTTTGCCCAACTGTTGGGTTGGGAGGAGCCAATGTACGGTTCAAAGTCAGGCGTACAGAGATAAGACAACAGTCAGACTGAGGAACTGTGTACTATAACCAGCCCTACTGCACCTGTCATGACCACACAGGCAAAAATGAGCAATTAGGATTTATACTGGCTCTTGTCTATCACTCCGTTCCTTTTAAATATGAAGTTTCTGGGCCCAGCACTGCATTTTACCCTTTCATCTGCATTATACCTGAAATCACATTTTTAATGCAACAGATTTTACTTGTCATTAAACATAAACGTGATATTATAAAATGCTATTTCATTCCTTATAGCAGACAGTTGAGTTATATGATGATATGTAAATGACATATTATAGTAACATTTGAAGAATTTGAGCAAATTATTCAGTCACATCAAGTCATACGAAATTTTTGATCATCAGGAATTTTGATTAAAGGCATTTCCATCATGCACATGTCTTTTTTCACCATTATCTGTGAATAATACATTGTGTAGACTGAAATAATATTTTTTTGCACTTGTCGTCTGTGAATAAAACATCAACCACCACAGGTGGAGTGTAGATCATGAAATAATCTTCACAGAGCGACATGCTAGCATGCTAAAAACACTCAAAATAATGGTGTAAGCAAGAAATCATTGGCTAGACTAAGCAGCTGTGATTCCCCTTTAAATATTGTTAAAAAACTTTTATCTGTGAATAAAACAGTGACCACCACAGTAGGTGTGAAGATTGTGAAATAATCTTCACAGACTAACATGCTAACATGCTAAAAACACTCAAAATGATTGCCACAGGCAACAAATCATCACCTACAATGATCAGCTGTAATTCCGCTTTTGATATTGTAAAAAAAACTTTTATCTGTGAATAAAACAGTGACCACCACAGTTGGTGTGTAGATCATGAAAACATTGTTATAAAGTGACATGCTAACATGCTAAAATCACTTAAAATGGTGTAGACAAGAATTCATTGGCTAGAATTACCAGCTGTAATTCCCCTTTTTGATATTGTTAATAATAATGCTTTTTAATAATAATAATAATTGAATTATGCAGTAATCACCACAGTTGGTGTGTAGACTGTGAAATAATCTTCACAGCGTAACATGCTAACATGCTAAAAACACTCAAAATGATGCCATATGCAAGAATTAACCTACAGTGATCAGTTGTTATTTCACGTTTGATATTGTTAATTATGATTTTTCACAATTATCTTTGAATAATGCAGTGTCCACCACAGTTGGTGTGTACATGCTAACATGCTAAAAACACTAGAATGATCTAGAATGATCAGCTGTAATTATATCGTGAACAATAATGAATTTTTTTTCACAATAATCTTTGAATGATAGATCGACTACAACAGTTGGTCTTTACATTTTCAGTGTGACATGCTGACATGCTTAAATCCCTCAAAATGATGATGCAAGTAATAAATCCTCATCTGGAATGATCAGCTGTAAGTCAACTTTAGATATCGCTAAAAATAATGATTTTTTTGCACAATTATCTGTGAATGATACTGTGTCCAGTGTAAGCCGCAAGCCTGAGAGTGTCCTGTTGTCGTATCCTCCGTATGTCAGTGGCTGACACACACACACACACACACACACACACACACTGCTCCACCGTTTCCTCTGTCCTGGGGATTCTTCAGGCTGCCGCTCTGCGGCTTCCTGCTAATTAAATTCCAACGCTGTCCATTAGATGGATAGAGTGAGCGCGCTGCTGACTCAACACAGGTAGGGCAGCGCGCCGTAATAGGAAGAGGAGCTCAAGTGCCCAAGCAATTCATTTGGACCCCATTTTACACATCCCTGGGTCACCACATGCTTTCAAGGGTGGAGGGAGTGAAGAGACGGAGCGGAGAGGGGCGCATAAGCTAATGTCTTCCAAACGCTTTAATTCAGAAACAGACACCACGCAAGGCTGTGTCCTCTAAAACGTGCCGAGGTCAGAAACGCCTTTGCTTGTATTTGTGTGGTCAGCAGTGTACGGCGTTGTTGGTGTTTGACGTTATGCGTTGCTAAATGTTTAATCGAGCATAATACCAGCTTTTAAAAAATGATCATTTGGGTTTTGCAGGCTGAAAACGGACCTTTTAACTTTCCTCTACTGGATTAGCCAGGAGGAGGTCATCGAAAGGGCTTAAATGAAAAAGCCTGTGACCAGTAAGAGAGCGAGCGTCGAGATGAAGTCTGTAATTTGGTTGGTCAGAGTTTGGATGGAGTCCCAGACTGACTTGGTTGGATGCGGTGCCGGATACTACGCCAGGCATGGAGGCAGGGCTGTCGATATGTCATACGCTTTTACACACTTTCATGTCAACAGGAGTGTTTGCTTTGCTCAGAAGCTGAGCTGACTGTAGTAAAAGAACATGGACTCGAAACTGAATTATCAGGGTTGTGTTCAGCTAAAGCCTGAAATATCACCCTCTTCTAATTCTAGATGCAGACAGAATTATTTAGCCTTTGATAGCCAGTGAACAGATTGTATTTTCTCTCAGTTTCAGCTGTCAGAGATAAAAAAAAGACAATAAAAGCAGACCTACAAATAATTAATCTTAATTAATGACTTGATGTTTAATATTTAATATTTTTTTGTTTTGTTTTGTTTGGAAGTACTAATGGCTAAAACTGATAGTATTCAACAATGAAAACAACTGTTTGTGAATTTTTTTACAAACAGGTTTTTTAATTTTTAATTATTGTTTTGTTTAACCTTACTTCATCTTTATTTAAAATAAAATTTAAATAATTTTTAGTTTTTGTATTGATTTATTTTATATTCTTAATTTATTTTATTAATTTAATTATTATTATTTTAAAATATTATTTTATTGAATTTAATTTATACTTATTTCAATTTTACAAATGAGTGTATAAATGAATTTAACTGTTAATTACGACAGACATACACATGCTTTTATTTTATTTTATTGTATTCTCAATTTATTACTTTTTTAATTAACCTAATTTAGTTCAGTTTATTCCTATTTTAATTTTACAAGCGAGTGTATAAATCATCATCAGTCTCATGCTCTGTAATAAAATGTAGCACAATAATTTTCACAGTCAAATGTAGTGTTTTAATTAACCGTACCTAATTGAAATCCTATTTTAAATGGACACTAACTTTATTTGAACAACTAGAAAATAATTTGATTTTAGTTGCATGTCGCTGTTTATACTTTGAACAGTTGTTAGTTGCAGCCTTGGTTTTTGTTTGATTTACGCACTTAAACTTTTTACCTTAACCACTAACGAATTCTTTACTTTTAGCATTTTATTGATGCCAAGTCTTCGTTCTGTTTCTTTTGCACTTTATCTGCATTTACGCATCCCCGTGAAAGAGTTAAACAGGAAAGCTGCATTGAACAAAACGCTGGTTGAGCGGGCAAGAAACATCGAAAAATTAGAAAAAACAACAAAACTTTCCTTTTCCTCCTCTTTTCGCATTAGCATGTGAATTGCCATTCATTCATTTATGTTCCATTATAACCTCATGAGTGGCCGTTTCTATGGGGCCGGCCCAGCGAGGGTTGCGCACTAAAGCTTTGGCGAAGATTTAGTGTCAAGCGAAAAGAAGTGTCTTTTTCCGTGCACACCTTTTTCTCCCTTCAGCATCGGTCAGGCCGAGGTGACATTATGCATCAGGCTATCGCTCAGGCAAAAGCCACAATATGTCAGTGCCCTGTAGGGAGGCATAGGGCACAAGTGAAGTCGGGGGGTTCGGCGATGATTGAAGAGGGAGGGGCTCCCCCGGCTCCCCCGGCCTCCCCATTCCCACACTCCCATTCCAATGGGCTGGTTTGTACTGGTATATTCTAATTCACCATTTGCCTAATTAACATCTCATTTGCATAACTTGTTGCATCCCCCCCCACTTTTCCAAAACAATGCAGGCCGACTGAAGAGACCTAATCCTGAGCGTCTCTCGTCAAGATAAAAGCAATCTGCAATTTTAACAACCCTTTTCTGCTCCGCAATTAAAGCGACCCATCAAAAACAGCCTGGTGTTCTTCGTTAGGAAATGCATATGTCTCCTCTACATGATGTAACATAATGTGTACTAACTGAACGTCATGACATAATTTCGAATGTCACACTCGATGTGGAATGCTTTACCTTGACTGTCATACAACTAGACAGTCACTGTTTATAGTGCTTTCCTAGCTTTTTTTCCCATTCGTACCTTTCAGTGCTCAACAGTGAAAAGATTTTTCCTAGTTGGGCCAGTAGTTCAGATTTCTAGTTGCCCTGTGAACTTTTTTTTTTATTGGCCCCAACAATTTTTTGTGTTTTTTTGTTTTGTGTTGTTTGGTGTTTTGTTGTGTTTTGTTTGTTTGTTTGTTTGTTTGTTTTTGTTTTTGTGCTTTGTTTTATGTTTTGTGTTTGGTGCTTTGTATTATGTTTTGTTGTGTTTTGTACTTTGTTTTGTGTTTTTTTTTTATTTTTGTTTTTTTGTGCTTTGTTTTGTTTTGTATTTGGTGCTTTATTAGGTTTTGTTTTGTTGTTTTGTTTTCTTGTTTTATGTTTTGTTTTGTGCTTTTTTTCATGTTTTGTTTTTGTTTTGTTTTTTCAGGTTTTTTTGTTTTACATTGTATTTTTCTGTTTTAAACCTTTTACTTCTAAAAAAAAAGTATTTATTTATTTATTTACTTATTTATAATTACAAATATTTTAAATTATCTAAAAATAGACTTTTCTTTACTAAGTACAAGACCTAAAAAAGTTATCAGAATTTTACAAGAATTAGAAATTATATATATATAATTATTATTATTATTATTATTATTTTTTTTTTTTTGCTTGAAAGTTGCATTACAAGCCAAAATATTACTGAATGCCTACTGGATAATTGTCAACCCATTTTTACTGATGCTATCAAGACAAGTCCTTTCTGCAGTTTTGACCAGATCTTTGCCATTTTACTAGCTAAAATGTTGACCGGAATAATTGCATCCAAATGCTGAAGTTTGCAAGGTATAAAACTGCAAAAATCCTCATTGTTGAGCCCTGCTTTCTATATTTAAACTTATCTTGGGTGTGAAACATGTGACAAGACTAAAAAGAACAAAACACAGCGCTGTTCTTTCCGTTTAGTACCAAATGCCGGTTTGGCTGCGATAAGTATGGAATGTATAAGAAGTTTGAACGTTCTCGTGATTCGAACCATATGCGAAGCCCTTCATTGCTGGCGTGCTGTCATATCCCACAATGATGCTATGAGACCACAGAGCTTCTGACTCCTTAAACTTCACGTTCAGATAATCCTAAAAAAATTGAGATGTGCATACTCCAAAAAATTTGTTTTTGGATGGCATCTCTCGATGCGTAGGCCTCCGAGTGCTTGAGGTCGTGTTCGTGCATGCATGTATGTTTCATCAAATCGCTCAACATGTTTGTCTTCTGTTGCATTGAAATTTTGTGCTTGCTTTTTTCCGTATCCCACCGCTGCGGTTGTCCTGGGGCGAATGCCACAGTAATATTTATACCCCAGAAACTGGGAGCAGATACATTTGTTCCTCTGGCTTCTCTTTATGAGTGTTGCACAAAGACTGGTGGTGCTTGAGGTTTTGGAAATGAAAGGGAAATGAGAGGGGAGTGTTTGGTCAGGCTTGTATATTTTCGCAGACCTTCTGCATGAGGACCGCTGTGCTTCTCAGTGCTACCGCAAAACACATGAAGACAAGTGCTTGGTTCTTCGCCCCCGCCTTTCCAGCTCCTGACATTTCCACAGTGATTCAGCATAAGGCCGTTTGGAGAAGGAACCAAGTTTGATAGTTTGAGGATGAAATGATAGGCCTCTAGGTTTGTCTTCTCAGGCCACAGGAGAGAAAGGAAGACAATGAGTCCGCGTGGCCAGGCCTGACAACCATAATTCAGCTGGCTCCCTGTTTGTTTTCGTCCGTGGAGAGATAGCTTTGATTCCACGGCGTGCTTTCAAGACACTGAAAGTTATTGCGCTCTAGAAGCTGAGCTAAGCAGTCCAGCTTTGCGGTGTCCGCTTCAAGGGTTGCAGGAGAAGATGTTTTAGGTGCAGTAAGACCAATTAAGCAGTCTTTCATGACTAGCTTATGTAAACCTCCAAAAGCCTTTCTCGGGTCCAGCAGCGTTCTTTTTGTAGCGCTAATCAAACCTCAACACAAGCAGCTCAATGTTGTGATGTTTTTCACAATGGCACTTCATTCAGTTCCAACTTCACAAGCTCAGGATTCGTTTTAAATGTCTTAAATTCGCATTTCGCGTTGCGATTCGCTTTCTTTTCAAGATAAGATGCATTAGCTTGATGGCTTCCACTGTGCCAGGCCTCGATACGAGACTTTCTTTTTGGATTAATGGGATATGTGGGGTCTGTTCAAAGCGGTCAATGGAATGACTGAGTCTTTGTGTAATGTGAATTCATGTATTCAGTTATCAGAACAGCATGAGTCATTGATCTGTTTATGGCTATATGATTCGGGACGGTCGTCCTGGCGAGAGAGGATTGTACTGTAAATATCCGTCAACTCGACTGGGAATATCCGAGGCAAATGCGCTCTTCCCCCCTCAGGGGTCCAGCCTGAGACTTGACTCTATTTATGCACGGCTGGTGAGATGGACGTGGCACCAGGATGACCGGTTCACCCTGGAGTGTTGAAGAATGCATATAAACAGAGGATTGTTTTGCTTGTTTGAAACATAATTGGTAGCTTCTTATGTCGACCTGCTTGAGTTTGTGACTTAGCAATGGATCTTTCATTTTTTGCCACTTTTATTACACAGAGACAGTGTAAATAAGGATAGATGAGTTGGAAGCCAGACTCAAACCTTATGCCACCTACACTCATGTCAGGAGAATTTTTCTTTATTTTATGTTAATAAATCTTTTTTATTTTATTGTTTGTTATTACTTTATTTTATAAAAGTACTTTATTTTTTGTCATTATTTTATTTTATATCATTAAATATATTCTCAAATATATTCTCAAGAATAAAACCTTTTTTATAAAAAAAACCCTAAAAACTTTATTTATTTATTTTTTAAATAATTCAGGTAATTGGTGATTCCCCCCCACCCCCTCCAATTTGAGGTGTTAGATGAACTGTAAAATGATTGGCTTAATATATTTATTTAACTATCAATTAATTTACTGCTAGTTCTTTTTAAATTATTTATTCAATTATTATTTAATTACATTTTATAATTATTTATTTAGGTATATTAGGAATTTAGATTTTTTTAAATAAAAAATTTAAATGAACTATAAAAACCAACATTAAATAAATTATACTGTCCAATACATATGATCTAAATATAATGTTACTTGTTTACATTCATACATATATACAGACGGCATAATTACAATTATTATGTTTATATGTACTTATTAATATAAACAATGTTATTTACTTTATCTAAGTTATTTATATTTTTAATGTATCTATTACTTTTATTACATACTTAAACAAACACATATAAAACTATTGTAATGATAATTATTATTATTATTATCATTATAGTATTAAATACTACTACTATTACTACTACTAATCATTATTATTATTATTATTATTATTATTTAGGTACTTTGTGATTTCCTCCTAGTTTGAGGTGTTAGGTGGTCCACAAATTATATACTAGTCCACCATCTGAAAAAGTTTCTCAACTACAGGGCCTTCATATTAAGTGTTACCAGCTCACTAGCTGTATCCCACTGTGCCTGGCACTGTTTGCGATTCATAGTTGCCTAAAAATAAAAGCGTTTGTATAGGAAAGCCCATAAAGTGAAACATGAGGACATGATTTGAGTCAGTGCGATGTCATTAGATTAAACTCCATAATTAAACCGAGTGCAGCAGTCAAGCGCGCCGGGGATGTCACAGAGGACAGATCCACAACAAACAATGGCGAGAGAGAGAGAGAGAGAAAGACACCTCTCTGGAGTACAGGCCGCTGTTTGAGAAGATGCCGCCGTTGTCCCGCTCAATATTTGCACTGTACAGAGGTCTGTATCCTCTCAGCTCTCACCTTATTTGCTCGGGAAACACAGAATTATCTCCTTTTCCCCCTCTGTCCCCCTGCGCAGCACATGATATTTAATCCGTCATCTTTGTTTTCAACAAACACGGCGCAAGCTGTTGCTGGCAGGCCATGAGGCTCAGGGCCCATCTGGAAAGCGGGCCGTGTGCAGGGGAATTAGAAGGGAATTTAAGTAGGGGTTTGCTTGGGAAAGCCTGATAACAGTGCGGTACCGTGGCCTGTTGGCATCGCAGTGGCTTCTCTCCACCCCCCTTCCCAGTCTGCAATGTATTATTGATGCAAAGGGGGGGGGGGGGATGTAAAGGCTGCAGCCTTTTGTTTTTGTTTGTTGACGTTGGCCACGGCGTATTGTGTTGGGCTTACCGGTTTTCAATAGCGAGGGATGGCAGGGGAATCCCCTGGTTTCTCGTTCTCAAGATAAGTTGAAGCTAAAATGGCTTTGGTTAAAGTAGTATGTGCGATCGATCAGCAGGCATTAGATTTCCGTCCCTGTCCTCGTGCAGCGGCTGTGCATGTATCTCACCTGCAATTACCGCGACGGACCGTGATGAATGTGTTCGCACCGGTAACTTGCGTCTCAGCTGTAGCTGTTCCCATGACTTGATCAGCCGCCGCGTTACATGTTTCTCAATCTGTATCAGGATTAAATCGATAGAACATGCTGACGGTGGGCTCTTGAAGTCCGGGCTTTAGTTCGGATTCAAAGGATTAGCTTTTGATTTGTTGAAATTGATTGGAATTAGAAGCATTGCGACTCGGCGTGCAAATAAATATGGAGCTTGATTCTCACGGTTTAATCCGGGAGCGAGAGAGAAAGATTATAACGGTTTATTTGAACATCTGTTAGCAATGAGGTTTCGATTGTAACTAGATTTTTTTTTTACCTTATTACGAGGGAAATGCTGTAAGTGCCTATTAGACGATTTATAATCTCTTATAATGCAGAAGTTAATCTCAGCAATGAAATTACTGAAAAAAAAATTTGATTCCATTTTATATATATATATATATATATATAATGAGAATCTACAAATAAATGAGAAAATTATAAAAATATATAAATGAGAAAATTAACACTGAATATTGAAGAAAAATATTTAAAAAATAATTTTTTAGTTATGGATTCTTTCAGTCATAATGAAAAATATTTGATGAAAATCTTGTTTTTTTTTTTGCTAAATAGTGATTGAATGAATGAATAAAATAAATAAATACATAAATAAATAATATATAGTTTAATTTAGCTTTTTTGTCAACTAAATTTCTTTTTATTTAACCTTATTCAATTTATTATTTATTTATACTAAATATTGATTTAATATAAATAATTAATAAATAATATTTACTTTAAGTTAGGATTTTTACTGTTAGTTAGGATATTATTACTGTATTAAAGTTGTATTTGTTGAAGGAATTCTAGCAATTCTTAACTTGATAAATTATTTAAATCTTATAATTAAATAAAAGATAATTACATCAAAAATATATTCAAATAAAAAGACAAAAACAATGACTAAAACAAAAAAAAATCTATCTAAATATTAGCGCTGAATACTAAACTACTAAACTGAACTGAATACTAACTACTTATTTTTGAGGGAAAAAGTAAAGTTTAACATGCTTTTTTATTTATTTTTTTTAAGCATGTCCATGGATTAATTTCTTGGCTGCTGGTCTGCCATTTCTACGCTTTCCGTTAGGTGCAAGAAATACCCGTCATGTGTTACATTTTTCTCTGCCTTGGGGCTCAAGCTACTTTTGTTCTTGCGGTGCGCCATGCCAAGTTAACCCATCTGCATCATAGTGTTATCTCTGTGTTTCTGTCCTGAGCCTTCTGGCGTTGCCAGGTCATTAAACTGTATCTCCACACAGCTGAGCCTGTTCTTTAGCTGTAATAAGCATCGCAGCTATTTATTAGAGTGTATTTCTGCTTTATTTATCAGTAATCGGTTGTGAAGGTGCTAGCTTGAGTCTCACAGTAAAAAGAGAACCATATGTAGCTCTCATTTTTATGCCTCTATGTCTAGGGTGTTGTTTTATTGACTTGCATTTGTTCTTCTGAGTCTCGTTCAGTTCAGTTCAGCCTATAAAAGAGGCGTGTGAAGTAGTGGACGCTACGTTGAAGAGTCCTGCAGGGCTGTGAAACTTTAGAGGCATACGTGACAAATCCCCCAACCTTCTTCCCCCTTGTCTCACGCCCCTCCTTCCCTGCACTCTTTCACCCTAAGAGGGGATAAGTCTCTGATGAGAGCCAGACCAGTTTAGCCTGCCCCACCAGGAAAGCATTTTCCCATCCTTCTCTTTCTCTCTCGCTGTGTCTTCCTTGTTTGTTCTTCTTTTCGCTCTTAAGGTGCAAAATTTTCAGGGGAAAAAATCCAGTGTCTGCTGTCAATAGTGTAGTGAAGTATAAAGTACAGCTCACACAGATGCACTTTCAAAACAAGTAGCTTTTTGTTGGGCAACGTGGAAAAATTGCGAGTGGAATTTTTCGTAATTCCTAATTGCGTGGATTTGTATTGGACTGACTGGAGGTTCGTGTGCGAAAATTTGCAGAACAACGGTAAATATGACTAAACCTTTATATGCATTGAAACGTTGATTGAAAAAACTGGGTAAAGCAAATACGCCCAACTCTTTTGTAACGGCCAAGTTTTTTTACATTGCGCTATTCTTCCCTTAACACACAATCTTAAAATAATCCATAAGTGTTTGTCTATGCATCCCACATCCACAGTTAATTTGTGTATGCAGGACTCAATTTGACTTAAGGTCTTCACTTAAATATCATCGCACACTCCAAAACATCCAACCCTTATTAGATATGAGGAGGGTGTTTATGTAAGACATATTGTTGCGTTCAAAAACAAGCCCTCTCATTTTTACGTTGCATTTTTTTTTTTACTTGATGCACCACCATAACATTCATACATGTTATTCTACACATCCCACATCCACAGTTAATTTGTGTACGCGAGAAATGTCTTTGCATAAATATCATCGCACGCTCCAAAATAACCTTCACAAACACAGTTAACGTTTACGAAGAACATCTACTTGAATCAAGGCTTGTATTTGGGTTCAACCAATCCTTATTGGATGCATTTATTAGGAGGACACGTGTTAAAAAAACAAGCTCTCTCGTTTTTACGTTGCGCTATTTTTTACTTGATGCATGATGGTAAAAACATTTGTACGTTATTCTACACATCCCATGTCCACAGTTAATTTGTGAATGGTGGGCTAAATTTGAGTTAAAGTCTGAAATATTGTGCACTTCAAAACAAACTTCGCAAACACAGTGAATGTTACGAAGAATGTCTAGTCTAATGAAGGCTTTTATTGGGGTTCAACAAGCTTTTATCCGACACAATGTTGCATTCAAAAACAAGGTCTCAGGGTCTCGCATTTGTATGTTGCGCTATTTTTAACGTGACACACCACTGTAAAAACATTCATGTATGTTCTTCTACAAAGCCCACATCCACAGTTAGTTACAAAACAACCTTTGCGCAAACAGTGAATGTTTATGAAAAATACCCAATCAAATCTTGTAACATGGATTTATGCAAGACACGTTGCATTTGAAAACAAGGTCTGAGGGTCTCTTGTTTTTATGTTGCGCTGTTTTTAATCTCATTTGAATGTGTATGTTAAGACTTAAGACTTGACTTTTCAGAGATAGTTAGAATGCTAATTAAAAACTAAATCTAAATCTAAATAAACTAGGTAATTGACTAGTCAGTTGTTGGACCGGCGTGACCCATCCCTATTAGGAAGTTCTCCGTTCAATGGCCAAACGTGGTTCCACTGGCAATTAGGAAATGAGAAGTCCTCTGAGCGTGTTTCCAGGCCATTTGGAGTCAAGATGATGCACTTTAGACACACTCTCAGACACCCATCGCTCACTGTAAATCCTAAGCACTTTAAGAATGCTCGCCCGTGGTGGGGGGTGGAAACATAAAAGCGGGATCAACAGAAGGGTTGCCTGGTAACAGTAGACTGCGGTCACAGTAGCTCATGGGAGCCCAGACGAGGTGCGGGGTCGACCCTGTGCGCTGACGTGACTCCCTACTGACTTCATATGCTGGACATGCACTAGCACTAGTTATTCATTTAAAATATTTCAATATTTTTTTTTAGTATTTATTATATGGTGTAAATCTTTTTTGTAGTTTTAATGTGGGTCAGCTTATAATTTTAGTTTAATTTCTTTAGTTATTTTAAGTAAATTTATATTTGTTTAATTTTTATTTAACTTAAATGTTTAATTGTTTCCCATTTTAATTAGCAAAATATAAGCACTTTTAATCCAATAGTTTAAATATACATTTCATTGTATATGCACAAAAAAACATTATTATTATTACATTATTATTTATTATTACATTATTACACATTTATTTATTTATTAACACTTCTATAGTTTTACTTTTTGATTTTATTTATTCTAATGTTGTTCATTTATATTATTTTTTATTTATTTGAAATATAATTCTAAAAATTATAATTATACATAGATTTTTAATTGTTCCGTGTTTACATTGGCAAAATATAGGCCCTTTTATTTTATAAGTTAATGTTTTATAGTTTATATGTTTTTAGATATTATATGTTTTAAGGGCTTAAATGTAACACATTTATTTGTCTGTTTGTTTATTTGCATTTGTGTAATTTATCTACTTTTTATTTAATTTTTTTTAATTAAATTTAATTTTATATATTTTTATAGTTTATATTTAGATTTTTACATGTTTCAGGTTTGAATTGGCTAAATATAAACCATTATTGAATATAAATAAATTATATCATTATTCATTTGTTTACTTGTTTCTATAGTTGATTTATAGTTGTTTAAATTTTATTCAAGTGGTTATAGTAATTTATACTTATTTTGTTCAGATTTTTGAACTTGATTTTTGTATGTTTATATATGGGCTTAAATATTATATAAATAATAATAATAATAATAATATTATTATTATTATTATTATTATTAGTGACATCTGCTTAACCAAACGAAGGAAAAAATAATAATTAAAAAAAAAAAAAAAAATATTGGGCACCACTAATATGGTTGCCAATACATCACACATCAACCAAACAAATTTACTTGCAGTGAAGTATTTATTTTAATAGTTTAAACGAGTTGTTTACCTTTGTTTATGAGGTGACTGTGACATTGGGCTTTTATTATAATATTTCTACTGTGAGTTTGTGTCCTACAGGAACAGGTAGGGTTCTGGAGCTGCATGTGTGAAAGCCGTGCACTGCAACAGCTGGCTGGCCAATATTAAACCCCCACCATCTTCCACAGCACTGCTCTTCTCACAGCTGTGATTAGTGGCCGTCCGGTCTGTCCTGTAACCTTAAGCTCAGAGTCCAGACCTCTGTGGACAGGAAGTGAGACCAGCGAGTTAGTCCGAGACTATACACAGTGAGAGAGGGAGGAGGGGGGAGCAAAGCCGATTGATTTGATAGTTTGTTATCATTGGCCTGGGGATCAGCATGCTGGCTGGTGCGGGTGGTGGAGGGGTGTAGCTGATCCACCCAGTAAGCTGATAAATATTTAAGAGCGTTTGGAGCCAGAGGATGGTACAGTTGGAGCTCCTCATCTGGGTTCTTTAATTAGGACGCATTCTGCTCCAGTGCCCTCTGCCTCCCGCATCCAGGGAGACGTGGGGAAGAGAGAGAGAGAGAGAGAGAGAGAGAGAGAGAGAGAGAGAGAGAGGGGCAGCGGGGCGGCTTGCCTGGACCCTCAACCGAGAGAGAGAGAGAGAAAAGATCAGCGCAAGTCTGCCAGCGTCTGCTGGGTGACATTAAACATCAACAGATGCTGTGCACATATTGCGGGCTGAGATGCGGCGCTTCCACAGAAGGCCCTCTTTTTTTTTATTTGTCGTAATCACAACATCCGTTCAAACAAATGACGAGGAGCAAAGCCCTGGAGTAAACAATTAAAAAAATGCAACTGAAATGAAAAACAAAGGCATCGGCGACCACAAAAAAAACTTACAACCCCATCCAGCTGTGTCTCGCTCCCGTCTCACGGTGGCTATTTTTATTGGGCCTGGTTGCGTCCATGTTTTTGGATGGTGTGAATTCGTGTTGGATGTGTATCTCGGGGTGATGGATATGATATCTCTGCCCTGCGTGAGGATTGGTGGGGGTTTGGAGAGAGAGCAGAGCTCTGGTGTGTGGCGTACAGATAAGTGGTGTCCCACCTGCTGCTGCTGTTGTCACAGACCTGCTTGATCACAGGGTTTGATTCTGCCCACAGATGGGCTGCTAGCTGGCCTGCTCTCCTTTAAACTGCCCCGCACAATCTGTCCGTCTATCTATCTATCTATCTATCTATCTATCTATCTATCTATCTATCTATCTATCTATCTATCTATCTATCTATCTATCTATCTATCGTTCTGTTGTTCTGTTGTTCTGTCGTTCTATCTGTCGTTCTATCATTCCATCTATCGTTCTATCTATCTATTGTTCTGTCTGTATATCCATCCATCAATCCATCCATCCATCCATCTGTCGATTGTTGAATCTATCCTGCTATCCACCCATCAATCCATTTAACTTTTGTTCTGTCCATCCATCATCCCACCATCTATCTATCTATCTATCTATCTATCTATCTATCTATCTATCTATCTATCTATCTATCTATCTATCATTCTATTTGTTGTCCATTGTTCTGTCTGTTTCTGTCTTTCTATCTTTTTATCATTCAATTGTTTGGTCATACTTTCTATCATTCTGTATATCTTACGTTCTGCCCATCTATGGTTTGTCATTCTGTAAGGCCTATAGACGTTTCAACTTCAAGGCTTTTTAAACTTTCGAAAAAGATTTTGTAAAGCCAAAATGTGATGTTTTCTCTCGACAAACTCTCAACTCAGTTGAGTTGAAAGGCATTATCAGTTCAGCTGCGAACAGCACACAGCCCTGCTCCTCACGCTGAACCTGAATGTTGCTGCCCTTCACTGCCGCCCCACTGTGATGACCTCACACAGTCACTGCGTCTGTAAATAATACCGCTGCGCATTGCTTTGAAATGACAGCGTCCCTCTGCGTCTCATAAATGATACTGTCACGCGCCTTCCATTATTGAGGAGGCTTGCGGTCCCAGCTTCACCTGCGTATAGACCAGTTGTGTAAATTGCGTAAATCTCCCGGTTCTCTGCTTCTCGGCTCGCCAGCGCGCACGGAGTCTACCTAAGCCTCGAAGCGGCGTAACACATGGCCAGTAAAGCTATGGGATGTGTAATTAAACAGAAGCTAACACAAAGGGCCCCGGCAGTGTGTGTGCATGTGTGCGTGCCCTGCCACGGAGCGCAGGTGGGTGGCAGGGAGCACGGAGCTGCGAGAGGAGGCCAGGTTAAGCTTGCATTACAACTCATGAATCTTTCAGATCACCCTGCTCAACAAGTGCACGCCGTTCTCCCATTCTCTCGTGCACAAATGTGGTTTTTAAAAATAAATAACAGCTGAAAATGGAGGTATAGTAATTTAAGAACTTTCAGTAGGATCAGGGTGTTGTGCAAAAAACGAGGATAAGAAGCAAAGAAATAAATGCAAGCCGTATCCTTTGAGGTGTGCCCCTGACCTCCCTGCATCACTGTGGTCGTATTCACCGCCTCGACTGCAGCAATAAGGAGGCTTTATGTGCGCTGAGCCCGGGGCCATAGCGTCAGGAGCTGAGGACCTCTGCACCAGGAAATGCTTTAGGGATCTGCTCTTTCGCACAGTCAGTCTCCCACGGACTCCGGGAGACCATTTTATCTCCAGTTGCTAGGATAACAACTCTAAGCTTCCAGCAGTCAGCAGGCCTACTGGGCCTTTTTCTGTCAGACAGAAAGAATGCAACATTTTTTGAAGGGGTTTGTTATTAAAAAAAATTATTTTAGCGGTTCATCCTGGATCTGAGGGTTTTTTTTTTTTTTTACATTTATACCTTTTTTTTTGGGTTATATTTTTGGAGTAGTCCAAGATAGGGAGGGAAGTATTGTTTGGCAACCCTTTTTTATCGCTAGGGTTAAAAAGACAAAGAAATCAAGGTTCGGTGGGGCAAGGTACTAATGAAACGGTTAAAATAGATAAATGAGAAGTGCGAGGGCCATGGCGACTCTGACTGACTGCATCCCGCCAGGATTAAGTGGACTCCTCCTGTTCCCTTTGTGCACTTTTCCCAGCAGCACAATTGGGTCCGAGTCGCGAGCACAAGTGCTTTGCAAAAAGCCGCACAGAAGCCACTTTCGGTCTCCATTCTTTGGTCACGGCGAGACACGCTGGCCTGTAATTACAGGGCTCTTTCAGTCGCCCGCAGACCCTTCAGTCTGACCCCAGACACCTTGACAACACCTTGCCTAACAATATCTGAGAAATACTGCAGAATTTTTGTTAAACAGTCACTATGCTGCTTTTATCCGACAATTGGTTTGTTTGGTCTTCATTCAAAAGTGCAGCAAATGAGACTTTAGTTTTGAAGAAAACAAGATCTATCTATCTATCTATCTATCTATCTATCTATCTATCTATCTATCTATATGTCGTCTTGTCTATTTGTCTGTTCTGTCATTCTATCTAGCTTCTATCATTCTCTTTCTGTCGATCTTTCTTCCGTCTAGTTGCCCATCCCTCAGTCTGTCGCTCTGTATATCTTTCTGTCTATTTCTGTCTGTCGTTCTATTGTTCCATCTGTTCGTTAGGCCTATAAACCTTCAACACTTTTTTTTTTCAAAACTTAAAACTTCTTAACAAAAGTTACTTTTCTAGTTAAAAATCACCTCTTTTAATTCTACCTCCTTCCATTAAAATTCAAATAGCAGTTCTGCATGATGTTTGCTACCTCTATTCAATTAAGCGGCTGGACTGGTATTTAAAAGCCACTGTCAGTTCATTTCTAAATGGCCCACAGCCCTGCTATAAAGACTTTGTTTGTTGTTAGGCAAAGGGGCACCGGACTGTTTCGGGCACACATGAAAGCACAGCCCAGGTTAGTGTGCCACACAGCCTGTGCTCCAGGCTGCTTACGTGGCCTACTTCCCACCGTGGTCAGTGGGTCGGCTGTCCCGGAGTGAACCCTTTCCACTCTGCGGCCTTCCTCTGTCTAATGATACTTAGAGCTTAATCGCTCTGGACTTTCCAATTATGCCAAGTCTTTAGCGCACTGCTCCTTTTGCAGCAGCAAAAACACTGGAGTTTTTCTTCCCCGCTTTAATCCAGGTGGTGAAAACGGAGCCGTTGTTGCAGAATTGTTGCAGTTGTGTCAAATTTACAGTAGTACAGTACATCCCTGATTGCTCAGCCTGTGGGCAGGGATTGTTCTCCCAAGAAAGAGGTGGAAGGGATGTGAGAGAGAAAGAAAGAGGCTGCTGTTGGCCCACAGGGACAGAGGGGTCGCGGCGGAGCAGACAAGAGGAACACACTTTTTTTGTGGGGGTGTTGTGTTGGTGGAGAGGGGGGTCAGTGCGAGGGCAGCGCTGAGGGAAGATGAAGGATACGCCACAGGCTGACAGCCACACAGGAAGTACATCACAGTCAAACCTAGCGAAGACCCCCCCAAAGTTCCCCCTCACTTGTATCGCCCCCAGCCCACTTTGGGAACTTCTCAGCGTGGTTTGTGCCTTGTGATCTCCACTCTGATGTGATGGGGGAGGCGGGGGTTCAGTCGAGGAAATCCAAAACACAACAGCGGGCATCATTGTCTCAGATGATGTTAGTGTATATGTCAAACCTGCTAGAGACGTTAAACATACCTTTATGAAGAACAAAAGAGACGTAGAAAAGCTACTCACACAGTTAGACACTTCATTTGCTTTCGAGCATTGTGCTGATAGGTTTCCTCTAGTTTATTTCTTTTATTTGATAAATGATGATTATAATAATTGATGATTTGGAATTTGGGGAAACAAATAAGATGTAGAATCACAATTCAGTTTTAAGGAAGTAGAATGAAAATATAGCTTCAATTAATAGTTTTTTAAATTAACAAAATAGCTGTTTTAACTACATAAAGAAGGATTGTCATGGCCAATGTTTTGAAGTTTGAATAAGTTTTTAAAAAGTCTTAGATAGATAAACAATGTGTGTAGAAATGTGATTATTTTTTATGAAATTTGCAAATTTTTGAAATTTAATAATATTTTATTTAATAATTTATTTGATATTTTATCAGTAATTTTATTTTATATGTGTTGTTTTATTCTATTTATTTTTGTTTTTTTTTTATCTGTACAATTGTAATATTTCATTTAATATTAACATTAATTTTATTATATATTGCAAATGTAACAATATATGTAGAGAGAGAGAGTACTTTATTTATTATTTCATATTTAACAACTTAATGGAAAGGCACTTAATTTCCCAGAATACTTTTCCTGTAGATTTTTTTTTTTTTTTTTTTCTAAATCTAAGTTTTCTAAATATCTCTAAAAGTAAGTGAATAGAGCTTTTCTCTAGTAACTTGCATTTTATTTCTTAGATGTTTAGCAGTTACAGCTGGAGAAGCTGTTTTTAGCCATTCTTCTTTAGTTTCTCGAGCTCCTCTTGGTTTTTTTCAAAGCTTGATTATTTCAAGATCCGCACTGTAAATCTAATCTTCACTTCTTGGTTTATTTATATAGGCTATAAAGTCCGTGGGCCCTAAAATATCTCATGAAGCCTGACACTTATTCACAAATGCGTGTGCGTGGATGCATGTGTCGGCACATGTGACTTTGCGTGGGGCCTCCCGGTGAAAGTGCTTTCTCGGTGTTCGGGTCACATTTTAACACCCAGGTCATAGGGGTCAAATGTGCCTGCTGTGGAGCAATCTGGGTCAGCGCGGCAGTGACGGAAAGAGCCAGAGAGGTTGTATGTCACTGGAACAGGTGGCCCTCTTTGACACTGCGCTCAGTTTAGAGCGGGGCCGGGGGAACTGGAGTTTATGACAAAGCTTCAGTTCGAGACAGCTATTTTATCCAGCAGCAGCTCGTTTTCCAGTTCGCCAGGCCTTTAGCTCGACGGGCTCATGTAGCTGTTTAGCCTTTATCACAAGCTGTGTAGCTAGTCTCTTTGCCTGGAGCTATTATTATTCACCGAGGGAGATCAGAGTGTGTAGGGAAGTGTTTGGGGGTGGGGGATGCTCGCAGGAGTCCGCTTTGGCTTGCAGATTAACAACAAACCAAATCTTGGAGCGAGCCACTGTCCGCAGTGAAGAGTTGTGGTTGGCTCTGCACGTCGGGCCGTGGAATATTTGATAGGGAGACTGGGAGCAAAGCCATGCCCGGTGCTGGCAGTTAACTTAAGAAGCCTGTAGGAAAGCGAGAGGGAGAAGGAAAGAGCTGGCTTTCAGGAACAACTGTGATGTGACCCAAACTCACACCGTCTTTTTTTTTTTTTTTCTGTTTGATTCAGATTCATTAGGTATATTTCATCTCAGTATTGGCTGGGTATTCATTCGGTTCTTTTTTTATTCTGATTCACAAGCTTGATTGATTTATATTTATTTGATTTACATGTAGATTTGTTCAATTTAATTCTGATTTTCAGGCTTTTGATTTATAAACTCTTGGTTCCAGTAATGATTAGATTCTGATTTTGCCTCATTATACTTATCAATACAGATTTCCTGATTTGATTGAGATTCACAAAACCAAATCAGTTTAATTCAATTCTGATTCATAAACCTTGGACTCCAATTTCAGTACAATTCTGATTAATTTACATATATTTCATCTCAATTTGGCTATGTATCTTTTCTGATTCTTTTTTTAATTCTGATTCACAAGCTTGATTGAATTGATTCAAAAGATTTGATTTAGAAATTCTCAATTCCAATAATGATTTGATTCTGATTTGTTTGGGTATATTTCAGCTCAGTATGGCTCGGTATCATTGCTTTTTTGATTCTGATCACAAGCTTGATTTTATTAAATTGAATCAAATGAAAATGTGAATTAAATTAAATGAAATCTTATCCCAATTCATAAGCTTTCAATATGTTGCAATTTTGATTCACTTGTTTTTTTTTTGTTTTTTTTGCTCAGTATGGTAATCAATACAGATTTTCTCATTTAACTGATAGATTGATTGTGAATAGCAAGCTCATTTTTATCCAATTTGATTGAATTCCAATTCACAAGCTCCTGGTTCTGATCTGATTTGGTGGCTATCTGATCTGGGTATATTTTAATTATAATGATTCAAATTTTTATCTTCTAATTCTGTAAATTATACAGAACAGTGTTTCAGACTACTTCAGAAGTAACTCTATTCATTAAAGAACCAGGCTCATAGGAGTCCTTATTTCATGAGTCAGAATACACTGCTTCCACTCTGTTTTTGATTCACTAAAAATAATCATTTCATAAGAGTCATTTGTTTGTGAATCATTTAGGCTACACTGGTTGTGCTGTATATTTCCCTAAAAACAATCAGCTCAAATGAGTCATTTGTTCATGAATTGGATTACACTGCTCATCCTGTCAGTTTTGGGTTCAATGAAAAGAATCAGCTCAAAAGAATCATTTACTTGCACTTCAGACTTCTCTGGTCATGCTATGTGTTTGAGATTCACTAAAAAGAATCAAAAACTCATAAGAGTTGTTTATCTTTTTGTATTGTTGGCATGTGTCTCAGAGCAATGTAAAATGGTCTTTATCAGTTAATGTGCATCATACTCCAGACTCTGAATGGAGATTCCTCTTGGTAAGGAAGAGATGTTGCACTGTCATGGCTGACAGCGGAGGATCAGTTAATAGACTCTCATTAACCTTATTTGTTCTGCTGAGGGATAATAAGACGGCTGTTCCTTCCATCTGAAACCTGAGCTCCTCTGCATTTTATGGACTCGCTTTTCTCCATTAATGCTCAGGTTTATTTTTGGGCCTGGTTTTTGCTTGTTAATAAGGTATACAGAACAATGGCCCATTCAGGGAGCTGCGTAGGAGAAGAACTTGTGCTGCTGGTGTAGCGTCTGCTCCTTCCATAGCTGAAGTTTTTGTTTCGGATTACTTTGCCTCTTCCTGAAGGAGCTGCATTCTGGCGCAGTGAGAATTTGAAAGGTTCTTGAGCTGTTAGGAAGCCCCTTTCCATAGGCTGTGATCGTTAATGTGAGGTCGTCCCCCTTCCCAGCTTTCGGCCAGCATGTTATTTATTATTCAGTGAGAGCTATTACTGTGGATAAGAGGCTCCTCTCAGGCCTGTATCGATTGCTTTAATTGCTCCAAAACATTGTCAACTCTTAAGATAGATATTAAAGAAAGAGGCTTCCAGCATGCATGACAATAAGACTCGGTGGAAGGGAGGGCCAAGTCAACGCCGTTCAAAAAATGTCCCTCGCCGCCGTGTTTCTCTGATAACGTAATCAATAACATCTTGTGAACATAAGCATTCGCTCTTGCCGAGAGGAGACTGGAAGAGCCGCATCCAGCGCCTTCCCATGCTGAATCGATAAGGTTTGGAAAAGAGAGCTGCAGTAGGATGGTCAATGACGTGAGCCGCTTTTTATTTATTTATTAAAAATTGCATTAAAAAGGCAATTGATTTAGACAATGATATAAAGGATGTACCTCTTCTTTGAGCATGTTTGTTTGGTTTTTGTGTTGCATACATTTTGAGGCTTTTTATGCCTAAAATGTAAATATAAAATGTAATAATTATTTATTATGCATTTCATGTACAGAATTAAAAAATTAAATAAAATTATTTGTGATTAATTAACAATTGTAAACGTTTTAAAAAAAATATTAGTGCTGTCAAACGATTAATCGCGATTAATTGCATCCAAAATAAAAGTTTTTGTTTACATAATATATGTATTTGTGCTGTGTATATGTATTATGTACTGTATATATAAACACACACATGCATGTATATATTTCAGAAAAGTATGTTATGTTTATATATTAAATGTATTTATAAAATACATTATATGAATATAAATATAGACATGTAAATACATGTAAATATTTTCAAAATATATGCATGCATGTGTGTGTATTTATATATACATAATAAATATACACAGAACACACACATATTATGCAAACAAAAACTTTTATTTTGGATGTGATTACTCTTGATTAATCATTTGACAGCACAAAAAATATACATTTTATTTATTTTATTTTTATTAATTTTGTGTGTTAATTTTAATGTAGTAAATTTAATATATGATACATATTTGTATACATTAAATATTTTTTACATTTACATTATTTATATTAAAAAAAACATGCAATCATAAATAAATATATACATAAATAAAACCTCAACTCTGGTTGTAAAATGTCACGCAGTTTGACGCTACATGAACATGCAACCTTTCTTGAAAAATTGTGCATGTTTTTAAAACTACCAGTAAAATTTGCCACATTTTTAACTAGATAAATGTATATGTTTGGCATTTTTGCTTTATTATGCTTTATTTATTTAGACAGGAAGCAAAGTGGGAGAGAGAGGGGGGACGGGGTCGGGAAAGGTCCGCCAGCCGGGACTCGAACTCGGGACGCCCAAAGCGCAACGGTGCTATATGTCGGCACGCTGCTGACATTTTTCTTTTTCTTTACCGCTGATACTCTTGTAAGTCATAAACCCAGTGGGTTCGTGACTCTTTTAAAGGCCACAGTGTGAAACGCGAGGATGATTGCATCACCTGTGGAGCCTCAAATCACCCAACATCTCCCATCTCTAATCCAAGCTGCCCGTGCTCAGTCTCTAAACCCAGATGGAGCCGCGCAAGCGTTTGCTGTCTGTCATGACTCTCTGATCTGATTTCCAAACCGAGCTGAGGTCAGCCGAGGCTACGTGCCCAGCGCATAAAGCCGTAGCGCATCAGAAACGTAGACTCCCGTGCCAAGCAGCACTGCTTACTGCATGACGTTCTCCTCGCTCGCTTTGCGCGTGTGAATTCCAAGAAGAAGAGGGACGTTTTGAGAGTGCAGAGAAGGAAGATGAAGAATAAAAGTGTTTAAATAGAATGGAGGAGGTGGAGATTAACATTGAGCTTTAAACGTCTCCCAAGTAGCACAGAGAAGCTTAAAACTCTGGTCCGTCACACTCGCTGTCTGAACGATTTAAGAGCTGGAGTAGAAATGGTAGAAAACCAGTGGATAAAATGCACAAATTTCAACTAATGTAACTGTGACTAAATCCACGCCGAAGTGTGTTGCTTTGATATGACTGTTCAGTCGGGGACGCATGTCAAACTTTCAAGGCGAGACAAAGACCTCTTTGTGTGCCGGATCTGCATGTTTAGACATCGCGTTATCAACTGGGTCGTTTAATTGCATTACGTTCCTCAGAGGACCAGCCCTGATGGAACCCTGGCAGGCTGCGGTCCTTGATTAATCCCCGAGTTAAACACCGTCCACGTCCTGCCCAGCTGGACCCATCCTGCTGCTCCCTCTGTCCTCGATTACCCACTTTGACATGGAGAGGAAGTGCACAGGTGCGATTTACTAAAGGAAATCCATGGGTAATCCAGCAATCCCGTCTGATTAAAGCTATTAGCCTGACTTCCCGAGACAGGACAAGATGGAGAGGCCCAACTCCGTCCCCCAACCCTAACCCCGCACGCTTCTGCGCGAAGGGCACCCAAGGCTCAACTGGCTCGGGTGGCACGCCTGACCCCATCTGGTCGCACGGTGACCTCGCTCACACTCGGATTAACAGGCACAAAGCGGTGTTCCCTCACCCCCCGATTGTCCTACCCTGCAGCGCCCCCTCCTATTAGTTCTCAATCATATGGTCCGCCGGTCATGTGATTAATAGCGGGTCAGCTGTCTCTAAGAGGGCCGGTCTTGTGGAATGTCAGATAGTGGACTGTCCGTGGGGGGCGAGCGGGTCGGGGACTCTCTTTCGCTCGCTTTCACTCTCTGGGACAAAATTAAGTGGCGTGGCTTACAGAGTTCACAAGCGTGCCATGGTCAAGTTTATAGACAGTTTAAACACCTTTAGCCTAGTCTCATGGCCACGACACTGGCCTCAACCATAGTTCTTGCTGTTTTTAAAGGAGCTTAGTTCCCAGTACAGAAAAAGTGGAGCAATATATCAAACTTGGTGCATTTGCAGTAAGTCTTTCTGGTCTCCCGATATAATTTTGGGTTCGAACTTCAAAGCTCAAATAGTTAGACCTTTCAACACCACTTGCACTATGAATTGGGTCTCTTTTTGGGCAAAAGTGATAGTGATGCAACTAAAAAGAAAATTATTGCCGAAAACCAAAACTTTTAAGTAATATGTATATCACCAAGTAATATATAAATAATTTCAAAAACAAACACACATACACACATATATATATAATCCAAGAACTTATAAAAATACATGAATTTACATTAAGTTATATATATAAAATTTTCAATTTTACATGTGGATTATATGATAATATAATTGTATTGTATTGTGTATATATATATATATATATATATATATATCTCATTTTGGTCATTTAGAATAGGTAACACTTATTCACTATTAACTACGACTTTTCCCTCAATAAATTCCTAATTTGCTGCTTATTAATAGTTAGTAAGGTAGTTGTTAAGTTTAGGTATTGGGTAGGATTAGGGATGTAGAATAAGGTCATGTAGAATAAGGCAATAATATGTGCTTAATTAGTACTAATAAATGGCTAAAATTCTGCATGCTAATAAGCAACTAGTTAAGAGACCCTAAAATAAAGTGTTACCATAATTTTATATAATTATATAATTAAAATACAGTTATATAATTATATACCAATTTTGGGCGATTATAATAAATTATATGAAAATTATATATATATATATATATATATATAATTTTGGGCAAATATGCAAATATAATAAATTACTACTTATTTTATTTCATTTTTTATAAGTTTGATTATTTTCATTTCATTTTAGATATAATACTATATACATTTTATACAAGTTATTATTATTATTATTATTATTATTAGCCAACAACTTAAAAAGTGTCTTTGACTTTTTGGTCACTGTTTGCATGAAATGTAATTACATTCCAGAATCCATGAAATTTGTGATCCATAAAAAAATGTATTCTCTATTTTCTGTATTTCTCCATGTAAATGTTATTGGTTTTTAAAGTTTTAACAGTGTCTGTTTACATTTTCGTCCAAGCATTTCATCCTTTTTTTTCTCTTCATGCCAGAAACCAAAAAATGTCATTTTGCAGCCAAAATTTGTCTAAATGTAGAAACCAGCCTGAACTTCCACACAGGTCCCATAAGCAGCCGTTTCCTATCTTGAAACCGAATCGCACCAAGACACTGTTTTCTTACATCAAGTGGCTCAGAAGTGCACATCAGCGGTTTCCACCCACATGAGCGCTTTCAACCATCGGTCCCGCGATGTTCTCTTCACCCCACCATCCTCGGTGCTCGCTCTCCAAACCCAAAGCATCCAAAATATTTGAGAATGACCTTGTAGAGCTGCTCGTGAGAGTGCCTGGGATAATTTATATATAAAATGTGGGCTTTGAAAAATTGCCATTTCCATCTTTAGGTGGCCGGGGCTCTCCATTACCAAAATGGGCTGAGTCACCACACCATGTGAATCTTAATAAGCAGCCTGCCCACAGCCTGGACCGGCTTGTCTCTTTTCCCCTCGCTCTCTTTCTCTCCCTCCCTTCCTCTCCAGATCAGATGAAGCTGACTAGCCACTTTTTCTTTTACTCCTTTTGATTAATAGTTTTACGGATATCTGGACAGAGCAAAGTATCTCGAACAATACCCGTTTTGGTTGGATCCTCGTCTTGCGTTTTTGCGCATGTGCCAATGTTTTGCATTCAATAATAGATTGCCTTTTGTCTTTTTATTAAGAGCCTTTTAAGAGTCAGAGAGTGCGATGTCAATGTTTAATGTCGATGTTTACTTTTTATTTAATGAAAGACTAAAGCGCACTCTGCCTTTGCAAATTGCCGAGCTGGAGAAACGTGGCAGATTCCGATATGGTTTGAATTAGCTTGTGTTTGTGTGTGTGCGCGCACATGGTAGAAGGCATCGGGCCAGCGCCGAGACAAAGGGCTCTGGAAATGTGTCGAACACAAGCTGTGGTTTTCTCTCGTCTCCCACTTTCCCTTTCCCTCTCACGGCTGCCTCCCTGACCACACATTTCCCCCGTCACCGCAGCCCGAGCCAGAGCCAAACACAAACAGCCCCCCTCCGCGTTTCCAGCCCGATTGGACGCTGTCGCAAACATATATAACGCAGGGAATACTCTCTCCGTTCTCAGCCCAGACAGGAAAAGCAGTTTCAAATCCCCTCCAACAATAATGAGCCTAACACTGGCGGATCAGCCGCCTTATCCCGGCTAAGGTCATTAGCGTGCCGGAACAAGTCGTTCTCTGCGCTGTAAGTACTTTACAAGGGAGAGCAGCTGTTCGACAAATCGTTGAAAGTATTTCTGTCGTAGGTCTTTACTTAAATAAGATATTCGATGGATAAAGGAGGCCCTGTAATATCTGCAATTAATAGCTAATTGCCATCATTTTCCTAGCAGTACTGCGTCATTCACATCTGCGTCCAACAGGCTCTCCAAATTCGGTTCTCCACCCTGGGAAGGCAGTCGCTCGCTGTGATTTCATATTTTTAGTAAACACGTTTCTGCCGTCCCGTAACTTGGCATAATTCAGCCAGACCGGCCAGTTCTGACTTTAAAGACATTTAGCATACGTTTGCCCATTTCCTCCACTTGCAATAATGATTTGGCGCTAACTCGAAGGAGTACACTGGCAAAAGAAGAGACGAAACTGTAACCTTGCTTAAGGGCTGATAGTGCAGCCGGACGTGCTTTGTGGAGGTTCAAGAAGAGAAGACAAAAAAGATAGCGAAGAGAATGATGCTGATTGTGAATTTTTACAGATAATTTACAATGCTTTATTACTCTGTGTTCAGCACTTAATAGTCGTATTAATTAAATCCGAAATGACTTTGAACTTGGAATGAGTGTAATGTTTAATCGGATGAGTAGTTACAGTATGTGGCCGCTTCTTTCATAGTTTGAATACATTATAAGTCTTTTAAATTAAATACCTTAATAATGATTATTAGTAATATTTAAATATCGCTAATAATAATTAAAATAATTAAAAATAAATAAATAAATAATTTGAAATTATTAATATTTTATTAAATTAAAAATATTTTTTAAATCAAATTGATATTCTGGCTTCTCACTGAATTTTGATAATAGTAATTATAATTAAAATTGTATTAAATTACAAATAATATTTATTATATTTTAACTTTTTTTAATATTCTCTCTGGAACTCAATAATTGTTATTAATAATAATTTATTAAAATGTCATATAATCAAATAGATATTCAGACTTTTCTATAACTCAAATGAATTATTATTTTCTATAATAATTACATTTTCTATTAATAATAACCAGTTCTAATTAATTATTAATTTTATTACTAAATTGTAAATTTATTTAAGTGAAACTGATATTCTGGCTTCTCATTGGGTCTCAATTATATATCACTAATTTTAATTATTAATAATAATTTTGTTATTAATGACCGATGATCGATGATTTATGATATTCTGACAATTATATAGTAGTAATTATTCTAATTATTTATACTTTTATTAATAATAATATGTATTAAATGACAAATTATTTAAATGAAGACCAGCATATAATTGTAGAAATTCTACAATTTTGCAAATTCTAAATTGTTAATGATAAAGTGATACTAATAATGCCACCTTGTTACATCTTCAGTAGCAGGGTCTCGAGCATGTTATTATATCAGCTCGTGTGCGCGTTTGCACGAGCGGAGGTGGTCGTAGTTATTGTCAGCTCCTGTTGTACAGATGCGGCTGCAGATGGGATTCCTGTACCTGCCTGCATAGCTAATGAATCCGAATGGCATTCCCCCTTATAAAGCATAAATATGTAATTTGTTCAGCTGTTGTAATGAAATATGTATGTGTGAAACAGCGATTGTTTGGGTCATTAACAGCATGCCACTGTGTATTAGCAACTTAGTGCTCAAGAACAACAGGAAAAAATCCGTAATAGCTTGAAAAATTCATCAGAGGGAATGCATTGTGCACGGGGAGACAGACTGCATCCCGTCTCCGTCACGCTTTGAGTATTCCGTCTGAACTGAGGGCATGAGGAGGAAGACAGAGATCCCTCGATCAGATGCCATTACATCTGCCGCAGGGGAAGATGACACTGATGTCCTTTGGGGAACGGCACCGATTACGACTCGTCCGAGCAGGGGTCCGGCATCTGCGTCTCCATTCGCAGGTGTTTACCTGTTTACCGTCAAACCTGGCCTTGCAAAAGTAAAAGAGCAGAGGTGCGAGATGGTTTTATAAGCATCTCTTTTAATAGCCGTGGTCCTGTCGCGAGGCCGCTCTGAAAGATAATCAGTTTGACCCGGCCCCTGCGGTTGGTGGAAGGGATCTATGGCAGGGTTAATTCCATCAGGCACAGGCCTCTGGGAAAAGAACATTCCACCGTGATCCTCTTTCATATGAGTCACTGATGCCTGGGAAGCCAGAAGACATGATGCGATTAGCCCCTGCACCTCTTAACGCCAGCGCCACTCGCCCAACAACAAAACAAACACCGAAAAAAAAGGTACCCTCCCAGCTGGCATCTCTCGCCCGGCTCACCTGACCCGGGCTAATGCCTCCAGCTGGTCCTAGAAGTTGCCGTACAGATTGCGAATCAAATTAAGTCGCTATAAGACGTAATCAGACTTTTCCAAACCCTAATCTTCCAGCAGGTAGATTGCGTCAAGCTTTTAGGAAACCTCGCAAGGGCACTCGTGTCGGCTTGTCATGTGCTCGAAGGATTGTATCCAAACTTTGTCCATTGGTTGAGGATGCATCGGCTTTCCTAAATCGATTCGCCGTTGTTTACCTGCAATAAAGGTTCATGCGATTAAAACGCAATTTCGATATTACCATGGTTGTGCCGATGTAAAAGAAATCATATTTCATAACACATATTGTTGATGTCTTTCTATTGAACGCAAAGCAGGCTTTTAATGAATCAAAACATACAGAGCAACCAGCGAAGTCTGATTCACATACAGGTGACTCTTAGGAACTGGTTTATTTTAGTGATTCAGAAACATACAGCACGACCAGTGAAGCCAGATTCATAAAGCTCTCGATTCCTATTTTGATTCATTTTGATTTGTGTATATCTAATGAGACCCGTCTTTTTGAAATAATCATTTAAGGATTGATTCATAAGGCTATTTTTTTTTGGGATCAGACTTCACTGATCATGCTGTATTGTTTTGATTCACTTAAAAAGAACTGGGATCTTGAATTGGACTTCACTGGTTGTGATCTATGTTTCTGATTCACTAAAAAGAACCAGTTCATACTGTAGGTGTCATTTGTTTGTGAATTGGGCTGTTTTGTTTTAGTAATTCAAAAGCATACAGCGTGACCAGCGAAGTCCGATTCACGTTAGCGTAAATCGTTTCTTTTTTTGTGAATCAAAAACATAGAGTTCAACCAGTAGTCCAATTCCAATTCCTGATCCTATTAGCCAGTTCTCTTAATGAATCGCAAATATAGAGTGATTTACAAACAAATGACTCTCATGAACAAGTTTGTTTTAGTGAGGGAAAAAATGCAGTGCAACCAGCGTTGTCTAGTTCAGTGGTTCTCAACCCTGGTCCTGGAGGCAACCCAACACTGCACATTTTGCATGTCTCCTTGATCAAGTGTTGGGAACCAGGGTTGGGAACCACTGGTCTAGTTCACTATCAAATGATTCTTATGGTTCTTTTTAGTGCCTTCAGTGGAGACTGATTCATGAGCAAATGACTCATATGAGCCGGTTCTTTACATAGAGTGCAACCAATGTAGCCCGATTCCCAAACAAATGACTCTCATGAATTAGTTTGTTTTAGGGAAACACAAAAATCACTCTAATGATCCAGTTCTTTTTAGCACCACAATTGTAGCCTGATTCAAAAGAAGATGACTCATATGAGCCGGTTTGATGTAATGAATCAAAAACATACACCGTGGCCAGTGCAGCCCGATTCACAAACAAATGGCACCAACTGTATGAACTGTTTTTTTTTTAGTGAATCAAAACCACACAGCGCAACCAGTGAAGTCCAATTAATGATCCCGGTTTCTTTTAGTGAATCAAAACCATATAGCACAACCAGTGAAGTCTGAGCTCGAACAAATGAGCCTTATGAATCAATTCTTTAATGAATATTTCAAAAAGACACCTATGAACTGGTTCTTTTAGCTGAATCAAAACCAAACAGCACCACCAATGAAGTCCAATTAATGATCCCAGTTTCTTTTAGTGACTCGAAACCATATAACACAACAAGTGAAGTCTGATCCCGAACAAATGAGCCTTATGAATCAATTCTTTAATGAATATTTCAAAAAGACAGGTTGCCATCTCTCATGAGATATAACCAAATCAAACTGAATCAAAATAGGAATCGAGAGCTTGTGCTATCGATACCTAACCCAACAAACATGTTTCAGAGCCACCTGATAGTGTGTTTCTTTTGTCTCTGTGCATGTTAGCGTGTCTGTTTTGGTCTAGAAGTTGACGCAGTGTCCGTCCCCAAGTCACTCCCTCTGGAGGGGGTCTAAGCCCGTTAATGCTAGCGCTGTGCTAATGCCAGCCAAAGGAAGTGTCCTCCTTCCCCTCTGCAACTGTGCCTCAGCTTGCCGGACACAGCACAGTTAATGTTTTTTCCTGGCCCACTGTCAAAGTTCCCCCTTAACTGCCTGTACCAGCCAGTGCTCGACAAAAAAACAAGCCCGCTTCATCTGTTTCTACTCAAAGCTGTCCCATTCTCCTCTTTGCCGTCTTTTTTTGGATTAAGAAAAAAGTCTTAAAGAAGCATTTAAAAGAAAAAAGAGCATCAGGTTCGCTCCCTTTTTGGCAGACTTTTCCCCCCAGCCGCCATTTTAAGATTGGAGTAAGAGAGAAGCAGAGAAGGGAGGGAGGGAAGAGAGAATGTCGCTTCCAGCCCTCCTTACATGGCGGACGAATTTGCTCTGCTTCCTGACCAATAGGAGATGGTCTTGATCATGTGATATGCCACGATAGCAAGGAGAGAGAGTCTCCATCTAGCACTTGGGCTCTGTCCCGTGTGTCTCCCCTCCTCTCTTTCTCTCTCTCTCGCTTTGCTTCTGTTTTTTAAACACACTCAACCCACTCATTACTCTTGTCACAGCGCAATTAGATAAGCTAGTTCTCGCCAAGAGGTTGGTAGTGATCCTTCCCGAGAGGCAGGTGAAAATTTCGTCCCGTTGTAGGGATTCAGTGGAAAGTTCAGTGCAGTCGCGCAGCTCTTGTGCCGTTCACATTCTTCATGTTTCATGGATTTCCCTTCCTGGCCTGCGTCCAGAAAGCAAGGGATGGGGCTAAGGTGGAAGGATGAGTGAGAGAGATAGAGTAATCCTCAACGGGACAACTTCAGAGGCCTTGAGACACCATTTATTTATATATTTTCAGAATTAAAGCTAAAATTGGGCAGTGAATCTTCAAAAAAACGGCTGTTGTGAGTTCCTTTTAGTCAATCAAAAGCATGCAGCGTGATCAGTGTAGTCCAATTCCTGAATAAGTGACTTATGAGATGTTTCATTTTGCACATGCAGCACAATCAGTGTAGTTCTCGAATTAATGAATCTTATGAGCTGGTTCTTTTTAGTGAATCAAAAACATACATATCAACCAGTCTATTCTGATTCTTGAATGAATGACTCATATAAGCTGGTTTAGTTAATCAAGAACATACAGTATGATCAGTGTAGTCTGATTCCTGAACAGTTGACTCCTATGAGTTGGTTCATGTTGGTAAATGAAATGCATGTATTATGACCAATTCAGCCTGATTCCTAAAATAAATGACTCTTAGAGGTTTTTTTTTTTTTTTAAGTGAGTCAAAAACATACAGCCTAATCAGTGTAATGTGATTCAAAACAACAAATGACTCTTATGAGCTGGTTCATTTTAGTGAATCAAAACATGCATTGTAATAAGTATAGTCCAATTCCTGAAAGACTCTTATGAGTTTTTTTTTAGTGAATCAAATACTTTGTGACCAATGCATTCTAAATTCCCAAACGATTGATTCTTATGATTCAGATTTTTTTGGTGAATCGAAAACATGCACCATAACCAGTTTGGTCTGATTCACAAACAAATGACTCTAATGATCCGTTTCACTGCAACCAATACAGCCTCATTCCCAAAATGAATGACTCTTAGGATCCAGTCCGAATCCCACTATGCTCTCGAAACGAATGGGAAAATACATTCTTGAAGTGCACGCGCTTCCACCCAGACCCGAGGGTTGAACACACAATCTCTTTTCCTCAACTTTCTTCCTTTATTTCTTCCTCTTTGTTTGCCTGCCAAGCCCCATCACTAGGATGGCTACGGAATTGTTTGGGAAACAAATTGGCTCTGTCTTTGGCTGGGAGGTGAAGATAACACAGGGTTAAGAAGTCAGACGGGGCATTCTAGTATTCCCCTGGAAAAAAAAAAGGGAAAACGATACACTGGGCCTGCAGATGTTTTGCTTCAATATCTGATCATCTCTAGTCCAATTTGCTTTAATCTCTCTCTAATGTTCAGTGAAGTATTGTGTGGCGAAAAGGCATTAGGATTGATTTTTAATGGAGTACGGAATCGGATTGGAGTGGAACGTTTCCTCTTCGTCTCTTATCAATTTTAGCTTACTCTCATCTACTTCCAGTTTCGAGTCTGTTGCATTGTTGCGTACGGCTGGCAGACCGCCGGTTCTTTTGCTGATCTTCGGCAGTGGCAACAAAGGGCTTTGTGGTTGTTTTTGTTTATGCGTCGAATTGTATTTCATTTTTTCCGTCCAGCTCCGTCTCCAGGCTACGGCACACGCAGATGCATTTTAAATGAAAATAAAACCAACCAACCTTGTTGTTGGCCACTTTACACATTAGGAGAGGCTTTTCGTCATTCGGCATCCAAATGCATCGCTTGCCTAAAAACACAAACTGGGAACTTTTCCAAACCCGCCGTTTTCCTACCATTTTTCATGGCGGAGTAAAACGGAGGTGAGGAGATTACAAATCTGATGCCCCAGATGAAATTTTGGCAGTGTTTCTGGTCTCTCCCCTCCATGCTTACCTTTAAAAGAAAAGCTTAACTAGAAATACCAATATGATCTCCCATGATCCTCTCTGTTGGATAATCGGCCTCTGCAGTGACCATCCCTGCAATCCTGCTCCAGCCTGATAGCAGCTAGCAGATGATCATCTGCTTTGATCTGTTCGTTTTACCTCGGAGCTTATGGCTGGAGTCCTCTTGGGTTGCGTACGGCGGAGTGGCCCGTCTGCAGATGCCTGAGGTGCTTTAACCGTGGAGCTGCTTTAAGAGGATTACAAAGCCACTCATTAATATGATCAAATTCAGGGATTGATGGATAAGCCAGTGATGAGCACCTGTCAGTGAGGAGCGCCTATAGTACGATAAAGTGATTTTATCGCTAAGCTGACTTTACTGTTTGAATGTTTTTGATAGATCTGATTTGTTGTTGATGCAATATTTTATGTGACGGAAATTAAAACAAGCCTGTATTTTTTTGTTTTTGTTATCATCATCTAAATTTACAACATATTGAACTATCAGGATTTCTACCCTTCATAGAGTCTGTATCGTTTCTGTCAAATTAAATATGGCGTTATGTAGGGTTGGGTACAGTATGACATAAAGATTCTCTAATTCAGTTTGATTCTGATTCACAAACGTTCAATTTGATTTGATTCATTTATTTGTTTTGATTTTGATTCAGTTTTATTCAGATTCGCAAAGTTTCATCCTATTTGATTCTGATTTTGATTGTTTTATTCCGATTCGTGAGCTCTTGATTTGATTTGTTTCCAGTTTTGATTCAGGTTGATTTGGGTGTTTTTGTTTTTATTCTGATTCTAATTCAGCACAGTTCCAATTCACAAAATCTCCTTCTGTTGATTCTAATTTTCACAAACTCTAGATCAGATTTGATTCAGATTTTGATTCAGTTTCATTTGATTCACTTATTTATTACAAATATTTCATCTGAAATGCCTATTTTGATTATGTGTGAAAGAAATTCTCTCTCAGCTATTTCTGTAAACCACACAGGAAACCTAAGCTGAGTATTAAAAATATAAATTTAATTAAATTTTTAAAAATAAACTTCTATAAAAAAGTATTTAATGACTCTGAATGAGTTTATAAAGCATATTTATACTTGTAATTATAAAAAATAATTGTAATAAACAAACAGTAGATTGCTGTCTAATCGAAAAATGTATTTTATGAAAATCTAAATTTTTAAAAGATATAATTAAAAAAACTCACGTAAAAGAATATAGAATGGCCCTGAATGAGTGTATAAATCTTATTTATACTATAATTTATAATTGTTTTTCAAAATAAAAAATAAAAAAATTTACTGCTGTCTAGGGGGAAAAAGTATTTCCTGAAATTATTAATTTACTAATAACAATATTTTTAAAAAAAAGTAATAATAACAATAAATTACTAAGGAGCGTAGAACAGCTCTTTTTAATATAAAAAAAAAATAGAAAAATGTATATCTATGTAATTATTCAAATCAATGAGTCATTAAACTGCTGTGCTTTTATAACAATATTGGGGCCGTTAAAATGAAGATCTTGATTAACATGAAAATCAATCAAGGCTTTTTGTTAACATTATACGTACTGTACGTTATGCGTTGTGCCATGTGGAAGATCAGAGTGTCAGTGGAGGCATTTCCAAACTCCCATGAAACACTGCTTATGGGTTCTACCCACAGCCTTTCCTCTCGTTTCACATCTGGACCGTTCCATTCTCAGTCTGTATTCCCACACAAAATGTGGTTCCCAGGATTAAAAAGAGGAGGAGGGTGAGGAAAAGAGGGAGAGCGCCAGAGTGATCTGTGGTCTAAACATGCCCAAACTCTTGAGTTTAGAGGCTGAGCTGCTGGGGCCAAAACTGTGGAAACAGAAGCCAGGCCTGGCCAGCCTGAACACGAACATGCTGCCTGCGTGTGTGGATGGCTTGTGTTACTGTCATTCCCCAGCTCCATCCATAACCATGTCTAATAGCAACACGGTGGCGGCCGAAAACCACAGCTTTTTTGGCAAGCGCTGGAGACGTCCTCCCAAAAAACCCAGACAAACGAAAGGGCTGCTTTTTTTTTCTCCCTGCAGACAAAGAGAGAAGCTTTGGGTGATGTAGATTATCCTGAACGAAATATAGATTTTTGTCCACCCGATGCATCTTAAATAAAATATTAATTAAAGGAAAAAGTTTAAGAGTCTCAAGCTCACACACTTAAGTAGAGTTGGACTAATGACTGTGGAAAGCTATTATTGGGCGCAAATGAGAGGGAGGGCTGGACCCAATTATGGATGGAGGTGCTGCATATTTGCTGATTTATTTGTGAAATGGCAGACAGGGTAATGACTTCACTCAAGCCGTGGGCCTCTTCAGTACGATAATGATTGGGGTCCTCAGACAGACCACATTCTCCTTATCATTGACCACACGCACACTCGCCATAAGACACGCTGCATATGCTGGTTATATGCTTCACCTACATATTATTCTGAGGAATTTTACAGTAAAACTGATTTGTATGATTTGTAATCGATGTAGAATAACTCTCCAGAGCTATAAAGTTCTCCTGAGGAAAAAAGTTGATAAGCTCATGTATCTTTTCTAGAGTACAAGATCTCAAAAATGTCCCAAACTGGGCTCAGATTGGCCAAGATACTGCTGAGATCAAAAATGTGAGATTTCAATATGAGCTCAAGTATTTTTCATCAAATTCATCACAGCAGAGGTCTCAAGATTTTGGCAAATTCTGGCCAATTTTGATCGCAAATGTTGGTATCCTTGTGAATTTAAGCACATTTTAATACATTTATGACATCTGTAGTGTAAAAAGCATCTCAGATAAATTTGTCTTGAAAGTTTTAATGAGCAAAGTTTGAGTTTATACAAAAAAATTCTGTTATTGATTACAGAATTTGATATCCTCTTGAATTTGTGCACAGTTTGAGACCTCTACTGAGAAAAGTATTGCTTTATCATGGAAGTTTAAATGAGCAATATTTCTCTGATTTTGATGGCAGATTTTGGTATCTTGGTTAATTTGAGCACAGTTTGAGACATTCCTGAGATCTTTACTGTTAAAAGCATTGCTGAGATAATTCAGTCTTGGAAAATTCAGTGAGAAATGTTTGAGTTCATATTGAAATATTTTTACTGATATCCTTTCGAATCTGAGCACACTTTGAAACATTGTTGAGATCACAGTTGTGGACATTATTCCTAATATTATTTAGTCTTGGAAGATTTAAAGAGGAGAAATTGAAATCTACAATTTTGATCTCTGACTTTGGTATTAGACAGTTTCAGATGAGATCTTTCTGTTGTAGAGGTTGCTTTGAAGATTTAAAGGGATAGTTCACTCAAAAATGAAAATTCGGTCATTAATTATTCACCCTCATGTCGTTCCAAACCCGTAAGACCTTCGTTCATCTTCGGATCACAAATTAAGATATTTTTGATGAAATCTGAGAGCTTTCTGATACGTTCAAGGCCCAGAAAGGTTCCACGTCGAAGACTGACACAGAAGAGCAGAAATTGTTGAATAAAGTCATTATTTTTGTTTTCTTTGCACACAAAAATATTCTCGTAGCTTCATAAAATCACAGTTGAACCACTGATGTCACATGGACTATTTTAATGATGTCCTTGCTACCTTTCTGGGCCTTGAACGTGTCACAAGATGGAACGACATGAGGGTGAGTAATTAATGACAGAATTTTCATTTTTGAGTGAACTATCCCTTTAATGAAAAATGTTCATATTGGTCTATCTGAGCTCCGTTTGAGACATTGTTGAGATCTTTGTTGTAAAAATCATCTCTCAGATAATTTTGTCTTGGAAATTTTAATGAGAAATGTTTGCGTTCATATGAAAATCTGAGGTTTTGATTCCAACTTTGGCATCCTGGCAAATCTGAGCAGAATTTGAGAAATTTCAGTACGATCTCAAATGTTCTCATGAACGATACTATCCAGATTAATTTTATACTCAACAGCCTGATTTGTATACAAATTTGATTTCTTCTAAAGTATTTAAGGAGAAACATCTGAGACAATGTTGATTCTCAAAGAAATTGAACTTTCCTAAGCTATAAAAGAGCAACTTTGAGCAAAAAAAAAAACTCAACGTAAGCCGTAATCAGCACATACTGTAGGTCAAAACCTCATCCGCACACGCTTGTTCGGTATCAGTTAACCCCACTAGATAAACACAGCTTGACCTCCCGTGTGTCTTGCGAATACAGCTCTCATTCATGAGGGATTAAGGAGTGTCGAAGAGAAAGTTTTGCGGTGGGCTTCAAGCCTGCTAGGCATTCCTTTTCATTTCTGCCGACTTTTACTATTGCCGTTTTCCCTTTTCGACATAGCTGGATAATGAGAGATCTGTAAAACTGCTGTAAGAAATTAAAATCCTTTACGTAAATGAGAAACACATGTACACTCTTGTAACGCATATAAAACCCCAAATCACAGCAAGAGGTGCAAGTTTTTAAATATATATATATAATCACAAAGGGCCCAATCATACACCCGGCGCAATGCGGCGCAAGTGTTTTTGCTAGTTTCAGCCTGACTCAGTTCTCATTTTCCCGTCCTGCGCTGTGTTGTTTAAATAGCAAATGCATTTGCACCCATTTGTGCGCCCATGGGCATGCTGGTCTAAAAAAAGAGGTGTGTTCAGGCGCATTGTTGCCGCGTTGCTATTTTGAAGAACTGAAAATAGACTGCGCCATAGACCAACTCAAACCTGGTCTAAAGTCTAAAGTCAATGGCGCAAAATTTTTTTTTTGTTATTTAAAGAGCGGATTAGAAGAAAATGCGGCTCTGGGCGGGTCCACAACGTGCATTCACTTTGCTTATTACACACACAGGGACGCACAGCAGCACACAAACATCCCAAATATTAAAAATTAAAGGATTACAGTGTAAAAGAATATTATTGTGTAGTCTACATAAATATAAAAATGTCATACATGTCATAATGGATAGTCATTGTGTGTATCAGAATTAGCCTACCTATTTGCTCACGCATGAGCAGATCCGTTTGCCCTTTGGAGACGCGTTCAGTCTGTGCGCCTTAAAATTCTGCCGTTTAAATAGCGAATCCGCCATGGCGTGAGTGCAACTCGCTCTTAAAGGGAATGGGAGATGATACTCTGATTGGTTTATTGCACGTTATGCCCAAAAACACACCCATTACTTATTAAAAGAATAGGGACAACTCTTTTAGACCACGCGCCGGAAGCGCCGACTGTTTTTCCCGTCGTTATACTGGCAAAAGTGGATTCAGAAACGCCCTAAGTGCACCTGCGCCTTGCGCTTTAGACCATGCGCTTAGATCGTTAAAATAGGGCCCAATGATAGCATGTGTTTATCTTTGGTTTTGGGTGAAGCCAAAGTGTTGTACCTTGGTATTTCAGCTTTTCCAAAATAGACTTTCTGCTGTTTGAGGGTTTGTCGTGTTTTTTTTCCTCTGATTATTTTATTTTTTCAAGCCAAACCGCAGATCCTTAAACCCTCCTCTTTAATTCATTTAGCTCAGGCTTGCAGAAGGAAACACAGACGAGGGACTCCAAAAAGAGCGTTCCTGATTAATACGGGCTGGAGGATTAGACGTGCTCCTCGAGTGTTTATAAAATGCTGTGCTCTGCGAGGCCTGCGGTCAGGAGTGGACGGCGCAGATCGGGAGCACGTAACCACTCTTTTCAAACAAAAACAGCAGGGAAGGGAGAGAGAAAGAGAGCGCTCTTCACCAGCAACACCTAGCAGAGTTTGAGAGCTCCTTTGTAGGTTCAGGTAAAAGCAAAAGAAGAGAGGCTTGTTTGAATAATCAGTGTAGTTCAAAATTTGTTAGAACAAACTCGCTAAACTGAATTCTTTGGTATTACATCAGTGGTTCTTAAACTGTGGTCTATGAAGTATTACAAGTGGTCATTGAGTTGACTGGCTAATTTCAAAAACTTTATATATCTATATCTATATATATATATATATATTACTGCTGTCAAAAGATTAATCGCGATTAATTGCATCCAAAATAAAAGTTTTTGTTTACATAATATATGTGTGTGTACTGTGTATATTTATAATGTATATATAAATACACACACATGCATGTATATATTTAAGAAAAATATGTTAAATTGTATATTAAATATATTTATATATAATATAAATTATATAAAAATATACATGTAAATACATGCAACTAATTTCAAAATATATACTGTATGTGTGTGTATTTATATATACACATTATAAATATACACCGCACACACACATATATTACATAAACAAAAACTTTTATTTTGGATGCAATTAATCGCGATTAATCGTTTGACAGCACTAATATATATATATATATTAGTGCAGTTAGTGCAGCAGTTAGTGCTCATGCACACTATGCAGGTTTGAATCTGGTTTACACTACTATTCAGAATTTTAGGATCGGTAAGACTTTTTTTAATACTTTTATTCAGCAAAGATGCATTACACTGCAGTAATAGTAAAGACATTTATAATGTTACGAAAGATTTCTCTTTCAAATAAATGCTGTTCTTTTGAACTGTTCTGTTCATCAAAGATTAAAAATATTACAGTTTTCAACATTTACAGTAGTTTCTACAGTAGTAGAAATGTTTCTTGAACAGCAAGCATATTAGAATGATTTCTGAAGGATCATGTGACACTGAAGACTGGAGTAATGATGTTGAAAATTCAGCTTTGCATAGCAGGAATAAATTACATTTTAAAATCGATTGAAATGCAAAGCAGTTATTTTAAATTGTAATAATATTTCACAATATTACTGATTTTACTGTATTTTTGATTAAATAAATGCAGCCTTGTTGAGCAGAATAGGCTTTCAGAAACATCTTACCAACATCAAACGTTTAAATGGGGGGACACTTTTCTTTTTTATTTCCATAGGAAAAGTGGAGTTAAAATAACATTTAATTTTATTAAATAACATTTTAAATTCTTTTAAAACCCTTAATGCTGCTTGTTGTGGATACAGAGTAGCAGATGCCTCAGTTCACGGTTCAAAAAAACTAGCATGTTCAGCTCACCTCTCAAGCCAGCATGCTCTGCAATAGACTAAAGACAGAATTACGTGTTGTTTTTAATTCTTGATTGAAAAACGACATGCCGAAAGAAGCCAAAAGAGGATCAACTTTTGCACGGCCAGCTTAGTGCGCCGTTTTCATTCACGCTGTTAATTGGGGTGCAAAAGCTACATTTTTTTCACACACTCCAAAATAGGTTATCAGAAATAGCGGCTTTTTATTTTGTTTGTCATTTTTTTCCGAGAGGGACCTCGCAGTAACATGCGTCTTAATACATGACACAATAAATAAATCAATCCATAATGTTCCTTCCCCCTTACTCGCTATTAATAGTAAAGAGGACAGCTATAAATCCAGACAGGATTAAAATCTCTTTTGATGTGGTTCCACTTTTTTTACAGAACGTGATTTTTAGTTATTTATTTCTTTTTTTTCCATGTTTATTGCACAGAAACTTCAGAACGGAGGCTGATGATTTGTATGTGTGTGATACAATACCGAACACAAGCTTTAGAGAGCAATGTGTGTGTGTGCGAATGAGAAAGAGAGAGCGAGAGGCCTGGGGAGGATCAGAGAAGGAATTTAGCAGATTCGAGTGGATTGAATGATCAGAGGAATAAACACTGCTCAAGATGAAGAGGGGAATCATTGGGGTGGTACAGCAGTATATGAGAGAGATATGGTAGAAGAAAGCACGCGTCAGATATCAAAAGAGCATCCGTCATTGTTTCATTCAAGCTGAGCACAAATGTCGATCTGCCAAATGATTCTGTTTGTTTGAGCGTCCTTTGATTCGCTCAAAAGACGATTTAGTTTTTGTTTGACCCGTTTTTTGTAATGATTCTCAAGCTGTTTTGTAAATCACTGAAGTTGTTTGTGAGTTAAAATGATAAAGTGAGGATTTTAAAGTCATTATTAACTCAAACAGATATTAAAACTGTAAGGCTAACAGACAATCACAAATATATATAAATGTACTATAAATGCACTAAAATTTACACTACTATTCAAAAATTTGGAATAGTTATTTATGGAATAGTAATTATTTTTAAAGAAGTCTCTTATGCTCACCAAGGCTGCATTTATCTGATGAAAAATCCAGTAAAATTTGTTAAAAATACTTTTTAATATTTCAAATTTAATCAGAAGTCACAGTAAAGACATTTATAATGTTACAAAAGTACAAATAAATACTGATTTTTTGAACTTTCTATTCATCATAGATGTCACCGTTTCCACAAAAATAATAAGAAAATTAATTTTAACGAATTAATAAAGCACCAATAATAATAAATATTAGTGAATAAATTGTATTGTAATTTAAAAGCCTCTTTTTAACTATTTTTCATCTATTTTGCAGTAGAATTAAGGCAGATTCGCTACAGTCTAGCCATTCGGTTGAGAACAGAGCTATCATCTACACTGGAAGTCCAGGCGGACGCTCACAGTAGAGTTTCGCAGTGAGATTAGCTCCATTTACAAGCTGTAAGACTCTGCCTGTAGGACTCAGACAGGGAGAAGGGTTCGCCACAAAAGGATAATGGCCAAACATTGAGCTGAGGCTTGAAAGAGCCAACCTGCCCCTTGCTCACCGGGGGTGGAGGGATTTCAGGGAGCTGCTTGACCCCTTTAAAGGGCCTCTTGTCCCTCCTTGTCTCCAGACTTTTTGCCCCTTTTGCCACATTTATCGATGGTACGGTCAAAAGTGGCCTCGTACGGTTCACAGTGGTGCTCTAATTATCAGCGGCATGTGGAAGCGCAGGCCACAGGAACCGGAGGAAATTTCAGGAGGCTCATCAGCATAAAAAAGGAGGCTTTCAGGAGGCACACAATTCCACCGTCAGTGCTAAAACCAGATAATGATTCGGTAATGATGGCGTATTGTACATACCTTAGACACACGGGGCCACAGGAGGGTGAAGGGAGGAAGACTTTGTCCAATGTTTTTTTTTGGTGAGATGATAAAATTCATAAGTTTTTCAGCATATTTTATATTTTTAACTGATCTGAAGAACTTTTTTATTTTCCAAAGAACCATTTAGCTCAACTCAAGCAAAAGAAAAAATAAATTAAGAAGGTTCGCAGGTTCTTCAAGGAACCATCGAAGAACCTTAAAAAGTTCTCTTAGATAAAGGAATCTATCAAAGTTGACAGCATTTGCAGCATAATCACCTCAAAAAATAATTGCGACTTGTACCTCGTTTTTGTTAAGGGACACTAACAATGGAAGTGAAGGATTTAAAACCAGAAATGTGAATTTTATCATATTAAAAAGTACTTATGTTTTAAAAACATCCAGAAAGCTGTTTAAATCATCATTTTACAGTCGTTTTGGGGTTTATGTTATTGTCATGCAGAATAAATTGTAATATTGGAAATAGCTTTACACAGAAAATGTTAGTAAGTGACATTTTACACACTAAAATCATGTTCATTGTTTATATTTTGCAGCTGTACTATTGAGTATTTTAACGTTATTTAAACATTATAGATTGGCCTCAATCACTTCAATTGTAAGTGCCTCCCCATAACCCAGATTTTTGAATTTTTTATAAGAAGTGGAGTTTGTTTTTTTTATCATAATCAACATTTTGCCTGAGCTTAACTTACTTAACCCAAAATGTTCCTTTTGATATCTGGAGAGCGTTGTGTAACTATCACAATTGCTGTTCATGAATTGATTTCTGACATATCTTACTATGAAAGTGATCGATTGATGACACGTTGTTACGACGTTTCATTTCATCCGTTTGCATGTACTGTATTGAATTACTATAGCAGTAACACGAGCGCTGTTATGTAAAGTGTGACCGAGCGACTCGCTTGCAAGATTTGAAGCAGTAGGAAAATGTGGGGGATATTGTTTCTTTCCATCATCATATTACTATGTACTATTCTATCATGCAGTCCATAGTTAAATCGGAAACATTTTATGATTTTTATATATATATAAATATATATATATATATATATATATATATATATATATATGCGTGTGTGTGTGTGTGTGTGTGTGTGTTTCTGGAGGTCTTGTGTGTCGGTGTGTGTGTGTACATCAATGGAGCAGGGAAAGGGAGGGTACGTCTTCGCTGGGTGCAGACAGCTGTGAAGCGGGGCTTGGCGAATCCTCCTCCATATGTTCTGGGAGCGTTTCACACAACCACAGAACCTGATTTCGGGCCCCCATAAACCTGGAACACAACAGCAGGGGATTTCGTTTTTTTCTCTCTCTCTCTCTCTCTCTCTCTCTTTTTTTAAAAGACCGTACAACTTCACGTTTTTCCACATTCTCCTATGCCATCGATACATTCACGTCTTTGCCGAGCGGAACAGAGGGTCCGCCGGGGACTTTCGGATGCCATGGTGATGGTGTCCCAGCATGGCGCGGGCACATGCATAAAGGCAGCCCAGCACAGCTGGCATCTCCTTTTCGCTTTTTTGCCGAGGTCCAAATTCAAAAACAACAAGCGTTCGCTTTCCTTTTTCACATGTATCCTTCGAACCTTGAGGGAGGGCATATGTCCGACTTTGCATTGGGAGAAAGAAAGGGAGACGGAGAGAGAGATCGACACCTAAAAAGGCGGCGACGGGAGCCATCTGCATAGGGCGGCGTGCCAGTGTCTTGCCAATGTGCTCAGACCACCTGGCCACGATGCTAGCCAAGTATGCCAGCCTGGGCCCTGTAGCCTCCAGACTGCTGCCCTCTTTCACTTCTTTGAAACTCCAGTGGCCCTGGAAACAGGGGCTGCTGCCGCTCCCTTGCCAGTAGCTTTGTTTGAAGTGAGACAGGCTGTGCGGTGCTGGGGGAGACCAGACAGTAAACAGTGCCCCCTTTCAGGACCCTCCCCACCCCCAAAACGCACACATACCCTCGTCTTTGTGTGACTTGGTGCTGTTTTGGTGAGCGTTTTGGGGGTGGGGAGTGGATATTTTCTCAACATCACCACGGTTGTGTTTTGTTGTGCGACGCCCGTGCCCGCATGCGCCCCCCTCCAGCCTTGGCATGGGCTCCCTGACAACCCTGGGAACCAGTGATTCCGAGTGGCACTCGAGGGCCGCAAACACTGGCTCTGCTGCCCGCTTCTGCCTTTGTTCTGTTTGTCTGCGCTTGAATATCAATGAGTGCGCACTTGTGTCGTTTATTCACCAAACATTTAGTCAGCGGCGACAGATTTATGTAAATGCTCGTTTGCAATTACCGAAGCGCGCTTTGAAATTATGTACGCGCTGAATCGATACCAAGAGGAAAAGGGATTAGGAGGTATTGCGGTTTATATTAATGAATCCAGAATTAAAACCTGTTTCGTTTCAGACTCGATTACATACGTGTCTGAGAAGGGTTGCGAACGGTTGTTCCCACACAGAATGAACGTGTGGAAAGGGAAATGCGTTACAGAAAGCTCCACAAATTAGGGTAATGGGAGTTGGTGCTTAGCAAGGTGTTGCTAGGAGGGTTAATATAGTTTTGAATTTTATTTTTGTTTTTATGTATTTTAGATTTATTTGTTTATTTTTAATTTGTCTTTTCAATTACCTTTTTAATTTTCTAGTTGTAATTTATTTTTTATTTTATTTTTATTTTTATTTTAATTTGGATTTTAGTTTTCATTTATTATATTATATTATATTATATTATATTATATTATATTATATTATATTATATTATATTATATTATATTATATTATATATTTAGTTATTTTTAATTTCTCATTTCAATTTATTTTAGTTTTTGTTTTTTGAGTTTCCTAGTTTCAAATTCTAATATTTTAATTAAACTTTTAGTATTTTAGGGCTGCCACAGTTAATATGCACAGTCTAGTGGCATTTTCATTGTAATGCAGATATTTCATAACAGTAACAGTAAACAATTTTTTTTTTTTATTTGTTTATTTCGGTCAATGAAAATGTTTTCATTTAGTTTTCATTTTATTTTTTGTTTTCATTTTAGTTTTCCTTTTAATTTTGTTCTAGTTTTTGTTTTCGTTCTTGTTTTCATTTTCATTTTGTTTTAGTTTTGTTTTCATTTTAGTTTTTGTTTTAGTTCTTGTTTTCATTTTAGTTTTTGTTTTAGCATTGTTTTAGTTCTTGTTTTCATTTTAGTTTTCCTTTTATTTTTGTTCTAGTTTTTGTTTTCGTTCTTGTTTTCATTTTAGTTTTCATTTTCATTTTCGTTTTGTTTTAGTTGTTGTTTTCATTTTAGTTTTCGTAAATAATAACACTCTTTGCAAAGTGGCTGTTCACTAGTCAAAGCCTCTTTGATGTTCTGGTCTCTAGATATGCCTCTTATCCCTCTTTTTATAAGTATAAAAGGTTTTCTTTTGCCCGTTCTATCATCCACAAGGCAAAAAATTTCTGATCACTTAGACAAGTAATAGCATACCTCTCCTCAACAAATCACTTGATTTGAGCTATCATTCATGTATGGTTATGCTGGTCCTTTGTCGACCCTACCATCTGCTGATAACAGACCCGTTTTACCCCGAGCACCGGCTCAGTGTGCTGACCACGTGAGAGGAAAGGAGGGAGAAAGAGAAACAAGAGAGAAGTTCAGGCCCTGCGATTCCAGGAAGGCAGGCTTGTAACAGGTAGTGCCAGGGGCCAGGTACGCCCACTGAAAGACTAATTGATTACTGCGGGAACTGCTGGGTGATAAATAGCCTGATGCATTGCCTCCCTCCAGAGACACTGTCCAAAGGCCAACTGAGGATATTCTAGTAGAAGTGAAGGCGAGAGAAAAGGAGGGATAAAAGGAATGATTGTAAAGAAACAGGCCTGACATTGAGATGTTGCCTCTGCTGTGTTGCAGCCTGATCCGTGGAGTGTAATCCATACGAGTGACAGGGTGCTGAAGTCGGATCTAGCCATGAATTCAGGTCGGGATATTTGACAGCTCTAAAAGTGGCCATACACGAGGGTCAGGAGTCTGCTTACATACATGTGCACGCATTTATTTGGTGTTTTGCACCGCAGTTTACTCTTAAAAATGCTCCTGATTGAACATTTTGTCATGTGTCATTCCAAACCCACCTGAGCATGTATGGTTGTGCTCCATAATGACAAAACGTCCATAAAAGTCGTCCAAACAACTCATTTATTGCATTAAACAGAGCAAACATCTGCTTTTGTGTTCAACTGAAGAAATAGTTGAACACAAAGAAATAAGTAAATATAGGGTTTGAAATGAATTTTGCTTTGAAACATTGTGTTTTTAATGGAGCTACGGTACGTTATCACATATCAGCCACTGAATCTTTGAGCAAAAACCTCTGTCAAAAAAGGAGGGAGTCCCAGAAAGCAGTGTAAAAGTCCAGGGAGGGAGACAGTGGTGTGCAGCGAGCGTGAGCAGTGCCCAGAAATCCTAGCTGCACTACTGCAAATTCCGTCTCAATTTCCCCCAGCAGAGATCGATATGTTGGTCGATGGGCTGGGCTGACATTGTCCACAGCTCAACAAGCATAGCCAGCCAATACACACACGTCTGTAGATCTGCAAGTTCATTCAGTCACTATGACTTTTACAATCCAATTACTGGTGCTGCTGTAATATTACTAGATGCTTTTGGGCGTAGAATGATTTTTTTTTGAAAGTTAGGAATATTAGCTTTAATGCTAATTGTTATTTTTTGGAGAGACTACAGATATTTGTAAACCGCTACAAGAACTATACATTCCGTAAATATTTTTAAAACTTGTTTTGTAAAAACAACAACAACAACAACAACAATAATAATAATAATAATAATAATAGTAATAATAATAGTAATAATAATAATATTAATAATAATAATAATAATAATATAGTTTATATATTATTATTGTTATGTATTTTAAATAATAATAATTAGAATATAATAATATAATTTTTAATATAATATAATTTTTAAATAAAATAGTTAGTTATTTAAAAATGTAAACTAATAATAATAATAATAATAATAATAATATTATTATTATTATTATTATTATTATTATTATAAACAAATTCATCTTACTACTGTAATATTAGCAGTAATTAATATTAATATGAATATTTATTGGAAGTGTTTGGATAGACTACAGCTGTTTGTAAATCCCTTGAGGTTTTTGTACATTAATATTTTAAATATATTTTTAATAAAAATAATTAAAATGATATTTAAAAATGTAAAATAATAATAACAATAACAATAATAATAATTATTATTATTATTATTATTATTATTATTATAAACCCATTTGTGTTACTCCTGTAATATTAGTACATAATATTATTATGAATATTAATTGGTAGTGTTTGGATAGACTACAGCTGTTTGTAAACCACTTGTGGTCATATTCAATAAATTATTTTTAGTACATTCATATTTTTATTTATTTTATTTTTTTGTATAAAAATAAAAAGTTAAAATATTTTTTAATAATATTAATAATAATAATAATAATAATAATTATTATTATTATTATTATTATTATTATTATTATATTTAACATTTATTTACTTTTATTTATTTGTTTATATTTAATATATTAAATATAAATTATTATTAAATAATTCATATGTATATGATGTTGTTATATAATTTAAATAATAATAATAATTATTATTTATAACAAATACAATAATAATGTATTCAATGTGTAATAATAATAATAATAATTATAATTATTATTGTTACTGTTATTATTATTATATTCTATTGTAAACTTGTTAGTTTCAGTCTGTGTATAAATAAAATGTAGTAAAACTGTTTTACTGCCTCAGAATGGGCGCTGCAGGACTCTGTTGGGACGTGTGTGTGGTCAGGGCAGCGCTCCAGACGGGCTCGTGGGCAACACACACACACAGTAACCTGAGAGACGGCAGTCCCTTACAGCCCCATCGATCTCTCCTCACCACCCTTATCATACGCTCCTCTCACTTTTTCTGGACTGTCATCGAGTACCTTTAGAACAGAATCTACTCTAAAATATTTGAATCGCTTTTATTAGTATTTCGTGTTTGCTCAAAAATGACTGTTCATCCAAACTTAGCTTACATCCAGGAACGTTTTCACTTTTCAATTTTATGTAGTGGCGTTTTACTACTTTGTAAACAATGGTTTGACGTAACACACAGAACAAACTTGCAGAAACATCTCTACATGATCATACTAGCACTATAAAGGCTTGACTCAGTGTGTAACGGAGCCTTCTGAAAGGAGACGTGCCAGGAGTCCCCTCTCTCCCTCTCTTTTCAACCCAGGGGGTTGCAACAATACAAGAAGCCCATTGTGTGGCTCATAGTAACCTTTCTCTGGTAACATTTTCTAGTTATCAATGACTGAGATGCAGAGAGAGGGGGAGGCCTGCTATGAGTCGGCACTTTGTGTCTATGTGGGATTGACATTGGCTCCCCACGCTGGCATTCTTCATCAGATCAGAGCGACCCTGAGAGGCAGCACGCCGCGGAGGGTTAAGCTACAATAGTGACATTGAGAAAGCATCAAGGTAGTAGAGCCGTGATGGACGACTAGTTGCTTCTTGGATCAGGTCATTAAGTTATAAAAATATTTACAAAATTATATTTAGAAAAATTATGAATATACACATTTATGTAATTTTTTTGGGTGAAGTTTGTATAATTTTTAATATAAAATGATTTAATTAAATAATATGAAAATGTTTATATATATATATATATATATACAAATATCCTTGAAAAATCTATTGATATTGAATGTACGTATATGATATTATTCTAAATATATATATTTATATATGTATTTATTTATTGTGTATAGATAAATACACACATACAAATATTTTATGTAATGTGATGCATTTATAATCCTCAAATGTATTTATTTATAATTATACATATTTTAATCATTAATTTTATTAATATCATTTTTTCCACTCATTTATATAGTTTTTAAATATATATGACTCAAAACAACAAATAAAAACAATAATAATATAATAACATTAATATTATTTAAAATATATAAAAAAGATGTATTATATAAAATATAATAATAAAATAAATAGAATTAAGTATTTGAGAATTATAATTGTTTGTGAATTTGCATGCATTTAAAATTTTTAGTTTTATTATATATTATGTATTACATTTATTATATTTTTATTTTCATTTGCATATTTAATGCAATTTTAATTTTTTACATTTTTATTAGTTTGTTGTATATGTTATTTATTATATTTTTATTTTTATTTATTATATTTTTTATACAATATATATATATATATATATATATATATTTTTTTTTTAATATATATATATTAGTATTTTTTTCACATTAAGAGATGTTTTTGGACATTGCGTCACATTTTATGTGTTTATTTTCTATCTGTTTCATTCAACATTTTTGCATCACATCAAATAGTGTGTTTTTCATTTAAAAGTAGTCCAACTTTTATAAGCGTGCTTAGATACACCATTTTCAATTCTGGTGCACTTACTGGAGCTGTTTTTTGAACGCAAAAATGGATTTTATGTAAATTCTCCCTAAGAAACTCATGCAATCAGGTTCAGATGAACCCAAAATCAGCTAATTATACAGGGCTTCCTGTTAAGAGTTGATTTTGACAAGTTCAGGGCTTCAGAATTATTTCATTTGCATCTCTGGTTTTCCGATCGGAGCGGATAACCACATACATGTTCGTACAGTTTCCAAACAAGTTCAGAAGTGGAGAGTTGATGAAAAAGGAAAATTAAGGATAAAACAAAAAGCGGCAGCGGTAATGCTATCCATTACAGCGCTATAATTATGGTAAGTGAGGCAGAACTGGATCAATATGGCAATTCATCAATTGCATTCCCAAACTATTTCGGTCTGGCTTATGTCATGCCGCTGCTGATGGCGTCCTTCACTGGCGCAATATCTCGGGCCGCACGTCAAGGTTCCTCTCGTCCTAATCCACTTTCCCGAGACGTCCATTATTCTACGGCGCTCTGCTGTAATGTTAATCATGCTTTCGTTAATTGATCCGCCGTCGCTGCTGGAATTGCCGTGGGTGAGTGATTCCTTGAGCATCTTAACAGAACAACAGGCATTATAAATGAGACTCGGGCCTCCAGGTCTGGGCAGAGGTCCACACACATGCACACACCACTGCAGTACATCAGCCGCTCGCATTGCTGTAAAACAGCCTGTAATATGAAACGTTATATAGCTGGTGTTGTGAATTCTGTGTTATGGCAGTCAAGCAAACATTTACTGTCCAGCGGTGCCTTGTAATGTGAACTGTGGAAAAATTCCTCCTTTACGCAAACCACTTTTCATGTTGCTCTCTGCAGAAGTCTTCAAAAGATGCATTTTTGCACCATTCAGTAGTTAAGCTTCATTTTTGGGGGTTAACAAGAAATTATAATATTGTAAAGACGTTTATTTTACTGTTTTATTTACTTATGAAAAAGTAAAAAATCTTTAATCTAATTTCAACAATGTCACCGAATTATTTATTTATTTATTTATTTTTTTAAATAAAGGAATCTCTCATGCTCACCAAGGCTGCATTTATTTGTTCAAAAATACAGTGAAAACGGTAACATTGTGAAATTTGATTATAATTTAAAATAACTGTTTATTATTTTAATATATTGTAAAATGTAATTTATTCCTGTTATGCAAAGCTGAATTACTCCAGTCTTCAGTGTCACATGATCCTTCAGAAATCATTCTAATATGCTGATTTGCTGCTCAAGAAACATTTATTATCATTAGGGCTGCAAAACGATTAGTTGCGTTATGTTTATATTTACATACTATATGTGTGTGTACTGTGTATATTTATTATGTATATACACACATACATGTATTTATATATAATATAAATTATATACAAGTGTTTACATACAAATACATACAGTGCATACAAATATTTTTAAATATATATACATATATGTGTGTGTATTTATATATACATAATAAATATACACAGTACACACACATATAGTATGTAAACAAACTTTTATTTTGAATCGATTAATCGTGACTATTTTTTTTGCAGCCCTAATTATCATTATCAATGTTAAAATAATCTCTTTTTTTTTTAAACCATTTGTTTTATGACTAGGAAGTTAAAAAGATCAGCATTTATTAGAAATAGATCTTTTATATTGTAATAAATATTTTGTAACATTATAAATGTCTTTACTGTCACTTTTGATCAATTTAATGCATCCTTGAATACAAGTATTAATTTCTATAAAAATAAAAATCTAACAGCACCCAAACACAAAGTATTTTTGATTATTATAGGCTATTATCTTATTGCATTTATTATTATTTTTGTAATGTAAGAATTGTTTTACCAATGACAAAATTGTACATTTTACATGCAATTAATTTAATATTATTATTATTATTTTTCAGGTTTTTAGACATCTTTTTAAGAACATACACTTCCTACATGCATGCAAATTATCTTATTTTACAAAGTTTTGCATAGACTGTATGTACTGCATTGTATTGTGTTGCAATATGATATTTTGACCTTGTATTCAATCAGTTTTATTGTTGGTAGAACTGCAGAACACAACATTAGGCATCGGCACTCAGTTTCTATCTTATTTATATCAGTTTTCCCATTTTGTTTGCCATAAAAACGGCAAATTATGGATTTGGCCACCGCGGTTGCTAAATCATGAGTAGCCTATTGTTCAACAAAGGGTGGCACGGGAGGATGGCATGCGCTCAAATAAAGAGAGGGCACTTTTAAAATGGTTGCCAGAGCTTTTAAGATGGCTGCCAGGGTGTGAAGTATTAAGAGGAGTGAGGGTGTATTAGAGATAAATGGTAACATCTGCAACTCTGCTTTATTAATGAATCTCCCAAAAGTAATGGTTATACGCGCCTGCGTGTGTGGGATCGGACTTTTGACTTTTTTCCCTCCTTTTTTTTCAAATCAGGATGTTGTTGAACTTGGCAGTAAACTTCTTGGCAACTGCGTTTTCTGTGTCATCCAACAATAGAAGCAGCTAACGTGATTCTCTCAGTATTGCTGTGCCTGGCAGGACGATTTAGCAGCTATGGTTGGGATAAGCTTGTGTGGCGGAGGGGAAAAAAAAAGGACGATGAAGACCGCCAATGAGTTGCTTTTGGCACGTTTTCCCTCTCTTTTGTTTACGTACACGATTGCATTTTTAATTATTAGAACGATTGTGTTTGAATAGTCTGAAGTACAATTGCGGCAAACAGATGAGTTTCTCACCTGACAGGCCCAATTGTTTCATTTTGTGTTCCTGTCGAGAAGCGACTGTTTTAAAATGGTGGCAGACTGATCGGCACAAAATGGAGGTGGAGGGGAGGAGCAACGGTGTGGGAGCAGAGCGTGATGGCATTATATTTCCACACGTAGGGTGAAAATGAAATTCAACATCCTACGTGAAATTGTCAGTTCTCGTTGGCCTGTCTGTCTTGACGCGTGTTGGACGCTGTAGCGCTTTCTTGTCTTTCAGCCATGATTGAGACAGCACACGAAGGTTTTGTTTGTAGACGGCAGCGCGTATCTGTTTTTCACGCCCTCCCTGTTCTTCTACCGATTTCACTGTTAGTTTAAGGGCCTGGAAGGGCTGAAATGACAACCTAGAGCTTTGGCTGGCATCTCTATGAATGCCTCGGGTGTACGCCAGGGACTTGGACCGAGTCGCCGTTCACAACTGAGCATTTGTCCAAAGGCTTTTCCTTCCCCAGCCTCTCGAAACGGTCGCTTTTGAATTCTAATTCATGACACAATTGCGCAGCATAAATAAAAATGACTCGTCTAGACAATATAGAGCTCGTGTCAGGGCTTTGAACATAGTGCCTTGTTTGTGGGCTGTGGGGAGATTGTTTATGCAACACTTACTGTATGTGAAATATGGACACGGGTGATTTACGTGAAATTTAGAAAGTGCACAAGAACGAATAAGTATCGACCGGCTACATTTTGAAATTAGTTTTTATCATTTTCATTCTTTGGGTGAATTAAATCAAATCAATATAAAATGAAAAATCAATAAGGATTGTATTTCTTGAAAAATTACGTAATTTGTCTTTATTTTGTATAGGCTGGCTGTTTCAAGTCCTGTAACCTCACTATAGACCAGCAAAAAATATAATATGATGTATATAAAAAAACAAATTGTACAGTTAATTGCAATAATATTTATATGATGCAATATAATTTTATATGCAATATAATTTAAAATGTTTTATTTTTTGTCATTATTGTTTTATATTTATGTAATATTTATCAAGGCCAAATTCACATAAAATTGAGTGAGAGAGAGAATCATATGTAGTATTTTTATATTTAATATAATAATATAATTTAATAATAATATTATTATCATCATTATTAAAATGTACCTTGATAAATAATATATTAAATATATATTAATATTTTTACACTTTATACTTTTTGTTTATATTAAATATTGTGGTTTATATATGAAAGCATTCATTCTAAATCCATTTATTTATGTTTTGTATTTTTGTCATATTTTTTGTATTTATGTAATATTTATCAGTGCCACATTCACATATTATAGAGCTTGAGAGAGAATCATGTGTAATAGTTTTATATTTAATATATGATAATTAGATATGATCATATATAAATTAATTTAATATTATTATTATTATTATGTACCTTGACAAATAAAATATTAAATATATATTAATATTTAAATACTTTATACTTTTATTTACATTAAATATAGTAGTTTTTATTTATTTATTTTTTTCCCTCAAATGTTTTGATGTCTTTTTTTTTTCATTTTGATGTGTGGATTTGTGGGTGGCCACTTTTTCTAGTGGCCAGGCTCCTGGGGGGGGGTTCCTCAGTGAGAAGCGGCTGGAGAGAAGTGCGTTGCAGGGGAAGTTGCGGGCTGGGTAGTGCATCCCTGGCGGTGTTACGCTTCAGCCTTGGCAAGTGTCTTCCAGTTTGTTCCAAACACGGGCTACGGCCAGCCACTCTCTAAGGAAGAGAGCGAGCCGATAGAGAGAGAGAGAGAGGAAGACAACGAAAGGAGAGGGAGTGAAAAAGTTGGCTGCCAAATTGAATCACCCCATCTTTTTTTCTCCAAACGTTCTACTGCCAAGATCATGGAGACTTTCTATTTTCACTCATTCTGAGAGAGAAGGGAAGAGGGGGGTTTGAGACGAGGCTTCTCTGCCCACAGCGTTATAGCTGGTATCAGTGACCAGCCAAGCACACCCTCCTGTGCCATGAATGGTGAAAATGTCGCCTGCCACGTATTGATGCTCTGTGGATTTACTTACAGTCATGCTTATGGTGAAGTTGACAGTTTGTGGCCCAATAAATACGAAAATCTGTACTGAAACAACCCATTTTGTTGCTTCTAGTCCATGTCTGGTAGATTTCATGCCATCTCTATGCTAGTTCTGAAACAATTAAAGATTTAGCAATTAGTCTTTTTTTTCTGGGAAATTGGATCAAAGTATTGATGACTCATCTTGCACTATGCAAATTCCGTCCAATCATATTCTCCCTAAAATAAAAACGCCCTCTCCCTCTAAATTATGAATACAACCTGCCTAAAGGAACTCATCCTCATGTCATTCCAAACCCATAAGACCTTTGTTCATCTTCGGAGCACAAATTAAAATATTTTTGATTAAATCCGAGAGCTTGCATAGACAGCAACGCAACTGAAATAAACAAAAATAACGACTTTAATGTGCAAAGAAAACAAAAATTACGACTTTATTCAGCTATTTTTTACTTGTAAAAAGCTCTTGTGAACGCGCATCAAAGACTGACATGGAAGAGAAGAAATTGTTGAATAAAGTTATTTTTGTTTTCTTAGCGCACAAAAAGTATTCTCATAGCTTTATAACATTACGGTTGAACCACTGATGTCACATGGACTATTTTAACGATGTCCTTACTACCTTTCTGGGTCTTGAAAGTGTCACTTGCGTTGCTGTCTATGCAGGGTCAGAAAGCTCTTGGATTTCATCAAAAATATCTTAATTTGTGCTCCAAAGATGAATGAAGGTCTTACGGGTTTGGAACGACATGAGGTTGAGTAATTAATAACCAATATTTCATTTTTGGGTGAACTACCCCTTTAATTAGCAATAGCAAGTAGCTTTATTTGTCTTTGCATTTCTTCTCAGTTCAAGCTGTCAAGTGTGTGTTTGAGTGGAAAAACATTTTAATTTGGCCCGCCTCAACTCCCTGTTGAAGTACATCAAAAAGGTTCCCCCATTTCATGGTATCATTAATTTCTATATTAGAGTTTGTGTTTTGTGACTTTGCAGTGTGTGTAACTCCTTTTTATAAGGAGTATTGCATGTCAAAAAAAGTCTCATCTTTCACCTCACTGTCAGCATGACGACTGTAGCAAGCATTGACACCTCCGTATCAGTTGGAGACGGACTACCTGGCTACAGGCGGTGGTTGTTGTGGAGACAGGTGTGTCGGCGATCCTGACAGCAATGAACACCCACCATGTACGTTGCACGTCTGCAGCTGGAGCCTGACAGCTGGGCTCTTGGAGAACGATGAATTACGGCGCACACGTACATACACACATAGACTCCCGTTCCACAAATGGAGGGTCTCACGGTACTCACTGAGATTATATCTCTGGCAAATGACAATCAAACTGACAACACTTTTTTTTCCAATTCAGTACTGCGTCCTCCGACACAACTCCGCTTCGGCAGGAAATCAGGCCTGACAGAGGTCAAACGCAAGCATTCTTCTCTCCTTACAGCACACATAGGCTCAGAGTAAGGAATAACAATGCCAATACTGCCTATTGTGTTGTTCTCCTGGACCCCAGGGGCCACATGGAGAGCCTGGTTCTTTTTTTTCAAACTATATTTGTCGAAAGATCCTCGCTGTCAGAACAAGGACAAACTCCTCTACCTGTGCCACCATGTGCGTTCAACTAGGGTAAGCAAGAGGCGTTCTGAAGACAAAGACAGGATGTGTCTGGAGCTTGTGGAAGTAGGCATCGCAAACAATATGGCGTTTTGTTTGGAGTAGCGTATGCTACTTTTGGCCCGGCTGTTTCCAAAGGTCTCATTTTTGCCTAATCACTTCATTCTGGTATTTTAAATTCAATCTCTCTGTCGAAGTCTAATGTATTTCGGTTTGGTTTTTGTTCTTTTTTTGTTTGGTGTTGCAGATATTCCCCTCTCCTCGTACTCCCTTTGAGGAATCCGTGCTCACACAGACACTTGACCCACTCGCGATCTTTCTATTTCTCCACATCAGGGCTACAGGAGGTCGCAGTACACATTAGATCCCTGACAGCTTCGGCTTCTCTCTCACAGCCTGGCTATTTAGAGAGGGAGAGAGGGAAAGAGAACTGCAGAGAGTAAATTGAAAGTGGCCCCAGGGCTGTATATTTCACTATATCCCAGGGGAATTCTGGGATTCTGATTCTCTCTCGCTCTCCCTTCCTGGGAAAAGGCCAAGAACTTTTTCTCCTCCTCCTCCTCCTCCTCCTCCTCCTTGCCTTTCCTGCCTTTTCCTAGAAACTGTAGTTCATATCAGGGGAGTCGAGAAGCACAATGCTCAGGAAGAAAGAAAGGGTTTGCCTACAGGCCAGGGGAATACATCTTTTCCCAAAGAGGAGCTGCTAGCATTGAGGATGGTCCACTTTTTCCTTCTCTCCCTCTGGAACATTTCGACCAGCCAGAGAGAGAAGGATGGAGAGACTAAGGTTATGTTCCAGTGCCCTGTGTAGTGTAGGAAGCATATATGTTCAGTCCGAAGGGCACTGCAGCATAGAGAACAGGTGTACATTGAAATATCACAGGAAGTGAAGAGGAAAGTTTACCCACTCAATACTACACAAAGTTTGGCTAGAATGAATGCAGAGAAAAATGTTGCGTATAAGGTTTTTGCAGCGTTGGAGAAAGTTACTTTTTAAATAATGCATTACAATATTATGTTACTCCATGAAAAAGTATCTAATTAGTTACTTTTAAATAAGCTAGTTACTTTTTATGGAAAGTAATGCGTTGTTACTTTTGCGTTACTTTTTGTCACCTGATCTGGGCTTGCTTATTAATTTTTAATAACAAAAAGTTATATTTTTGGCAACTGTAAAGTCCCTTTCACACACAGGTGAAATTATTAAGCCTCAGCCTGAACACTCTGCACTCAACATGGGCACAGGAGAGCTGTCAGTAAATAAATGGGGAAAACAAAGTAACTTGCGTTACTTATTTGAAAAAGTAACTCAGATATTTTCTTGTAAATTTAAAGGTGTCATCGGATGCCCATTTTACACAAGTTGATATGATTCTTTAGGGTCTTAATGAAAAGTCTATAACATACTTTGATTAAAAGTTCTCAATGGTAATGTAAAAAACACCTTCTTTACCCTGTAAAAATCAGCTCTGTTTTCAGCACGCTGATTTAGGCAATGTTGCTTTAAATGCTAGTGAGCTCTGCTGACTCCGCCCCTCTCTTCCGTGGAGTGACGAGCAGACCATAGATGTGTGTAGATTCCCTATTTGACCGCTCCAGATACGTTAACGCGTTAGCCATCTCGCATTCACCATAATAATCAATAAATATTCAAAGATATACAAGCGTATAACTTGCTGTTGTAGACGCACACAGTCAATGCGCTCAAAGATTCGCACTGTTCCAAAAATGGTGGATGGCTTACGTATCGCGGCCCATAGAAACAGTCCATAATGAGGCATCTAGGTATATATATCTATGCAGCATACTAAACTTCAGCCGCGAAACTGGCTAACTAGCACATTATTAGGAAAGGCGATTTGCAAAGATTCATATAAAAACCCTTATACTCATTTCCTCTGTAGATAAAGCTGGATCACGAATGATTCGGGCGAACATAGACGCATTTAGGCAGATCGGGGATCGGCGCATTCACTTCAAAGCGAAAGTAACGTTAATCTTCTGCGTCTTTATCGGCTCAGATGTCGGGAGTAACTGACGACTGCTATATTCATTATTACATCCAACAACTAAACACTTCAATCACTTAATTGGAGACATCTTGTCTTCCCCTGCACCGGAGACGGATAGCTCTCAACTCTCTCAGGGCTAGTCTAAGGTAAGACAGTCTTGTCAATCAACTATCGTGGGAGGGGCCTGTACAGAACTACGTCATTCTGACAGGGCTCTCAGAACAGCCTGATTTGAGAAAGGGGATTTTAAAATAGGGATTTAAAAAAAAAAACACTGGGTGGATTTTTATCATTATAGGATGGATGTGTACACACACTTCCAACACATATTTATGTTCAAACAGCTTGTAAAGTGTATTTTGCATGCGATGACCCCTTTAAAAGAAATGCTTTACATCACTAGTTATTTGAAAAAAAGTAATCTGATTACATAACTCATGTTACTTGTAATGCGTTACCCCCAACACAGTTTTTTTTTGGCGGATTATATAAAATAACAAACAATTATTCGTCTTTTGTTAGCTTAGCAACATGCTACAATTTAGGTAACATGATAGAAATTAAGCAAATAATTTGTTATTACAAAATTCACAACAGTCTTTTATCGCTAAATTTAGGACCATTTTACTTGTGCGAGCTGTGTGTTTTTATGCTTGTTTGAGTACTGCATTGTTAGCTTAGCAACATGTTAAAGTTTGGCTAAAATAACTCCAGTGAAAAATAATTGTGCGTAATTTAAATTTGTTTTCTACAGTTTTTCACAAGTATAAAGTTTATGACAGATAAAATTCAAAATATCTTCTTTACTAAATGTAGGACAGTTTTCTTCTTTCTCGTGTTTTTATGTTTGGTACAGTTCTGCGTCGTTAGCTTAGCAACATGCTAAAGTTTGGCCAAAATAACTGCAGTGACAATAAGCTGACCTATTAAGTTTGTATTTTACGCAGTGGTTTGTAGTCGTTTATCACAAAATTTAGGACCATTTTATTCAGTATTTGTGCATTCTCTGTATTTTATATTTGTCAAAGTATCACATTGTTAGCTTAGCAACATGCTAACAGCACACTTGCAATTTTGAGTACACATGAACTTTACAAATCGGTCACTCACTGTACAAGGTTATATGTTACCTATGTAGACAGCAGAACAGGTAACTAGGTTATAAAACTGAGCTATTGACTTTTCTATGTTAGCTTTTCTTTACTCCACCCTCCATCTTGTATTAGCTAATAATGATATCTTGTTCCCAGTGTCCCCGCCAGTCCAGGGGGAACAAGGATTCGAATAAGTCAGGAATGTCCCGCTTTTGTGTCTTGGTAACGGTAGCTTGGCAATCCAGACAGCTTGTCTTACACCGCTAGCACAAGAGCTGATTTACAAGTTCAAGTAAGGAAACATGGCATTCCTTTACCGCACTAGCGCTTATTGATAGCTCTCTCTTATAGTCTGGTTTAGCTTTATATTTGCAGGGGGGAATAGCTCAAGTCACACTGACTAAAGAATAATTGAGACTCGGATAGTTTTATTGCTTTTTGCTGGATTGCAATAGTTAGTTTACTGTACCACAATGATCCTATAATGTCATCGCTGGGAGACCGCAGAGTGGATTCTGCTCATTTTTACACACCCTGCTCTGGTGTATGAGCTTGAATGAAGCACATCAAAGCCGCAAGGACTCCCTACCTTGGTCCCTGTTCTTAAATGTGTATTCTGTATTTCTCAAAAGTTACAGAAGAACAAAAGAAAACACACCAGTATTACTATTCAAAATCCAGACAGGATCTGTAAACATGGCCTGTAACACTATCCTCTCCCGTCTCGCTTCCCGGTCCTCCGAAAACAGCAGTGTAAACAAGCGACGCTCCACGAGAGAAGAAAAACAGCACAAGCCTCGGCAACGGGCTGATCTATAGAGGAGAAGCAGAAGGGTCCTGTCTAAACACTGCCTCTTATTAAATACGGTGTGACGTAAAAGCGCAGGGGGAGAGGTCAGGGTTACTCAAACACTGAACACGGGCAGCAGCCTGAAGGAAACAAACGTCTTTCTCCACTTCCCCGTGCAGAAGAATGACAACCTGTCTTGGTATGAAGTGGTGATAAAGTGTGTGTACATATATATACTAGCATTCAAAAGTTTGAGGTCAGTAAGTTTTTTTTTTTTTTTTTAAGAAATCAATTCTTTTATTAATCAGTGATGCATTAAATGAATCAAATAGCATTTATAAAGTTATAATAGTATATATAAAAAAAAGTTTATATATATATATATATATATATATATATATATAAACTTTTCAACTTCATACTCATTAAAGAATCCTGAAAAAAGGTTGCAGATACATATATTAAGCAGCACAACTGTTTTCAACTTGATGATAATAAATGTATCTTGAGCAACAAATCCACAAATCAGAATGTTTAATGAAGGATCATGTGACACTGAAGACTAGAGTAATGATGCTGAAAATTCAGCTTTAAAATATTTTCGAATGCAAAACAGTTATTTTAACTTGTAATAAAATTTCGCAATGTTACTGTTTTTACAGTATTTTGTCAAATAAAGCAACTTTGTTGATCATATAAAAAAATAAAAAAATTAACATAAATTGCACGTACTACCAAATACTAACAACTACTAACTATTCATTCATGAAAGATTTTGGCAATTACATTCATTTTCAACTGAGCATCATTCAATTGATCATAATTTAGTTGTCTTTTGGCACAAATTATTAATATTTTGTCATGTCGTATTCCTTCGTTTTAGTCTATTATGCTTTAAATGGCTTTTGATTTCAGGTGAAACTATGAATAATATTTTAGTTGCCAAAAAATTGGTGAAAAATGGTTTTATGTTAAAATTTTTGCATTTTTTTTAAAAGCATTAAATTAGATAAGAGATTGTTATTATTGCATATTCCACTTGATTTACTTGTTCTCTCTTGCCTTTCCTCCTTTTTTTTCTCACGTCGCTTACAATTTCAGGTTTCATCGACATGTTCCCCATCTGTGACTCATTGCAGTTCCCAGAAATTATTTTGTTTTTTTTCCCCTCCCCCAAGTCATTTTTATGTAATGTGCATCATGGCCCAAATATGCTGCTCCCAAAAAAAAAAAAAAACCCCGCATATTTGTGTTGCTGTGGCGATTGCTCTAAAACACGTTCCTTCTGAGTTCCTCGGATAGTCCGGATAGTCTCAAGTGCGACCACGCAGGAATCCGGCACCCACCGCCTCATAATGTCTGTGGCAGGCCGAAAGAAAAAAAAAAATCTGGGGGACGATACTTGTGGAAACAATGCTCCAATCCCTGGAGCTTCACCTTCCATTGATACTCCAGAAAGGCCCGTTTGTATTTCTAAATTAAGTTTCTGCCTCCTTTTATGGGCCTTCGTGTTCCTGAGCCCACTGTGTAAAGGGCCTTTTGAAAGCGAGGTTTTAACACACAATTGGATTACAGCAAAGCACTTGGTGAGAAAGCGGCGGGTTGGGACGAGCGGACCTGCGAGAAGTACAGATGGTTTAGCGCATGCATAATGAAACAGACCAGGCGGTGTGTGTGTGAGTGTATGCGCACGCCCCCCTAAAGCCCTCGGCCTGGCCTGGGAGAGGAAGGAGGCAGTCGGAGTCAGAGGCAGGCCAGGGGGCATAACGCTCCTGCCCAATCTGCCTGCCGCCGCAAGCCGGTCCTAATGATCTAATTAGGGAATCACCTCGCCGACTAATTCGGCCACGTTCAAGCAACCTGAGTCCGTCTCAATTATCCCGGGCTTGTTATTGGACGCTAAACGACGTCGTTTTACGTCGGCGTCCTTTTTCGTTTGTTCCATAATGAATTCCGTTGTCGAATCGAGGCGGAATAACACGTCAACTGAGTCACTCCAGGTTGCTTTTCTTCTCCCACACCCGAGCGGCGTTCCCATCCTTTTGATGGTGTGAGAACAAAATTAGAGATACGCAGGAACCATCCCTCCTCTGTCTTTCAATCGGCAGCCCATAGAGTGGCTTGTTATGCTCTTGTATAGAGGATTTAGGCCTGGTGAATGGGCCTGTTTGTGCACGGTATTTAGTTGTTTGTTGTTTAGTGTCTTTTTTTGTTGTTTATTTCAGGCGGGAGGGGTTTTTTTGTTTCCCCCCTCGCTCTCCAAGGACCCTCGACAGGGGGTAAATGCAGATGTGACACACAGAGTCTGGGTCTCACGCCTCATTTGCATATTTAATTAGCAATGGGCACTGTGTGAGAGAGCACTTGGTCCACGGAGGGCAACTGGGAGAGTGTGTGAAAGTCCCCGCACACACGCACCCACCCGGCACCCGGTTTCCCGGCCCCTTTGGTTGCGCTTTCACATATCTCTGGGCTGTTGCTGGGGCGGGGGGTGTTGCTGCGTGGGGTATTTTTTTTTTTTCGTTGTTTCGGCCCACTCTTCAGATTGCCTTTGTTTTAAGCTGTTGATGCAGACGGCAACGCTGAGCTGAATGCAAACAAGGCCCTAAATTGTTTACTTTGTCTAGGTGCAGATGAAGGGGCTGGGCAAACTTCTTTTTTTTTTGGTGGTGCTGAGGGTCTGGATTTTACTTTTCTTCTTTTATCAAAAGTTACTTTCCGTGATTTATCATATATATTCATTTTATTTTAAATTTGAATCATTTTTGTATGTTAATATTGCACAATTTAGCCTATGGGTTGCATTTGTGTTCCAAAGTGACATGTATTCCGTCAGAAATGAAGTGGAAGAAGTCATAAATCTTTTTCTTCTTTTATCAAAAGTTTCTTTCTGTATTTATCATTAACGGCATTTTTGTATTTTAATTTTTGTGCATTTAGCCTTTGTTACATTTGTGTTCCAAAGTGACGTTTTAACGTATATTTTGCCCAAAAAATAGGTGAAAAGGTCATGAATCTTTTTCTTCTTTTATCAAAAATTTGTTTTCTGAGATTTATCAAACAAAATTTGAAGAATTATTGTACGCTAATTATTGCGCAATTTAGCCTGTTAGTTACATTTGTGTTCCAAAGTGATATTTTAATGTTTATTTTTCCAAAAACTAAAGTAAATTTTTTTTATATCTTTTTCTTCTATTAAAAATAGTTTTTCTGTGATTAGCTGAAATTTAAAGCATTTTTATACAAATGTTTCTGAGATTTCGCCATTTAGTTAAAACTGTGTTCCAAACTGATGTTTCAACATATATTCTGTCAATGTAATATGACTATTTTTGTACACTAATTTTTGCACCGTTTAGTCTTTTAGTTTAATTTGTGTTTCAAAGTGATATTTTTAACATGTATTCTGCCAAAAAATGACGTGTAAAAAGTCATGAATCAGATTCCGATCCCAACTTCGCCAGCCATTTTGTTTCGTTTGCTTTCTAGCGCGACATATGTAATATTTCTCCCAGCATGACTTTTTTATCTCCAGTGGGAAATCAGTACTCACTCCAGCTTCTAAATCATCTTAAAGGGTGTTTCTTTGCAATTTTTGGCTGTCGTAGAAGAGTTAAAGGGACCCGGGTGAATCTTTGCGAAAGTTCCCTTAACGTCACGGCACGAATCATTGCTATCGCAGCTAATGGCACCGTTAAAGAGCACTTCTTGGGAGAAATCGGAGCCCATCAAATTTATAGGGCCTTTTTTATGCAGTACACCCAGGTCTGAAGGCTTTCTCTCTCTCTCTAGACTTATTTCCATAAGTGCCTCGGCTGCAAATAGCACACTCAGTGTGAATTCACAGCCCAGACCCCACTGTCGGTCTGACCTACCGAGCCGCGTGCCAAAAGGACATTGGCTAGAGTACAGTCAGACCTTCTATTCCAATAACTTCCCTTTGCGTCTGAATGCTAATAAATACTGTCTGAAATTTACAGTTGGGCCTGTCAATTGATTTATATAATCAAAATTTACTTTTATTTTATTTTGAAAATTGGATCTGTTTACGTTTTATTATAATTATACATCTTAATATGTATTATAAAATTTACCTTATTGTTCACATATATGTATTTAATAAACTACATTTATTAACCTGCTAAATTACATCTGCAGTCAAAACCTAGAAAGACGGAGTATTTTTACGACACATGAAGTTGTCTGTCAGCCTATACTGTGGTAGCGGTCAGCTCTATTGAACCGGTAACACGGTGGCCTCCTGTGTACACACATCAGCATAGGGTTTCACCTGCGCGGCCAGTGTGTGGTTGGCTGCCAGACTGCACGGTCAGCATGGTGATTCCTTGGTGCTCTGGACTAGACGTTTTGTATCTTGAGTCTTTAGACTGCAGAAACAGTTTTCGAGAGGCTGTCAAGTGCATGATTTCATTGTGGTCATGAAACAAAAGTCTCACTTTCTTTTTCTTTGTGTGCCTTTCTATAGAAACGGGGCAGTCTGAAAGTCCGAATCAGCCCAGTGAAGGTGACATCAAGGACCAGCCAGAAAATGGTGAGTGTTTCTAGTCACGTATCGCAACATATCCAAAAATATGCATATACAAATCCCGAACGTTATCCAGGTTTTTGGACACATTTGCTCTAGAGGACCTTTGGAGCTCATACATACTTAAAAATAAAGATTAGAAATGGTTCCATGAAGAACCGTTAAAGTCCACGGAGCCTTTTCATTGCACAAAAGGTTCTTCATTGGAGCAAAGAGATTAGATTATTTTTTATATTATTAAAGGGATAGTTCACCCAAAAATGAAAATTCTGTCATTAATTACTCACTTTCAGGTCGTTTCAAACCCATAAGACCTTCATTCATCTTCGGAACATAAATTAAGATATTTTTGATGAAATCCGAGAGCTTTCTGACCCTACATAGACAGCAATGCAAATGACACGTTCAAGGCCCAGAAAGGTAGTAAAGACATTGTTAAAATAGTCCATGTGACATCAGTGGTTCAACTGTAATTTTATGAACCTACAAGAATACATTTTTTGCGCAAAGAAAACAAAAATAACCACTTTATTCAACTATTTCTTCTCTTCTGAGTCAGTCTTCGACGCACATTTACTACCTTTCTGGGCCTTGAACATGGTAGTTGTGCTGATGTCTATGGAGGGTCATAAATAAATCATTTGTGTTCCGAAGATAATTTTTTTTTTCATTCCATCGTTATTAACATCCATCTTTCCATTGAACAAGGTTCTTTAATTTATTAAAATGTTCTTCACTCACATGTTCTTCACAGTGGTTTTTAGAAAGTTCTTTGGGGAACCAAAGATGGTTCATCACTTTTGGAGCCTTCATTTTTAACAGTGTAGAACCTTTCCATTGCACAAAAAATTCTTTATAATGGAAAGATTATTAAACTGCTCCTTACACTTTGAGAAAAATGCTTTGAGAAGAATTGTTTGCTGAAAGGTTCTTTTGGTAACCAAAAATTATTTTACTAAAGCTTTTGAAACCTTTATTTTTTAATAGTGTATGGGAAATGCAGGTTTGAATCTGGCCTACATTATTTTGTCCCCAAAATATAGTTAGTTCTTGTTAGCTAGTTGAGCTATAGTAAGAACTAGTTTGCGAATTTTTCACGTCATCGAAGCTCCGGGACTCGCTCTCTCCTCTGAGAAGATTAGCGTGAGTGTGTTAGTATAAGCCAGAGGTGGGTGATTACTCTTAAGAGGATTGGGTCCACGTAAACTTGTGCGAAATGTGGCAAGTTTCCAGCGCAGCTGGAGAATTTTTCTAAACGGGCACTTTTAAAACAAACACAGAGCAGCAATTCCGCTGATTTTGTGTGTGTTTACAAATTATTAGCGGACAATGAAACGGTCTGTGTCGACTGATTTACAGTTTGACAAAACATAAACACGATGATTGAATGGAAACAATCGCCTGTTTGCTTGAGTTTAAACCGAGATTGATGTTGAAAAGTCCCGCTTTATCCTTCCTCAACCCCCCTGGAGCTCCGTTACATGTGCGTCCCTCAACACTGGATTATAAAGCATATTTTCCTCCTAACTTAAAGATTATCGCAGATGTGCGCTGCGATGCTTGAGCTATTATTTCCACGCCCTTGTGTGTGACACCAACATCGCCCTGTTTACTCAGATTAGAGGATACAGACAGATGAGCGTGTTCATCTCTCTCATCCTGCATGTAGCTGATATTATCTTTTCATCTCTCTCTCTCATTGTGAACTGAAGATCACCCCTGAGTTGTGCCGATATGGGCTGCACATAATCACTCCGCTAATGTCTTTTTTTCCCCATATTTTCTCTCCCGTACAAACTCGCTCCATCTGGTATCTGTATCTGTCGTCCATGATCTTCGGATTATTTCTAGTTTTGATCTGAAGCAGTACAGGCCAGTCCCAATCCAGTCTGAGAACCCTGGTTTCATTCTTTTTAATTCACAAAACTGGTCTCAGATCAGTGCCGTTTGACATGCTGGATCTAAAAACAATGTATCCAAACTTTACTTGAAGACCTGAGACTTTATTTCACTGATTCTTAAAGGGATAGTTCACCAAAAAAAAATTACTAACAGAGAAATTACATAATACTTTCAATGTTCTTTTCCATTTGATGAATTTAAATATATGGTAACAGTTTTTTTTGTTTGTTTTTTTCATATTGTGTGTGTGTGTATATATATATATATATATATATATATCAGTGTTATCATATTTAAGCTTGTGTGTGTGTGTATTAGCACATAAATATCATATCAAACATCAATATTATTTTGCCTTCTGAAGCAGAAATTTATGTTGTTATTTCCTGAAAATCTTCTAAATATAATCTTCCAAATCTAAATATATTGTGTCATGAAGATGTGTCGTAAGACTGACATTTGAGAGCTACATAAGACTGGAAAAGAGCAGCCAGGAAAAATATCATATATTTGCTTGCATGGAAGAAGGACTGTCATAAGGGTTTGAAATGACATTAGTATGAGTCAATGATGACAGAATTTTTATTTAGAGTGAGCTATCCCTTTAAAGACCACTGACTCCTTTCACTGCTTGTTAAATACTGTCAGACGTAGCCTGAGGCTATCACACACTTCCAACTTTTCCCTGTCACCACCTCTATTTTTCCCTTATTTCTGTCTTCCTCTCGTCCCCGATGCAGGAAAACATGACCAACTTTTTTTTTTTTCTATGGTTTGTTTTTGCTGGTAAACCTTGACCCTTGTGCTCCATGCTACGTGCACTTTCACAAAGCGGGCTGCTGCCTTTCTGGGACGGATCCGCAGACTATTAGATAAGGCTAGAGGATATCCTCTCCTTTACAAGCCCAGGAGAAAGAGAGAGGGGGTGAGAAATCCATAACGGAGAGCGCAAGAAAATGGAAAAGAATGTGAGAGATATTTGATAAGAAGCTAGTAAAAATGGTTAAACAGTTGTTTAATGCCTCTTGTGAGGCTTGTTTATGGGTAGTTGTCAAATGTCAAGCTGTGGATGCTTCATCTAAGACCATTTGAAAAGAGATTTTTCTTGTTATTGTGTGTTATACATGTTGTTGGTGATAAAATGAGTAATTGACGGACCATATGAAATGTCTTTACTTTGATTTAAAGACAATAAAAATCAAATTTGACTCTTTTTACTCACATCTGGTGTGTAACGGACACTTCACTATCCAATCATCAACTTGCTCAGCCTCTTAAACCACTTCTAGACTCTGATGGCATCGCCAAGGCCTTGTGTTGTATTAGATAATATAAAGAGATAGCAATTGTTTTAGCAAATCATTGTTCTATCCAATCACTTCCTGACCAAAAAAATCAAGCCCTGCCCCTTTTCCCACTGAATATCTTTTTTACTCATTTCTTAATACTGATTCCTGATCGGTGTTAATGTGATGTTTATCTGAGAAAAAAACAATCTTCATAATTTTTAAAATAAAATAAAAATAAATGTTTCCGTCTCTCAAACAACTTTCCGTCTCTGACATCACCAAGGCCATGCTTTATATTAGATAATATAAACAAATAGCAACTCAGCCAGTTTTAGCTAACTTTCACATCTGGCTTCATTCTGATTCATAATGCGCACTTTTCACTAATCAATTCTTGATGGATAAAATCAAGCACCGCCCCTTTTTTCTCATTTAATATCATGTTTTATCATGTTCATTCCTGCTTTCTTAATACGCAATCCTGATCAGTGCATGTTATTCTGAGAACAAAAACACTCTTCGTAATTCTTAATCAGAACTAAGTAACTTGCTCCGCCTCTTAAACGACTTTCCATCTCTGATGACATCACCTAGGCCAATGGCAGTTTACAGTTTACACAAATAGCAATTTAGCCGTTGTTTTTGCTAACTCTCATTCACGTCACATGGCTCCATTCTGGTATGTAACACAGTTTTCACAATTAGTTTTCACTTACTAATCAACTAAAAACAAGACTCGTCCCTTTTTTATCTCTTTGTATATTTTTGTTTACTCATTTAAAGACACAAAAAGTTTGTTAAAAAGTGGGATAATGACCAAAGCACCTAAAATTTACACAATATCCTTGATACGTTCACCTAAAATCTTGACGTTGAATAAAAAATGTTGTTTTTTGTCAACTACCCGGATACAGTATAGGTTTGCTTGTCCCGAGGCCCAGTGTAGTTCCACACGACGCTCTTGTTGCTGTGCTGGAGGGTTGTTGAGGTCTCGGTGCTGCTGTGAAAGGCGAACCCTGGCCCCTCCCTACATGTGTGTGTGGCGCTACAGTGGACACAGCTGGGAGTGATTATCCGTGTTGAGATATAGAAGCCCTGCCCCTTCCCTCGCCCCTGCCTCCCTATATGAGGCACTCATGGAAATGCCCTCGGTGAACTCCGGGTGCATATGCTCCCTATACTGGAATTCTAGTGACGAATGCTCCTTCGCTCGCCCGCTCTCTCCCTCCTCAACTCCATTGCGTCATCCCTCTATTTTCCAAGTAATGGTGCGCCTCACTTGTGCTCGGTATTATTGTTGTTTCACAGTATGTACAGCTGTGTGGAAACTTTGACTTTTTGCCTTTCTCGCTCTCGACCCTGTAGCCCACTGTCCTCGTCGCTTTGTCGTTTTGTAATCTACCTTGACTTCGTGCCACATGCCCTCTAACATACGTCTCCCCTCCTTCTGATACCTCCCCGAACAAACTCTATCTCACTTCTTCTCAATCTCAGAGGTATATGTGCAGGAATGCTCTCCGGGTCTGCAGTCTTTTAGCTCATGTCAGCACTTTCTTTTGCAGTGAGCCGTAGATATTACCCCTCCCTCTGTCCCTCTCTGTCTCCTTCTCTTCTTTCTCTCTGTTTTTATTATTTATTATTCTGCCCGTCCACATGCTATACGTCTCCTCATCCAGCCAGTCAAGACTAAACTCATTTCTATTGTTGGTTTTATAGCTCGCCAGCCACCGAGCAGCGCAGGAAGTCGTTTAATAGCTACATCACTTCTTCTTGAGATTTGTCTTATCACCCCCCTCTATACATATATTTTTTTCTCTGGAGAAGGAACCTAGATGAGCAATGCAGTGTCTTGTAAATAAAACTTTTAAGATTCTTATGTTTTGCATTTATTTACATAATGTGAGCTGGTGTTGAGTTTGATCATTTGCCGAGTTCTTGTTGCCGTCATTGAGGATGTAATAAGTTTAAATAAAAACTAGCTTTTTTTTTTGTCACAGTAGAAATTATCAAGAACATTTGAAATTATTCAGAAATAAATCTATAATTAATATATACATGCTATTTTTTTAAAACGTATATATATTAGTGCTGTCAAACGATTAATCGCGATTGATTGCATTCCAAAATAGAAGTTTTTGTGTACATAATATGAGTGTGTACTGTGTATATTTATTATGTATATATAAAAGCACACACATACAGTATATATATTTTGAAAATATTTACATTTATTTATATGTATATATTTATATTCATATAATTTATATTATATATAAATATATTTATTATATAAACAACATTTTTCTTAAATATATACATGCATGTGTTTGTATTTATATATACAGTACATAATAAATATACACAGTACACATATATTATGTGAACAATAACTTTTATTTTGGATGCAATTAATCGCGATTAATCGTTTCACAGCACTAATATATATATTTTATACAGTTTCAGTTTCACTCTAAATAAATTAGTTTAGGCTTGCATTTATTAAAAAAAAAGTTTATAATGAATAATGCAATCATTTGTTTATGCACATTTTTCATTCCTGTTATGAATACCAGTAAACTTTTTTGTTGAGTGAGGACAAATAAAATACACTTTAAAGTGTTTGTAACTTTCTTTTTTTTTTTACTGGTATTTAACATAAATTTTTATCTACACACTTATACAAATTATTAGTTTTTTTCTCAGCAATGACTTTTTAATGCAACTTATTTTCCATTATTTGTTTATTTATATTTATATTTATATTTATATTTATATTTATATTTATATTTATATTTATATTTATTTTATCTTATAGTTTTCACTTTCGCAACTACCACATTTCTGTTGCACTCTATTAACTTCTAAACTAGTGCATTCTGTATTTACCATATCATAAGATTATGTCTAACTTGTGATGATTAATCTTGACATATCAGCAGTTTTTCACACAATATGTAAGAGCAGGTCATTATGGAAAATGCAGTCCACACTGACTGCATGTTTTGATTCTGTGGTGTTGGATGGTAGTAAGTTTAAGGTCGTCTGGTTGTCTGTGGTTGAATCTGAGGCTGATATGGGCTCCTCCAGCACAGCAGCAGCCCGCAGGATGTGTGGCAGGTCTCGGGTCAGCCGTAGTCAGCACAATGAACACACTAATTGTGGTCTGTCTGTCTGCTGGAAGAGGCAACCGATTTCTGCCTGCCGCACAAAGAATGTGTTAGACTGAAATTTCACCACATATCATATGTAAACACATATATAATCATGCTTTCCTATGCAGCTCCTTGTTTATGTGTGTGCGCCGCACCGCAAAGAGCCTCTGCCCCACAGTACTGTAGACACTCATGGGACCAAATCCAGATGTTCTCTACCCTCAGTGTCACTCTAAACACTCCCTATTCCCTTCCCCACTGGGACTGTGTGTGCGTGTGAGTGTGTTGTTGACATAAACGCTGCCATTCCTCTGTATTTTGTCATGTTCATTCCAGTAACAGTTTTTCTACTCTTTCTTTTTTTCTCTTAGGGCACCTTGGCTTCCAGGACAGTTTTGTCACATCAGGTGTCTTCACCGTCTCTGAGCTCGTGCGAGTCTCACAGAGTAAGATCTCTACAACTCCCTGCCCACTGCAGAAAACTGTTTTGGCTTATTTTATAGTTATCAGAAAGTTCGGGATTAATTTAGTCAAGAAGCAACATTGCGTGAGATGTTAAGGCTTGTTTTCATTCAGTGTGTCTTTAATATGAGTGTAGTTTTTAAAAATACATTAAAAATTCAGTTAATAAATGATGAACATATTTCATGATGAACATATTTTTAAATTCTGAATAAAATAAACGTAATGTTGTGCAACTCCCCCTAAAAATATATATTTATAAAGTAATAATATTTAATTACTTATTTATCATTAAAATGAACATTTTACTTAACTTTTACTTAAATACATAACTTTTTTATTAACAAAAAATTAATTAAAATAAAATCTAAACATATAAACATATTTTTAAAAAAAAATCCTTTTTCCATTATTAATCTATTGTCACTGGCCGATATATATATATATACACTTGTTTTCAAAGAATGTATCATTAATATATATATATATATATATATATATATATATATATATATATTAATGATACATTCTTTGAAAACAAGTGTTAATAAGCAGTGTTGATTCTCATATAAATGTATCGTCATTTAAAGATTTCTTGAAATTTTAATCTTTTAAAAATTTTAACTGAAAACAAGTTAAAAAAAAAAACTCCTGATGAGTCAGTTATAACTTCACTTTTAGAAGTAAAATCAATTGAGCTTTCATAATGAACCTAAAAACATGTCAACTTCATGAGGTGTTGTGTAAGGGTCACAATCTTAAACATGGCATGATTTAGTGCTGTAAGTTTCCTTAGACCTGTTACACTCTAGTATGTGAAGGCCAGTAGCACAATAAAACCGCAACATCTGAAGCACCCCAGTTCAATTCAGCCCAAAGGTAGGATGAGGCTAGTGATTAACCAGTGTGCTGGAGGAAAGCTTCTCTGGTTTCTCAGCGCTGTTTTCAGAACAATGGGCTGAATCCACTATCCCTCCTCTCATTAGAAATCGAAACACCAGCGAAATGCAGCAGTCAGCTGAAAGTGCTTCATTGCAGTGCAGTTCAACAGTACTTGGACTCTCTAAAGTACAAACTAAGTTTTTTTGTGCAGTCTTTTTTAGACAGTGTTTCTTTTATAAGCTGTTTTCCGTAAATAAGTTGTACTTTTATGGTGGATGCAGTTTTTCATAAGTTAAATGTTTGGTGTTTAAATTTATTTATAAAGAGAAGATAGTGAGAATTTTCGCAACTTGAGGAAACAATCGAGTCATTCCCAGATTGACAGAGCGATTAAGGCAGAATGCAGAAGAAGAAAAGTAGACTTTCTCAAGGAGGCATGGAGGATGGGACGGGAGTAAAAAACGTGACCTTTAAAAATTGCAGACATTCACGGTGGAGAGTGACAGAGCGCAGCGCGATCCATACGTGCCTGTCGATACCCGCTAACAATAGCCGATCCAAAGCGCCTGTCAGCACTTGCTGGAGCCTTCTGATCAAAGGTGCATTGATCACACGCCTTCGTGACCTAATCCCGGGCGAAGGAGAGGAGAAGAGGGTGTCATGGGGCCTGGGCAAAGAGCCCACCGTGGTCTCACCTCGTAGTCTGCCTTCAAAAACCCTCAAAGTGCCTGCCAATGCAAAGACAGCGTCTGGAGAGAACAAACATTTGGGTGCCACCGCATTCTGGCGACGTGACAGCAGACGGGCGGAAGGAAACATACGGGTCAACGTGAGTCCAGCATGCGTGTGTGGGGCGATGCAAAAGGATGTGGAAAATGATGAAAGGTATCAGGAGAGAGAGGAAGACAGAGATATTAAAACTCAGCCAGTACTGTGCTGCATCAGAACTCCTGGCGTATGATGGTAACAAGATTAAGGAATATGCATAATTGATCCAGCTCTGCGAAGAGATCGGCTTTTATCCTAACATCTGTGACACACTGAGAAGAAAAGCAAATGCTGGGTGGCATATGCTGGATGTTCAATTCAAATCAAAGTGTTCTGCTCTCTTTTTTCTATCGTTCTCTTTATTCTTCTCTCCTCTCCACAGTCCAGTGGCTCTTAGTCAGCAGGGGGTTGCCGATGTTGGTCTAAATAGCATATTACTCTTGAGCCCCAAAGGATGTTGAACAGGAAGAGGATTTTAGTGAAGTTTACCCTTTCCGCAAAAGTTGTCAACACAAACTTTGAATGCTGTCTTGCTTGAAAGTTTTGAAAATGCCTAGATAGATAGATTTTCCAGAATGCATCGCTTTTGTTGAATATCTTTCAATTCTATAAATCCCCAATTGAAGTTTCTGAGATGTGGCCAATTCATTCAAATTCACACTCGTGAATTAAAATTGAGCCAGTTCTTCAATTTTGCGGTAATCCACAACAACAGTCCACTGATCACTTGAGTGGGGCATCTTAAAAACTCCTTCACCTCGTCTTCCACTCTCTACGGAACGGCGGGAGAGTTGACAGAATCTCACCCTCCTGCGTCAACCGCTTTCCTTCCTTAATGGGCAATACCATCTAAGAAGTTCAGCAGTCAGCAAAGCCCACAGTTAGCATAAGTCCTCTAACAGGATTGCTCCCTATGGAGTGACTGTGAATTAAAGTGCTGTATGCATGCACACTCATGACTTTGGTAGCTTCTTGTGGAAGGCACAGAGATGATGCTGTTGATTGAAGTGAAGAGGGTAAGTGCACAAGATTGGGAGATGGGTAGAAGAGGGTAATCTGGTGTACTGAAGTGGCGTATGAATTGCCCAGAGGAGTTCCGATGGGGCTTCTGTGTGGGAGCGTCTGGCAGATTTATTTAAGGGGTTGAGTGCAGGCTCGTGCCCGTTCGGAAGATGAAAGGTTGTGATATTGAATGGACAACGGGCTGCCTTAGCTCTTCCCTGACTATACACTATGACCTTGGCTTTGTGCACCCATTACACAATTCAGTGGCAGCCCAATCGAATCTGCTTCTGTCGATCAATATCCTATTAAAGCACCACACAAAAAAGGAGAGGAAGTGAACGAGAGAGAGAAGGAGGGGCTGTCAGTAGTGGGGGAGAGCGAAATGAAAGTCTCCATAAAGTTAGCCGCTACAGCTACATTTTTGTAAATGGAACTCCACATAATTGGCCAGTCGATACCAAGCTGGGGTAATTTTGGAGATTGGGTCCGCCTTTCCATATCCTCCTCCCTCCCCCTGCTCCTCCTTCATCAGCTATTCCCTTCTACCTTCTCGAGTCTTGCAGGGTTCTTATACGGGATTAGGATGAGGTTATTGTTATTAGTCCGCCTGCAAGAGCCTCGCAGAAATGTTGGCAAGCAGCAAGGCAGCGTGATCCAGGGGCAGGGACACCTGGAAATCCCTGGGTGAAGGCTGGGCGCTGGCACGCACCATTTAGCCATATGACCGAACAGGGGGAGCGGATGAATTATGGAGTAGGAGAGCAGGCCGCTGTGGCAGAGACACTGCCGAGCAGCACCGGTGGGGATACGCCCACCAGTCTTGTCAACACTGTGCCAACACTGGGCCAAAGCCTGCCAGTGGGCAGTGCCATCTGCAGTGAAATTCACACGAGGCTTGAATCTTATCAACACTAGCTTGCCGTAAAATGCCCTACATTTTCACTATAATAAAAATAGATATGCTGTAAAAGTAGGAATGCACCAATATGTTGATTTTGTTAAAATTTCCTCATGCTCGTGTCATTCCAAACCTTTGTTCCTTCTTTAGAACACCAAAAAAGATATGCTGAAGAAATGTCTAATTTTTCATCTAGCTACAGGTTTGGAATGACTCGGAAGAAAGGTGAGGAAATTATGTGATTTTTGGGTGAACTACCTCTTCATGTCAAACCAGCAAGGTGGTAAACCAGCAACCTGCTGATTATCAGCTGTTCTTCACAGTGTTTTTACCAGGAGTATTAATATGCTGAGTCCAGGACTACTTCTTGACCTTCCTCAACTGGACACCGACCTGCGGACTTCACCAGGGAGGTTCCTTCTGCCTTCTCTTCTCATTTGGCTTGATGGGAAACTACACAGTGAAGGTGTAAGGTCTAGCCCCATGCGAACCCTCTTCTCCAGACTGAGAACTCTGGACCTATGTTGTAGGTCTATATACACACAGGAGCTGATCCAGCAGACAACCCCAACGAAGACCTGTCAAAGCTCACCAACTTCAGACCAGCTCTAGATGCGATCCCATCATGCCACGGTCCTCTCGCTCAATAAAGAGATGAGGAGTAAGGCGGGGGGAAGACGGGGTGAACAGACGTCCAGGGTTTTGAAGTTGATTGCTGCTGCCTTTGTTGTCAAATGCTTCAATTTGAAAATCCGGCCTGAACAAAAGCCGATTTTTTTTCTCCTCTCTCTTTCTCTTCCTCCTCCCCCTGCTCTTTTCAAATGAATAGCCTCCCCAGCTTTTGTAGATGCTTTAGCGGCCAGTGTTTGGGTGGAGGGGAGGAGTATGTCTGTGTGTGTGTATGTTAAGAGGGATTGTCAACCCTTGAGACAAGAGACTACACCAAAAAAACCTCCAACACATCCAGTAGACTCACTTTGCTGTCTGACAACAACTTCCCGTAACTTGCTAGCTTCCAGTCTGAAACCTATTTGCCTGGTTCTCTTTTACAATACTTTTACCTTGCTTTCTATAAAACTTACTGTATGTTTAGAAGATGACGGAGTATTTTTAGTTCTTTTTGCAGTCATCAAGAAAAGAAAGTGACAAAACGCACCAGTGCAGACTTTGACCCCAGAGGGTTAAATTGTAGCAATGGACGATATATCGGTACCACATCAGTTATCGGTCAATATAAAAATTGAATGTAGTTTTTGTCTATTTTTAATTGGATTTCTTTTGCAGTCAACTAATTAATTTTAAAAATAACCACTTTTATCAGGTTTAGCTAACTTGTGTGGCCCATTTTTTTCCCCCAGATGCACAGCTAAGTAATCCCACTGGCTGCACTGCCATTCCTCTGCACTAAGTAAATAGAATAGATTGAAACATTTTGCTAATGTACTTTTGCGCCCAGCAACTTGAAAGGTAAAGCAGTAAAGATCAGAGAGAGAGAACAGAAGGGGAAGGAGAGAAGAGAGAGAGAGATCAATGCCGGCCTGATAGCCACAGGCTTCATTTGGAATCCTCCAAGCGAAAGCACTTGATAAAGCCTTTAAGAGGTAGAGACTGCGGATTACCTTTATGATTGATTTCCATTCCAGTCAGACAGACTGCAGTGTGGTCATTTTTCTACCCAAACTGCAGCAGCAGGGCCGGCCGCTTTTGGCGCGAGGGCGCATTTGTGTGTATGTGTGTGCGCGTCGAGGGCCGGCTGAGTTACTGCAGCCCGGTGCCCAGGTTAGCTCTCACACAAATTACTTCACATCCTACTATTAGCCATGCAAATGCAGCCGGCTTTACTGCTCGTCATAAATAACCCACGCTGCCACTTCTATTAGAGCGAAGGACCGCCCAAAAAAAAAAAAGTTAACATAAAGAGATGACTCAGAAATTATTGCACTTCCTTTCTCACTTCCTATGTGTCCAACTTTTAGCTGTTGGCTAGTGCACTGGCTCTCTCTCCCTCCCTTGGTCCAACTTGCTCCTTTAGCCGTGTCCTCTTCCAATGTTAATTAGGCAGCCCATTACCGTGTCTATCACAGTCTTCCATGCTGTCGTCCGCCTGACTCCCCCACCCCCTCTCCCCCCCCCCCCACATACATACATCTCTCTCTCTCCGCTTGGGCCCGGCCTATTAGGTATGCAGGACCAGGGCCGCTCTCTTACACATTCGTGCTGTCCTCATCAAAAAATAGTGGTCTCAGTCACCATGAATATAAAGAGGCATCACGGCTTTATGTACTGTATGACAAAGGCGTTTGATAGAGCACTGCTCACCGATGACCTACAGAAAGGGGCACGGGGGGGTTTGCAGCTTGAGGCGACTCGCTTAGGGAGGAAAGTTTTGTAACCAGGACAAGTGTTTCAGTAAGATAAGCAAATGTCAGTTGACTTATTTTTTTTCCTTTGTTGAAAAAATAAAAAGTTTGAATTTAATTGAATTGGACACACCCAACAGGAAGTAGAATTTGAATGACAGAAAGAAGAATTGTACAGAATATTAGCTTATTTTAGCGTATTTATTAAATCTATCTATCTATCTATCTATCTGTCTGTCTATCTATCTTAGGGCTGCTTGATTATGACAAAAATCATAATCACGATTATTTTGGTCAATATTGTAATCACGATTATTTAAAACGATTATTAGTGGGACATATGACCAGAACTTTATATGAAAGATGTATTTAAAGATAGTGATATATATATACTGTATATCAAATATATATTTTATGTAAATAAGGTGCTATGACATCTACATTTTAGAGACCAGCCAAATGTCACAATTCTCAATAGCACAGCAGAATATCAGAGTAACTAATATTAGATAAAAAACAACAACAACAACAACAAAAAAGGTCTTCAAATTTATTGAAAATAATTAAGCTGCCAGTAATAAAAAAGCAAAGGAATCCAATAGAATAAAAAAGATACAAATGAAACAAACTGTGCTTTAAGTTTTTTTAATGCAAGTCTAAAGTAGCTATTCAGTAAACAGCCTACTAGAGAAATTGCATAACCTAATGTAAAATAAAACAGCAGAGTCTTCACTGTAAGAATTAAACTTCCTTTGTTTCTTATTAAAGCTACAAAAGTCCTTCACTCGAGCAGTGTGTGATTTTGTCTTTTCTTTTGTTTGATTAATATTAAACACATATTCGGCAGCAGGAATATAGCCCGCTGTCACTTTAAGAGCCACACAGATCCAATTTATTGTTACACATGTATTTTCATCCTCAACACTTTACGTTCATTTATTACATAACCGACGAGGGTTTATGTGAATAATCACTAAGCGCCGCATTTTGACACATTTTTGTGTGTATTTGGCCGTTTAGGCGCTAAAAGATGACTTTACATGTCCGTGTTGTGTTCCGTCTCTGAGAGCATACACCGTAATCTTCCCGAGGAAGCGCAAGTTCTCTTTCACGCTTTTAAAAACATAAATAAATTTAATCAACTGAAATAAATAAAGCACGTCCCATTTTGCAAAAAAGTCTCGTGACATGATTTTACTGATTTGCACGTGAAATTGGGCTTTTATGGAGGAACGAAAGTGAACCACTGGAAAGGGGGCGGAACGGGGCGCAGTAATCGTTTTATCTCGATTACTGTATTTTCATAATCGATGGAGGCCGAAATCGTAATCGAAACTGAATTTAGATTAATTGAACAGCCCTAATCTATCTATCTATCTATCTATCTATCTATCTATCTATCTATCTATCTATCTATCTATCTATCGTTGTGTTGTTCTGTCATTATTTTGTTCTATCTATCTATCTATCTATCTATCTATCTATCTATCTATCTATCTATCTGTCTGTTTATCTATCTATCTATCTATCTATCTATCTATCTATCTATCTATCTATCTATCTATCTATCTATCTATCTATCTATCTATCTATCTATCTGTCTGTCTGTTTATCTATCTATCTGTCTATCTATCTATCTATCTATCTGTCTGTTTATCTATCTATCTATCTATCTATCTATCTATCTATCTATCTATCTATCTATCTATCTGTCTATCTATCTATCTATCTATCTATCTATCTATCTATCTATCTGTCTGTCTTTCGTTCTATCATTCTATCATTCTATCATTCTATTTAACTAGTGCTCTATCTATCTATCTATCTATCTATCTATCTATCTATCTATCTATCTATCTATCTATCTATCTATCTATCGTTCTATCGTTCTATTGTTTTATCTTTTTATTTATCATTCAATTATGTTTTTTTTAGCTGCACTAACATGAAAATGTGTTTAGCGTGAGCTAAATCAGCAATGTTTATGATACAGCTGTCAGATTTTATTGCTATTTCAAATTAAAAGTGAGCTTGTTACACAGCCAAAATGGCAGTCAAGTGAACCAAGTCAAACTTTACTTGTACTTCGGCCATGGAAATGAAGATGAACTGCTTCAAAATGTGATGCTTAAGACCGTTTTTGTTCTCAGGTATTGATATTTGTTCTCTTTTCTGTGTGTGGCAGCCCCCATCGCGGCAGGGACGGGGCCCAACTTTTCGTTGGCAGACTTGGACAGCTCTTCCTACTACAGTATGAGCCCTGGGGCCATGAGGCGCCCCCTACCCAGCACTTCTTCTAGCAGGTATGCACTGGAAAGACAGACACGCACACACTCTCTCTCTCCTTCACTCTGAGTCTTAATTAATCAGCTGAGGCAGAGATTGATGTGTTGGCTGAGCGTTCGAAGAGGCTGCAGGAGTCTGAGCTACACAAGCTTCCAGCATATGTGTGTCCACCTGGAACCTTCTCCCTCCGCCACCCGCTCAGCCTACAGGCCAGTCGCACACACATACTGCTCCCCGAAGTAAAACTGCACTACGTGGCGCCCCGTGTGTGTGGACAGATGTGTGTATGCTTGGATGTGTGTGTGTGCACAGCTGAAACGCAACATATAAATGGTCACTGTGATTTCACTGAGGGGCCAAATTTCGCTGTCACTTTTACATAACGCAGCATACCTAAAATCCACACGCATACAAACGTACATAAACAGTTGTGCTAATATTTAACGTGCATTTAAAAATACAACAATCATCATGTGTATGTTCATTTTAGCCATTTCTGTTAAACAGATTTGTTGAATATGGCAGAATGTGCTCGTTAGAGTATTTTTGGACATCATAGGTGCTTTTGATGCACAAAAATGTAGTTTAGAGCGCTAGCTCTCTAGCTTTGGAGTCCATGTGTGTGCGGTCAAATACATCTGTGTGTGTACATGTGTGCGTCTGCCCACATGCTTCAGTGGCCTCTTCAGCCAGGCCTGCCAAAGCAAACATCTGGAATAAGGACCCTGTGTGTGGCTGCATGCTAGAAACTAATTAAGCGATTATGAGTGAAAAACACCAGTAGGCCTTACATTAACAAATAAATGTCAGAGCTCAGCTTACAGCAGATAACTCACACACACATGAACGCCAGCCTCCAATGACTCCTCACTTCTTCAGTGTGTGTGTTAGATTGTAGTATGTCTGTGTGTGTGTGTGTGTGTGTGTGTGTGTGTCTGGATAGCCTTGCACACGTCTTTGCTGTCCACCTTTTTGACTTGAATAAATATGTTGTATAGTCAATATGAAAATCAAATTTTACAATTTAACTTGTTAAAATGTCTTTAATTATTCTAAAAATAAGTTTTTAATAATTTTGTACCAAAATATAATAACTTTCTTCTCCTCTGAGATAACTTTTACACTGATAAAGTAAATAAGTAATTCATTACATATTAATTTATATCAAACTTATTGTATATTTATATCAAGTCCAGTTAATTAGTTATTTATTGATTGATTTCATTGATGTATTTAATTTTGAGAGCTATGTTAATAAATCTCTATCTATCTATCTATCTATCTATCTATCTATCTATCTATCTATCTATCTATCTGTCTATTATACATACACATACATATACACGTTTCATGAAATATTGCAATAAATACATATCACAAAATGTAAAATAAATTAATGAATTCATTTTTAAATTTAAACAATTTGTTAATATATTTATATTTTGCATACTGTATTTTATATTTTTATTTACAGATTTTTAATTGATATTTTATTGACAGTATTTATTGATATTTATTTTCATATATTTTATTATTTAATTCATTAAAACATTTTAAAATACATTTTTTATTAAAAATATTTTTTTAAAATAAAAGATTTGTTTTTAGTATGGAAGAATTTGTGTATTTTATATTTTTATATGTAGATTGTATTTATTGATATTAGTTTGTCTATTTTCATATATTTTAATTTAATTTGACATTTTTAACACATTTATTGATCTTTTCTTGTATTTTGCATTTTTATTTGTAGATTGTGAGATATATAGATATATATATATATATATATATATATATATACAGTTTCTTGCGAAAGTATTCATACCTCTTCATTTTTTCATGTTTTGTTATGTTGCTGCTTTGTTAAACTGCTTTATATTACTTTTTTCCACATCAATCTACACTCCATACACCATAATGATAAAGAAAAAAATAGGTTTTTAACATCTTTGCTAATTTATTAAAAATAAAAAACTTAAATGATTCCATTGCATAAGTATTCATACCCTTAACTGGGACCGTTGAAATTTAGCTTAGAAGCATTCATATTGCTTGTAGATGTTACTACACTTCGAGTGAAGTTAACCTGTGGCAAATTCAATTGACTGAGTATGATTTGGAGGCACACATGTCTTAATAAAAGGTCTAATAGCTGTTAATGCATATCAGAGCAAAAACCAAGCCCTGAGGTCAAAAGAACTGCCTGTAGAGCTCAGAAACATGTCTGCGTCAAGCCACACATCTGGGGAAGAGTTCAGAAAAAAATTCTGCTTCATTGAAGGTTCACAGAAGCATGTAGTCTCTGTTACCCTTAATGGAAGAAGTTTGAAATGACCAGGACTCTTCCTAGAGCTGGCCTCCTGGCCAAACTGAGCAACTGATGGAGAAGGGCTTTGGTTAGTGTGGTGACCAAGAACCTGATGGTCACTCTAGTTGAGCTCCATGATCATATGTGGAGACAGGAGAAATCTACAGAAGGACAAACATCACTGCAACACTCCACCGATCTGGGCTTTATGCCGGTGTGGCAAGACTCAATCCTCTCCTCAGTGAAGACACATGAAAACACTTGGAATTAGCAAAAAAGCACCTAAAGGACCCTCAGACTGTGAGAAACAAGATTCTCTGGTCTGATGATCCTCAATTCCAACATCATGTATGAAGGAATCCACCTCTGCTCATCACCTGCAGAGTACCATCCCAAAAGTAAAGTGTGCTGGTAGCAGCCTCATGCTGTGTGGCTGTTTTTCAGCGGCAGGGACTGAGGGACACATCAGAGAAGAAGACAAGCTCAATGCACCAAAATATTGAGATAGCCTTAATGAAAACCCAGTCCAGAGCATTCAGAACCTCAGACTGGGCAGAAGGTTCACCTTCCAACAGTACAATGACCCTAAGCACACAGCAAGAGTGGCTTATAGACAACTCTGTAAATGTCCTTGAGTGGCCCAGCCAGAGCCTGATCTTGAACCCAATCAAATATTTCTGGAGAAACCTGAAAATGTGCATCTGCCCCCGTCCAACCTGACAGAGCTTGAGAGGTGAGGAGGCGAGGAGAAGAATGGCAGATAATTGCCAAATGCTGATGAGCAAAGCTTGTCGCATCAAACAAAAAAGACTTGAGACTGTAAAGGTGCTTAGGCTAAATATTTAGTTAAGCGTATGAGTACTTATGTAATGTACTTATGTTTTTTTATTTTTAATAAATTTACGAAGTTGTGACAATTCTGTTTTTGCTTTGTTAATATGGTGTATGGAGTGTAGATTGATGTGGGGAAAAAAGTCATTTAAAGCAGTTTAAAATAAGGCAGCAACATAAAACATGAAAAAAAAATGAAGGGGTATGAATACTTTCGCAAGGCACTGTATATATATGCATAGTATTAAGACATTAAATGCTTTCTAAATGCACTTTAATGCTGCATATAGCATTTATCTCAATCTGAATGATCACATTGGCCAAACAAAGCATGCTAGGAGAAAAAAAACCATACATTTGCAGAATGAAATGCGTTAGATTTTACTCATCCACCCTCTTTCTATCTGTCTTTTGTCGCACAGTTCTGCAAAGCGTATCAAATGCATGGAGGATGAGGTGGACAGCCCAGGAGAGGAGTCCTACTACCCAGGTCAGGGACGCTCGCCTGGAAGCGGCAGCCAAGCCAGCAGCTGGCATGAAGTAGAGCCAGGTAACCGTCCACCCTGAAAGCCAGCCTCCCCCGGCGCTCACACACACACATATTCACACTCTCATACACTGTGGGGTTGCGGGTGGAGAGCGAGTGATCAGATCTGCTGTGTGTGTGTGTGTGTGTGTTTGTGTTTGTGTTTGTGCATCCTGTGCTGTGCACTGGTTGTGGGATGGCAACAGCTGTGTGGGGATTATTTCTTTTCTTCTTCTTCTTCTGTTTTTTTGGGGGGTTTCAGCATCTCTGATCCGTCTCTCCGGGTATGACATTTCAGAGATGGCACCCTCTAACTCAAATGGCACCTCATTTGTTTTTCTTTCCGAAAGATTTCCGCCGTCTGCCCCCTCAGTCCATCTCAGACATTAACCGTAGATGGCTTGTAGATACAGGCTCATTTAACTTCACATCCATGTGTCTACTAATGATGCTAACAATGTACGAAGGGTCCCGTATGCGTGTGGGTTTGAGTGCTGAATCATCCTGGAGTGTGTACGTGTGTCCTGTGAACCTAGCCGCATTGCCACAGAGCACAGAGGACTGTAAATCTGTCCCACTCCGAAGCGTCTTCAATCAAGTCTCGCATGCCCTCGATATTAGAAATAGACGCCGCATAGTGGACAGAGACAGAGAGGAAACATGCATCGCATATTACTGCCAGATCAGGACACAGCTCCAGCAGGGAATCATTCAGATTCCAGTTCCACTTGAAGGTTCTAGTTCATTAATGATCCGTTTAATGATTCTTTTAGTACTTTTGATAAATTCCAACAGGTATTTAGTACCAGTTTTAGAGAGTCAGAAAAGGTTTGTTAGACGGATTCAAATCTAGGACTTTTAGATCACAGATTTTTAGAGGAAATATGTGAAATTCCAAACATGTAAATGGATTTTAACATGATAAATGTAGTTAAAAATCTAATATTTAAATATTGGAAAATTTTTATGTAATATTTGTATGCTATATTACAGAATATTTTTGTATTTACTAGTGCTGTCAAACGATTTATCGCGATTAATCGCATCCAAAACAGTTTTTGTTTACATAATATATGTGTGTATTCTGTGTATATTTATTATGTATATATAAATACAAACACATGCATGTATATATTTTAGAAAACTATGATATGTTTATATATTAAATATATTTATATATAATATAAAATATAAGAATATGAATATATAAATGTATAAACGTAAATATTTTCTATATATATACTGTATGTGTGTGTATTTACATATACATAATAAATGAAGAGTTTGGTTCCAAAACGCTATAAATCCATTTTGATTAATTTGAGTAAAAACGTGTTTTCTTTACCAAGAAAGTGGCAAGATGAAAACCAATATTTTCTGTTTCAAACTTTCACATAGCATCTTTAGGTTATAATAACATTAAAAATTCAAATCCAGATTTTGATTTTCACAGATTTATTATAAAATTGTATTATTATTTTTTCCCAAAATGCAATAAATCCATGATATGTTTTTCTTTTTCTTTTTTTTCAAAATGCAATAAATCCATTGAATCAATATGAAAGTTATTTTTCATATTGAAACTACACAACATAGTAAGTTGATCCACATATGACAGCCTCTGAACTTGGTCATAATCTTATATACAGGCACTGGACTAAAAATACATTCAATCAGTAATCACTCCCAAAATGAATTCAGCGGGTCGTCTTGTTTGCTATAAATTAATTACAACAATAAAAGAAAATTTCATCATGAACAAGAACATGAACAACAATATCACATTAGACCACAGAAATTCCAAAATGACATTTCCCTTACATTCAACTTCCAAAAGTGCATTCATCTTTATGTTACATTCATTTAGCTGACTAGTGCTATATGCTGTATTAACAAAAACATAAATGGCATTAATAAAAACACTAACACTGACAAGCTACACAATATCGCGTTCATAATCAAATGCGATTCATCTGCTATTATGAACGTAATATTGCATAGCTTGTCAGTGATCTACGGCTCTACGGATATATCGCGTTCTGCAGAGAAAGAAGACTGGTGTTTGTCGCGATTTGGAAAAAAAGGGAGAAAACATGACCTAATAACTCGGCAGATATCACATTTTGCGTAAAATTAAAAATGGACTTTTCAATACTGACCAGATACAATACTGATTTTGGTCGGAAACTCAATTTTTTTTAAAAATGGCGTTTATCGTGTTTTGGAACCAAACTCTTCAAAAATACACAGTACACGTACATATATAATATAAACAAAAACGTTTATTTTGGATGCAATTAATCGCGATCAATCATTTGACAGCACTAATATTTATATAAATAATATACATTATTATTAAATATTATTTAATGTATTATTTTATATAAAATCATACTTTATAATTTATTATATATTATTTTACATTAATATTATATTTCATATTTGAATGTAATGTTGAATTGAATTTTTTTATATTTCATAAAAAATCACAGGGCTTTCTGTGGAGTTAGTACGGACCTGCTCATGAGATTTCTGAGTCTTTTTGACTGTTTCTGTCATATACAATAGTTTAGAACAGTCATTCATTCATAATTCAGTTTAGACTACAAGTTATGTAATTTCTACAATAGAGTCTACAATAGACTTAAGAGTGGCAGAAAAAACACTGTCAAATTTTTTTAGTAACAACCTAAATGTAATGTTCATAAAGAAATGTCATAAAATAATTTAAGTTCTAGTTTTTAATCGTCAGTATTTCAGTCTTTTTTCTTTATCTTATATTACTGTATTTCTATTCTATAATAGAATGAATACATATATATATATATATATATATATATATATATATATATATATATATGTATGTATATATATATACACATTAATTTTAGGGCTGTCAAAATTAATGCGTTAATAACGCGTTAACGGAAATTCATTTTAACGGTACTAATTTTATTAACGCAACACGCATTTTCTGTTTGACCCGTGGCCTAGCCCGTACTACTATAGTTGGAGAAATGGAAATGGATGAAGATGCTGACAGTGTTGCCAACTTAGCGACTTTTCAGACCACTTTAGCAACTTATTAAATTTTTTTTTTTTTCAAAAAGCGCCTAGCGAGCGATCTTTATAGGGTTTGCCCAAACCTTATTTAGTTTCTGAGACTCGTCGGTACTGCCGCGCGAGGTCTCTCTTTCCCGCTGCGCACACACCTCTTTCTCTCTCCCTCCGCGTCTGCTCTGTTCAGCGCGCGGATGAGACGAACAGCGCTTTCAGTTAAAACAGATATTATGTTGCTTCTCTAATTTAACATGCAAGTATAGCTGAAATCACAGCACAGCTATTGTCTTTATCTTATGTATAGCCTATTTGATTTTATCAGACGATGGCTGGATTATAAATCAGGATTTTTGTGCAGATTAACATCTTGGAAGGGAGAGCTGGTTATTTAGTCCTAATGGGTCGCGTTTCAGTCACTATTTCATATTCATTCCGTTGTCTGACAACAGAAACAGTAAAACATATCAATGAAAACAGTTTTATTGAGAATTTAGCTGCATCAAAATACAGTATGTGGGCACAGAGAGGCAAACAATTGTAATAATAAATAATAAATGTACATTTTGCATGTTCAGAAGAAGTGAGATGCCCTGTCATGCGGAAATGTAAACAGGTTTGTGTAAGTAAACTGCTCAGTGCAAAGAAAGATAAGTAATGGGAACCTGGTATTTCTTTTTTCATGTGTCTAATAGACATGAGCAAGTTCTTTGAAACACATCTATGATCTTTGAAACATGTCTAGTCTTCAGGCTCTGTTAACTATGGTTTCACTAATAATAAACATATATTGCATAAAGCATCCATATTTGTCATTGCCCATGTTGATTAGAGTATTAAAAACATGAAAAGTATCCATTTAAGGTACATTTAGAACAGATAAAAATGTGAGATTAAATTGTGATTAATCGCGAGTTAACTCATGAAAATCATGCGATTAATCGCGATTAAATATGTTAATTGATTGACAGCCCTAATTAATTTGAATTAAAATCATATCAAATAAATAAAATTATATATGTATAAAATACAATATAATACTTAAAATATTATATACATATATAATATTATATATAGTTTATTATTTTAGATATTTTATTAACATAATTATGAAATGCATTTATTTATTTTAATTATTTAAAAAAAAAATCATTAGTGTTTATTCTCCCAATATATCAGCTGATTTCTGTCCTGTAATCCCGCCTCACTTTTTGACATCATAATGGGAATATCCCCAGATCCTTTGTCCGTCGATAACAACAGACGTGTGGTTTCAGTTACAGACCTATAGAAGAATACAGGCAGACAAAAAGAAAACCCTCAGATGTCGCCTTTATCTCTGTGTGTGTGTGTGTGTGTGTGTGTGTGTGTGTGTGTGTGTGTGTGTGTGTGTGTGTGTGTGTGTGTGATCTGAGCGTGTGGCTGTCCGGCAGGTTCTGGACACATCATATCTGACATGAATGGTTGAACTGCTGAGTTATTGCACATTTGCTTCTACACCTCTTATTCACCCTGCCTTTTTTGTTCTTTTGTCCCTCCTTGTTTCTTTCTCCTCCTTCCTTGTCTTTCAAAGCTGGATATAAACTGCGTGGCTCGCTAGCTAGTTCGTTCATCTCAAGACAAGGTAAAACTACATCAATGTTGTCACCCTTCCACACTTCACCTTCCCTCTCCACCCAAAAAAAGGAGCTCGTCCGTTGTGCCGTCTAGTTTTGTCGTCGTTGTTGTTGTTTCGTACCTTATTTTTTTTGTAGTTATTTTCTTCCCTCCACCTGCTTTTCCCCCACAAAAGAAACAGAACCGGGAGAATGTTTTTGTCCCCCTTGAAACGACATGCACCCCCCCGTCCCATGATATCCCTATGATTTGTATGTGTGCATGACATCATCCATATCCATAAACGGTGCATCTGGAAATGTTTGCGTTAAAGTAGTGTGTCTTTGTGTTTTTGAAGATGCAATGTTTGGAAAAATTGTGATGATTATATTAGGGATGTGCAAAAGTATGTATTTTCTATTTGGACAGAAGTCCTGTATAATTGTAGCTATATATTATGTAACAAATTTCTATTTATTTTATGTATTTTGTAAATATTTTAGTAAAATTAATTGTTTATATTTGTATTATATTATTTATATATTTTATTATATATATGTGTGTGTGTGTGTGTGTGTGTGTGTGTATTCTTATTGATATATTAGGTATATAATTCTTATAATTTATTTTAATTTATTTACATTTTTAAAATACATAAATATTTTTTTAAATATTTTGTGTGTATATGTGTATATTAAATTGAATATACTTAAATAATTAATAATTAATTTATATATTTTATTATACAGTCATGACCAAAAATATTGGCACCCTTGGTAAATATGATCAAAGAAGGCTGTGAAAATTAATCTGCATTGTTAATCTTTTTGATCTTTTATTTAAAAAATTCACAAAAATCTAACCTTTCATTGGATAATAAGAATTTAAAATGGGGGGAAATATCATTATTAAATAAGTGTTTTTCTCTAATACACATTGGCCACAATTAATGGCCCCCTTTTATTCAATACTTTTTGAAACCTCCATTTGCCAGTTTAACAGCTCTAAATTTTCTCCCATAATGCCTGATGAGGTTAGAGAACACCTGACAAGAGATCAGAGACCATTCCTTCATCCAGAATCACTCCAGACCCTTTAGATTCCCAGCTCCATGTTGGTGCTTCTTCTCTTCAGTTCACCCCACTCATTTTCTATAGGGTTCAGGTGAGGGGACTGGAATGGCCATAGCAGAAGCTTGGTTTTGTTCTCAGTGACCCATTTTTGTGTTGTTTTTGAGGTTTGTGTTTGGATTATTGTACGGTTGGAAGATCCAAACATGGGCCATTATAAGATTTCTAACAGAGTCAGTCACTTATTGATTTTTTTATGTTGGTATTTGATAGAATCCATGATGCCATGTGTCTAAACAAGATGTCCAGGACCTCCAGCAGAAATACAGGCCCACAACATCAAAAATACAGCAGTATATTTCATTGTACACATGGGGTACTTTTTATCCCTAACAGGAAGCCATAGCTGGATAATTTCATGTTCATAATCACCCTGAAGTGCTCAAAATTGTGAATATGAATGGGAATATACTTCAGAGATATTTTACTCATAAGAATTTCTAGGGGTACCAATAATTGTGTCCAACGTGTATTTGAGAAAAACATCTATTTCATAATGATATTTCCCCGAATTTTAAATTCTTATTATCCAATGAAAGGTTAGAGTTTTGTGAATTTTTAAAATAAAAGATCAAAAGGATTAACAATGCAGATTAATTTTCACAGCCTTCTTTGATCATATTTACCCAAGGGTGCCGATATTTTTGGCCAGAATATGTATTCTTATTAAATTCTTATTAAATATTATGTATTTAATTTATTTTAATTAATTTATTTAAATCTTTTATATACATAAATATTTTTTACATATTTTGTGTGTGTGTGTGTGTATATATATATATATATATATATATATATATATATATATATATATATATATATATAGTATAATTATATATATTCATAATATTAAAAATATTATTTTGTATTTTATACATATATAATTTCATTTATTTTATATTATTTTAACTTTTTATATATTCATTTTTATATAAATAAATAAGTAACCTCTAAATTCATCCACTTTAAATCACTTGCATTGTATATTAAAGCTACAAAATAAAGGAAAAAGATTCTAGATTAACTCACTTATTTTAGCTCACTAACCAAATACTTGGTTATTGGATGATCAGTTGACTAGTCCACATTTCTGGCACATCCCTACTATATTTAAAGTTGAAAAAAGGCAATACAAATAGGGAATACGGAAGGGAGCTATTGATTTAGAGTTGTGTCTCACTATTAAGTGCTTTTCACAGTTGCATCGGCACCAAGCAAGTGAGATTCTGTTCCAGTGTGTGTTTGCTCGAATGTGAGAGGGAATGTGTGAGGAAACCAAGAGGGTGAGAGAGAAAGTGAGTGCGATTTGACCTCCCGATCACTTCCTCGCCCATGACAGGATCACATTTCTCGTCCAATCAGTGACTTTCATCCATTTTTCAGCCGTGGGGTTGAACGACAAAACAACTGTGACATCTCGAGCTCTTGTTATGCCTGCCATCTGTTTGATTTGTGTCCCTTTCCATGAATGTTGGATGTGTGTTTGTGTTTATATATGTGTGTGTGGGGGGCTGCTCCTATCTTTATTTGATAGTGTAGGCCTTCGCTATGCGTTTAAAATTAGCCAGCCTTTTGAAAGTATGTCCGTGGCAGCAGTGTGCTTGTCATGGCTCAGGTAGCGGGTGTCAGGTGATAGGCCGCTTTAGGGGCTCCGGGGTGACGTCTACCCGTCATTCTGATCGCCGCACGTAACCAAGTGTCAGCACAGATAGAGAACCACAGTCATACTCCTATGACCTCTCACCACCTTCTCGAAAAATAAACATTTACAAGCCATTCTAAAATTCATATTTTTATTTGTTTATTTTTTTAAATCTAAAATCACTTAATAAATATTTTTAATAAACTATAATAAACTATTATTTAACATCAAAAAGATAATTAAAAGTCTTAATCTTTCTTTTTATTGAAGTCTTAATACTTTTTGGTAGTTAACAATGTGATTAAAATAGTTAAAATATGTATATTTAATTCAAATAAATGTTGAATAGTAAAAATGTTCAAATTAAAGATTAATTATCAATATATATATATATATATATATATATATATATATATATATTTAGTGATAAAAAATTATATGTATAATTAAATGAAATATATATAACAAAAATTTTTCACTATAGTTAATATATATAATGTAACAATTTATGAAGTTAATATTATGAAAGAAATTTAACATAATAATTCATAAGATTCATATAAACGTGGGTGTGTATGTATATGTGTGTGTGTACACTTATAATAATACTAATATTACGTGTATGTGTGTGAGTATTATTCTCTGTATAAAATATTTAAACATTATTAATATAATATTTAACGTATATAATAGTTATAATATTTTAGATTTAATTTGAATATATATATATATATATATATATATATATATATATGAAAAAATAAACATCATATATATTATAGTTTTATTATATATAACAATTAATAAATATAACATATAATACATAATATTTGTCGGTGTGTGTTTCTACTATAATTAATATATAACTTAGTGTAGTAATTCATTATTACGAGTGAGTGTGTGTGTGTGTGTGTGTGTACACTCATAATAATATTCATCGTATATAATCATAGTAATAATATTTTAGATTTTATGTATGTATATATATATATATATATATATATATATATATATATATATATATATATATATATATATATGACTAAATGTAAATGTAAATATATATGGAATTAACTTTTTTTTTTTAATTTACTCAAATTATTAAATGTAAAAATATATTACATATTGCATTTTTCAAAAATTAAACTTTTATGGTAAGAGGGGGAAAGGAGTATGGTAGAACATTAAGATTAACAGATCTTTGTGTCTTCAGTCTCCTTGTGGTAATTACTTGCATCATAAAAGAACATTCAAGACAGCAGTACTTATATCTATATTTTGAATAATTAATAATCCACCTGTAAATTGTAGTAAGTGTGTGTCGAGACTAGTTTGGGTAGATTCACTGCCGACTTCAGCCGGGCCAGCGCTGATTGATGTGCCGAAGGGGACGGAGAGCGATGGAGAGCAGCAGAGAGATGCACTCAATACAGAATTGCCTCCTCGCCCGTCTGGGTTCTGTCAATTTGTCAGACTTGAGGAAGGAGGACGGGAGGGAAGAGGAGAATCGGGCCAGGACCGGTACCCAGCGTGTAATAACGCCTCGGAAGGGAAAGTGCTGACTACGGCCAGGCTTTGATTCCAACTGACAGAACCTTTTCAAGTGTTCATTACTCTCTCCGAGACATCAGACCCCGTCCACAGCAAACACAGACACTTGCACACACACATTCTGTTTTCTCTTTCCCCCCTCAGAACCACATCCAGAGCTCAATCGAAGAACATAGCTTAACATGGTCATAAGTTGGTCCAGATGGACCATTGTCTGATGGACCTCATTTTGACCTGGTAGACCATGTTGGTCAGGCTAGATAGGTTTGGAAGACCACCTTAGACCAGCAACAAACTAGCTATCGAGGGCTGGATGTTGCAAATTATCACATCATATTTGAATTTAAATTTTTTTCTTCTCAAATTTTGAAATAATTGTTTAATAATGATGTTAATCGTTCTCGTACTTCCACAAAACCACATGAATTAAGACACGCCCCTTTCTCCAAAACTCAACCCTGTTGAAACTTAAGAAAGATGGAGCAAGAGGCCAGCAACACGTCATCTGAGATTAATTAAAACAAACGTTAACAAAATAGCATTCTGACAACAAAATACCTGATAATGAAAGTGAATTTAGCGAAGTGCTAACGATGGACAGGCAATCAAAGTGACTTCCGATGAGCTAAAATATCAAAAAGTCCAAATTAGCGCTAAAAAAAATATAATTCTCGCGTAACAAGCTAACTGCTAATGAGGCTGAATTTGGTGCTAAACTTGAATGATTCGCCTTAACTAGACAGGCAATCAGTGTGACTTTAGATAAGGTAAAATATTGATAAGTTAATGTCTAAAGTGTTGATGTACTTAAGAAGCATTAGCGATAGCTAATATTGAGATAGCTAATGTTCTTTTGATGCTTTCCAGCGGCCTGTGACAGTGAGTGAGTGTATGTGTGTGACTTAACCCCATGTTTGTCTTCTCATCCTATTATCCTTCGTTCCCTTCCTTTTTCCACTACTTTCTGTCTGTTTATTCTGTCATCGACTCTCTCTCATCTATGTCATGGTCTCGGGTGAGTAGTGTTTGGGTTACTCTGGGCTCCACGTTCATCTGATGAGTCCGTCCCAGTGACACCGTATGTTTCCACTCCACTCTGTCTTCCACCGCTGTCAGCGTACTCATTGAAATTGATCTTCTGAAGCATTCTGTGCTGAACTTGTGAGTGTGAGGAGAAAATGAGAACAGCTGAATGGGGAATTTTTGCACTCGATATGTGTGTGTGTGTGTGTGTGTGTGTGTGATGAATGAAGACTGGAAAATATTGGTAAGCTGTGCTAAATGTGCTTGATGGCTTCTTCCTTAAAATCTTTTATTATATTCGTATTGAAGTAGCAACCATCTCCTCCTGGTTTCATTGACCTCTTCATTGACCTTTCCGTGACCTGAAGTGACCCTTTTAGACATCAAATCCAATCTCTAATGGTCATTGATGCTTGGAAGAGATGCTGTCTTTCTTTCCATCTTGTTTTCTCTCTCTTTCTTGCGCCTGAAAGGGGAAGGAGTCTGCGAGGGCTGGAGAAACCAAGGATGACTTCTAATCACTCACACGCACACAGAAATGCACTAAAACACATTCACCTGCGCATTTGACCTCCCCATATCTAAAAACAAGTTAGATATAAAGCAGATAACTGCAATATATCTTGTTGATAGTGGAACACCTTGAGCTGTGTGTGGTTATTATTATTATTATTATTATTATTATTATTATTATTATTATTATTATTATTATTATTATTAAATTTAATATTATTGTACATTTTTTGCTTTTATTATTAATGGGAAAGGCACTCAAACATTATTATTTATTAATATTAACATTGATATTGTTTTATTTAGGAAATTCTATGCAGTAATATTTTTATGTTTAATATTTAATGATAATAATCATTTAATAATAATTAAATTATTATTATTATTATTATTATTATTATTATTATTATTATTATTATTATTTTCAATGGAAAAATTGCGCTGAATATGTTATTAATAAAATTAACATTAATATTAAGGATATTCTGTGTTGCAATATTTTAAAAAAAAAATGTTATAATAATAATAATAATAATAATGCAGAACAGAATATAATAAATAATATCAGTAGTATTAATATTAATAGTTATTAGTTTAAATAATATTTGGAGTGTCTGTCCCTCCAATCTCATTTTTTTTCAACCTTCAAATTTGTATTTATTTTTTATATATTATAAATATTATATATTTTTATATATATATTTCTCATTGAGAAAGTGTAAATCTGGTGGGCACTAGCAAGTGGATCTGTATTAAATTTTAAACTGATCAATAAACATTTGAACATAATTTTGAAATTTCATAATTCTGGAATGAAATGCCATAAGTTTAAAACTTTTAGTCTACTTCTGTGCACCATCAAATACACTGTATAAACAGTATATTTGATGTAAAATCTCTCTAAATAGACTCATTTAACTATAATTGGTTTATAATAAGTGCGGTGGCCTCCGTATAAGATCGGAGGCTGTGGGGGGCGTCCCACACACCAGTGCTGCTATGCAATCAGAATGAGATGTGTGGACAGAGCGAGGAGAGTGAGGGCCGCCGGCTAAAACCATTAATACAGCTTTAGCCACACATGATTGAATTGCACTGGTTAAAGTCATTTGCTAGCGTCTGGATGAACTTGTTCCTCCGGGGGTGGTGGGGGTGTGAGTGGACTGCTCTCAGGGAGAAATAAGACATAAGACCAGCGCTTATATCCTGTCCCAGTGCAGAAGAATGGACTAAACGCTTTGACCGGGTGACAAATGAGCCAGCAGTGCCTCCTAATTGCCCCTTCTATTTGCAGTTCATTCTTATCAATTTGCATTCCTAACCTCAAGCAGCTAATCGGCCATGGGTTTCCCTCACGTCTGTCTATTTTTACCCCGGAGGGAGAGGTAGAGTGAAGCGAGGCAGTATGGGAGCACTAATGCCAGAGGGAGGAGTTGAACTAACGTGGCTGAGCATGCACTAACAGACTTCAGTCATTCTCAGTTAGCTCATGTTAGCCTGTGCATCTGACCTGTTGCTCGCATTAACCCCTGCCAAAGCACAGCCGCCTGGCAGACTGTGAATGTGAATACTGTGTGCTTTGCATCCCTAACTCCTCTTCCCTCCATGTCTGTTCAGCTTTCTCTTTCTTTTTCTCCACCACATCCTGTTTCACTCATCACTACGTCATTTCATCCCACTAGCCCACGTTTAAGGTGCATAAGATACTTTAAAAATGGCCTTATGGTTTTGTTTTCACATATTTAGGCGCCATTTTTACCATTAACAACTAACCTCGCACTCATCGCCACTAATTTGAACCAACTGAAAACTTTTAGTCCTTATTATAGGAATATTACAGGTTCAGAGCTACGCTCAACTACACAACCCCTAAGGAGACATGGTGATGAAAAAAAATGACAGGGAAAGAAAAATGATATTTCAGTGCTTTTGCGTTTTCACAAAAGTATTGCATTCCTCTGAGAAACTTTGCATTCACTCCCAAAAGTGTTGCTTTTCCCAAAGAAGCTTTGTGCTCACTCACAATGTTTTTGAATTCTCTCGCAAGTATTGCATTTCCTCAAAAAACTTTGCATTCGCTCGATATATAGAAATATAGTCCCCCCACCTTGTATTATTTTTCATCAACACAACATTTTGGGAATGGATGCAACATTTCTTGGATGAAAGCAAAAGTTTTGCGAGGAAACGCAAAGTTTCGTGAATAAACACAAAGTTTCTCTGGAAAACAGCAAAGTTTTGTGAGTGAACACAAATTTTCTCTGGGAAACGACAAAGTTTTGTGAACAAATGCAGTTTCTTGGGGAAAAGGCAAAGTTTTGCGAGCGAACGCAAAGTTTCTTGGGGAACACGAAAGTTTTGCAAGCGAGCGCAATGTTTCATGGGAGGACACAAAAGGTTTGCGAGTAAGCACAAAGTTTCTCTGTGAAATGGCAAAGTTTTGCAAACAAATGGAAAGTTTCTTGGAGAAATGGCAAAGTTTTGAGAGCGAACACAAAGTTTCTCTGGGAAACAGCAAAGTTTTGAGAGTGAACACAAAGTTTCTCTGGGAAACGGCAAAGTTTTGCGAACAAATGCAGTTTCTTGGGGAAATGGCAAAGTTTTGCGAGCGAACACAAAGTTTCTTGGGGAACGCAAAAGTTTTGCAACCGTGCGCAATGTTTCATGGGAGGATGCAAAAGTTTTGCGAGTGAGCACAGTTTCTTGGGGAAATGGCAAAGTTTTGCAAACAAATAAAACGTTTCTCGGGGAAACTGCAAAGTTTTGCGAGCAAACACAAAGTTTCTCTGGGAAACGCCAAAGTTTTGTGAGCGAACACAAAGTTTCTCTGGGAAACGCCAAAGTTTTGTGAGCGAACACAAAGTTTCTCTGGGAAACGCCAAAGTTTTGTGAGCGAACACAAAGTTTCTCTGGGAAACGCCAAAGTTTTGAGAGTGAACACAAAGTTTCTCTGGGAAACGGCAAAGTTTTGCGAACAAATGCAGTTTCTTGGGGAAATGGCAAAGTTTTGCGAGCGAACACAAAGTTTCTTGGGGAACGCAAAAGTTTTGCAACCGTGCGCAATGTTTCATGGGAGGATGCAAAAGTTTTGCGAGTGAGCACAGTTTCTTGGGGAAATGGCAAAGTTTTGCAAACAAATAAAACGTTTCTCGGGGAAACTGCAAAGTTTTGCGAGCAAACACAAAGTTTCTTGGGAAAATGGCAAAGTTTTGCAAGCGAACACAAAGTTTCTTGGGGGGACGCAAAAGTTTTGCGAGCGAACACAAAGTTTCTTGGGAAAATGGCAAAGTTTTGCAAGCGAACACAAATTTCTTGGGGGGACACAAAAGTTTTGCGAGCGAACAAAGTTTCTTGGGAAAATGGCAAAGTTTTGCAAGCGAACACAAAGTTTCTTGGGAAAATGGCAAAGTTTTGCGAGCAAATGCAAACTTTTTTAAGCAAATGCAAAGTTTCTCTCAGAACACAAGTGTTTTGCGAGTTACCACAAAGTTTCTCGGGGAAACGCAAAGGTTTTGTGAGAACACAAAAGCATAACAATATAAGTATATTTTTTCCCACATCACCATGCCTCTTTAGGGGTTCTGTATTGAACTGATAGCATTTGTGGCATAATGTTGATTGCCACAAGAAAAATTCCAACTGTCCCTTGTTTTCATTAAAACAAAAAAATGCACCCACATTAATTAATCTGTTAAAGCTAGTTTATTATTTGAGCTCTAAAGCTCTTTCAGGCCTTTTTTCCTATGTTTAAGGGGTTTAACAAATTGTCACATTGTTTACATCTCTATACATTGAGTATCTTAACAATTACGATTTGGCCCCATTTACTTCCAATATAAGTGCCTCACTGTAGCCCAGATTTTTGAAAACAAGGGACAACTGGATATTATTTTTTAGTGGTGATCAATACTATGCTGTCAAATGAGCTTGTACTAAACCCGGAATATTCCTTTAAGCTCGCCCTCGAAAGTCTGATTGGACTTGTTTTTACATGCATAAACTTACACAGAAAATGAATAACGGTTACTTTTATTTTGAGAAAAGTCATGCCTAGTGCGCATGCCTGTTGACATCAAGACATCAGTTTACTACATAGTCACGTGACTACACTGCACTGGAAGGGAGTCACCGTTTGGCCCCATGTAGTGTATCCTGTGCCACCCGCTGGGCCTCACAGTCTCCCCTGCTGTCTCACCCACCTACCCAAACAAACCACCCCAACCCTCCTATCCACTCTCTCTCCTTTGCGCCAGCCTGTATCTCCATGACCTTGCGTTATTAAATTGCACTTATCAATCATTCTTGCCAGGGATGCCATCGCCTACCACATTAAAGAAGTCAGAGAAGTCTGGTTTCAGCAGCCCTGTGCCTTCGCAGACCGCTTCCCCTCGAACGGCATTCACACACCATCATCGACCTGTCATTACAGGACCCAGAGGTGAGGTCCCAACACCCCACCCTCCTCCAACTGCACCACTCTTCTTCCCCAAGCTCCTTATCCCAGCCAGCAGTTCTCCCACAATCCTTCAAATCCCAGTTTCCTTCACACCCCACACTGTCCCCTTGTAACACTAGACCGGACGAGTAGGAACCTGAAGTCTGAACGGACTCTGTATGAAGGGGCATTCACACTGACAGCGATTTGTAACATCAAAGCATCCAGACGTTTTTACAAGTTGGAGATGCAACTAATTTGAGTAGAGTTTAGCTTTATGCAAATGAGCAGGAACACGGTGTGGATATGGACTGGGATTTTTTTTTTTTTAATTCACAAGCTCTTGATTTGATTTCATTCTCATTAGAATCTGATTCAGTTCAAATTCAGTTCTGATTCAGTTAGATTCAGATTCAATTTGATTCATTTATGTATATTTCAATTACAATGTCTCTCAGCTAATGCTGTAAATTATACAGTGATCCTAGGTACATTACAAAATGATTCATTTTAAAAATGAGCAACAAAGCCCAAAATTGGAGGTTCAGTTGCCATTTAATTAATTTTATTTATTTATTTGAATTTTATAATCAGCACAACCAAAAACTACTCTGTGAATGTTTAAGTAAACTTTTAAATGTATTTATTGCCTAAAACTAGTATTTTATTAATGTGTAATTATAAAAAAAATTACATGAAGTTCATACATATTTTATTATATATTTATTTATTTATTTGCTTGCTGACTTAAATTATTTTATATAATATTCCATCATAGAAAGTAATGATAACTTATATAATTTATTAAAGTAACTTAAGTAACTTTTACTAAAGTAACTAAAGTTAATTCAGTAAGCGATGTTTGCAGATTTTGATTCACTTAAAGTAATTGTATTATTATGATTATTTGTTTATGAATTGGACTACACTGGTTACACTGTATGTTATTGATTTACTAAAAAGAGCTAGTTTAAAATAGTCTTATTTTTTGTGTGTATTTTGATTTGTTTTGTTTAAGTGTTTTTCTCAGTATTTTTGCTGTCAGTGTGAACTGGGCTTGAGGCAGTGCAAGTAAAAGTGAGGGAGAGATATATTTGTAGCTTGTTACAGTCAGACACTTGTTGACAAATACACTAAGGACGTGAGAGCGATCACTTTACGAGTGCAACCCGCAGTGTGTATCGCCTCGTCCGGCTGCTTTATTTACATGCGTTTAATGTAAACACTTAACCAGATCTCTGAGTGTGACTTACACATGGCTTGGTTTTCCAAGCGAACGAGGCTTTATCAGACAGAGGCCTGGATCAGGTTATCACGGCTGGATTGTCACTGGCTGTGAATGGGTTTGTCATAGATAAGGACGGTTTTTAATCAAACCCAAAGATGCGCATTGAGCAGCTACATATTGTTGTCTTCACTTGGTTGTGAGTTATTGTGAGGAAAATAAACTCCAGCCTGTTGGCTTGTTCGTAGTTTTCCATTGCATATTCAAAGCACATTTTGTCTAGTATTTGACAACCTTTGTACAAAAGTAAAGGTTTGTGTGGAAATTTACCTGTTTTTGCTTTTTCTCTGTCATTAATATTCTTCATTTGCTGGATGTAAAGCCGAATGGCTCACAGAATTGTTCTGAAGGGCCTGTTTCCAGCATCAGTTACTTTGAATATGTTGAAGTAGAAACCACAACTTAATTTGTGAGGCTAGTAGAATTAAATCACACTTGGAAGTGGTATCGCTGTCATGTGAATATTTTATGCCCACGTGGATGCGAGGCGCAAAATAGATTTAATATGCATACGCGGCGAGGCTTGTCGCCCCTTTAAGAGTACTTCTCAAAAGCTAAATCCATGAATCTATGATTGATTTAAACTTCCTCCCTCTTTTTCGAGACGTTAGTCAAACTCGGTTAGGTGGGGCGGCCGGAAATCTTCTTTTTCTAAAACCATTAAAGAATATTTAAAACCGCCTAAATCTGTCCTCCCTTTCAATTGACCGTGCCACTTCGTAACACTTGCTCTTCCCTCCTTATTCAAACTGGGTGAAGTGGAGACCTGTTGCATCAAAAAAAGCCTTTATTATCACCTTAGTTATTATTTTGATAATCCACCATTCAATGAAAGTTGGCAGCAATGGGCCGGTGGGGAAAAAAAGGTTGTAGAAAGCAAAAAAAAAAAAAAAAGATCAGTGAACCAACACGATTTGCAAAGTGGAACTAATCCGGAGCCTTTTCTATTATGCGCGGGTGGTGGCACAATGGCAACAGAGGAGCCGCGCTCAACCAGCTGCTGGAGCCTGCCTCCTTTTCAGCGCATCATTATCATTTCCATATTTGCTTTGGGAGGTATGTGTCCACTGGACCCCCCTCAGACTAACTTTTAGGGCCACCCACTACATCTGCGGCCGGCCTGTGCCTCTTTTGCCATCAGTGACACTATTTATCTTATTTATGCGTCACGTAACTATCAGTGGTAATAAATTTCATTTCCATTAAAATAATTATGTATATTAGTATACTTACGTTTATAATAATATGCTAATTATTTTATGTAAATATTAGTCGTTAATAATTGAATAAATAGGTATAAGTATTTATTATTAATGATTAGTAATAAAATAATACATAATATTAATACATGATAAAACAAATAATAAATAATAAAACAAATGGTATAATTTATAATTAAATAAAACAAAAACTACAGACTACACAAATTTACAGAACGCATTAGGAAATATATCATTTTTAAAAACTATTTATCTTGTTGCAGTTGGCTTTTTTATTTATTTATTTGTTATTATTAATTTTGTTTTGTTTAATATTTTTTTTGGCCTAATGTAACTATATCAATGTAACTGTATAACTATAATATCGCTTCATGGTCAACTGTATTAAATTTCATTTACACTGAAATAAAATAATTAGTGTATTTAAATATGTGAATATAAATACTTATGTAAATATTTAAATACGTTCATACACATTTTTATTATTTTTCTTTGTTTTAGAATTTTTTTGGCCTCACGTAACTATATTAATGTAACTGTATAACTGTATTATTGCTTCATGGTCAACTGTATTAAATTTCATTTACACTGAAGTAAATTAACTAGTATATTTAAATATGTGAATATACAAATGTAAATATTTCAAGTCATTTATACATATAAATTACTGTATTAAATAAATATGTAATAAAATATGTATTATTAATAATGAACAAAAATAAAATAAATAACTACAAGTAATTATTTAAAACATAATCTGCTTTTTTTTTTATTCTGCTGTTACTCATAGTCGGAGGCTTCTGTAAATATTTAGTTTACACCTAGGGTGATGTTTCAACTAAGTTTACTGGCTTAAACATTTAGCCACAACAAGGCTGAGTTTTGCGGCCCAGGTTCTCTTTGACCGTTAACACCATTTGATGCAGCATGTTTTTGAACATGGTGGTGCCACACTTGTGAGAACAGCCCGCTGGTTAATAAAGCACAAAGAGAAGTCATTTCTAAGGATCAGACTCTTCTCCTGGGGTTCCCATGATCTCCTGGTGTCTATAGTGAAGACACGGCTGCTCTCAAAGCCTCTGTTCTCGCTCTCACGCTTGTGTTCTGGTATTAGCCTCATCACCACCCCTTTTTAATTCATGAAGCTTCTTTCAGCACATCAGTGGGGTTTTCCGCATGTGCTACATGAATATTAAGGTGCATGAGACAGTGTCTCGCATTTAGCGTAACGGAGAACATTGAAGACGGAAGAGTTGACAGGCCTTGAGAGTGAATTATGTCGTCCAGCGGCTTTGACAACTCGAGACACGGTCAAACTTTGTTTACTTGCAAATTTCCGTCCAAATAACCCCCATTAAATGAATAAGAACATGACAAGGGAGCAAGCCATTTAAGTAATTGGCTATCGTTCCACAACACTTAGATTCTGTCAGCGAGTGAAGAAAAAAAGTGTTTTTTTCCTCTTCACTAATTGACTGGGGCTATTTGCATAATTGAGACGGTAGGTTTCGCTGTAGCTGACGTAAGCTGGTTACCAAACCTGTAACGCTGATCTACGGTTCGTTTGGCTCTAGAGAACCGACTCCGTGATGATTTAAAGGCAGAACAGGTAAGCATTTGTCCTTGCGAGGGCGAATGATTGACGATATTTGAAAAATTGTTTTGTTTGGCGAGGAGAAACGTCACGAAAGCCGTCCAGTCTCAACATGTTGCCTCCAGATAGATGCGGCGATGCCAGTTGGATCCACTTCTTAGAATAACGGAGCAGAAACCATATGCTGCTCAAGTGTTTCATTTAGTCAGCTCTTGGATTGCAGCTAGCGTCCGTGAATTTCATGGAAAAGGCCGTTTAATGCCATTTCTGGGCCAGTGGGTTTCCAAGTTCTGCTCTGGCTACATTTGGTGCGCTGTTTTATGAAAATATAATTTAAATTTAGCCTGTATTTTGTCATGTCATGATTTTTTTTTTTTTTGTTCATTTTACTGATTTCAGTCAACAGAAATAACATTTCAGCTGATGAAAATTAAACAAAATATAGAGGGATGGATGGATATGAGATAGATAGATAGATAGATAGATAGATAGATAGATAGATAGAAATGTATACTTTTTCATAAATATTCTAAATTCTAATAAATTAATATAAATATTCCTCAAAAACCACATTGTTAATATTATGCAGTGTTTTATTTGTCATCACATTTTCATATATATATATATATATATATATATATATATATATATATATATATATATGTATATATATATTAATGTAAATAAGTGATTTATAGATAGAAATATAATTTTTTCTTAAATATGATTAATTATTAATATTATTAAATCTAATGAATGAATATAAATGTTCATCAAAAACATTAACATCATGCTGTGTTATCTTTTCTCATGGTCACATTTTCATAAAAAACGACTTATATTCTATTAAATGGATATATTAGCACATTTTGGTCAACATTAATTAAAATGTTGCGCTGTTTGAAAATTACGTTTTTGGAGCTTTAATTTCAGTGTGTGGACATTTTTTCTTTTTTTTTCCTTTTTTTTGTACATTTTTCAACTCCATTATTATTGACAAAGTAAAAAAAACGTAAGAACACTTTTATTGGTAATTGCGTTGACGAGATGATTTGGCTGGCAGTTTTTGTGTATGCTGGTTCTGAATGTGTGTGTGTTTGTTAGCGTTTGTGCTAAGTGTGAGAGTGTCGTCCACTCAAATCCTGACTCAGCCTTGTAAAGGGTGTGTCTCAGCGGGGTTCGGTCTCTGCGGCAGCGCCTCGGGCTAATCCAATCCGCCAGGGACGGTAAAGACACCGCGTGCGTGTCTTCGCATCTCCTTCATAAAAGTTTGCGTCCTACCCCCAACAGAAAGAGCCGGGTCGTGAAAAGACAGCGTTGGGAAAGGTAAGACGGAGAACGACACCAAAAGAAGGGCAGGAGGGAGTCGTCCATTCCATTATTACTGTAAATACAATGGCTACATCGCAGCCCCAGCGTCCAGAGTTTCCAGTCACCCTCTATTGACAGAGCCATAAATCAAGGCCAGAGCTAAGTGAATTACTGCAGCAGGGGGCTGTGGTTTTAACAATGTTTATGTAGTATCAGCTTACCATCTCTCCTGAAAGAGAGCGAGAGATTGGAGAGGGTGAGTGCGGAGTCTTATTAACTCCGCTGCGATACATCACGGCTTAAAGACCCCGCGCTGCCGCACATCCCAGGCATTATACTAATAACCAATAACCGAATATTACCTCTATTAAGAGCCGCCTAATTAGATTGTGCCGGTTACAATTAAATACTTGATAAAGTTCGATCCATTAAAGGACTGTCAGTGAAGGCCTGCCAGCAAGGTGCGAGAGAGAGCCGAGGACCGATGCGTCACCGAGACATTTAATTAGTCGCATCGGTCATAATGACGCTGGATGAAAGAAGGATCTGGCGCCCGTTATGGTACCAAGTACTGCGCTCTTTTGCTCTCCATCGGTGCTCGTGCGGTTTTCAAGTGTTGACTGAACAGCTGGTTGTTGCGGTGCCTACCCATTGTTATGAACAGGTGCATGCATTGTGTGTGAGTGTGCGCTGTCACGGACCTTCTGAGTTGGAGTAGATGCCATTTTTAATTTGATTTGAACAACGACATGGCCGTGTGGGATAAAAGTATGGCCTGTGTAATATGGCGGAATGGCTTTCAGAAATAAATTCATTCAGAAAATGAGTATTTGATCTTGAAACCATTTCACAGTCTGTTCTTAAGTGGTTCCACAGTTATTAGCATTGTAAATCTAGCATTTTTTATATATTTTTAGTTTGAAAAAATGTAGCACACATTTAACGCACACACCATACTTTGTATTTTATTACATTGGCATTAAATCACAGGAAACTGTTTAACACTGCTGTAGCAAATATTTCTAATCAAACAGCTGAGGGACCAACATGTTTTCTCAATATTTTTTTCCTACTTTGGAAAGTCATAGAAATGATATCATGGATTTTTGTTTTGCTGTTGGTGCAAATGAGAAAGCAAATATATATATTTGTCATAGTTTGTTCACCACTATAGAAGTTTACACAACTTTGATGACTTCTGCTTATCAGAGCCCTGGAAATGTGAAAAGTGTCCATTATTTACTCACCCAGATGTTGTTCCAAACCAAACCTGTATGATGTACTTTCTGAGAAACCCAAAAGAAACCACTCGTCCTTGCAATTAAAATCAATGTTGTTCCAATGTTGTTGTTTTGGACCCCATTGACATTCACTGTATGGACAAAAACAGTTGAAACATCTTCACAATATCTTCAAAATATCTTCTCACACTCATGTCATTCCAAAACTGTATGCCTTAATTTCTGAGAAACCCAAAAGGAACCTTTCATCCTTACAATTAAAGTCAGCGTTGCTCCAATGTTGTAGTTTTGGACCCCATTGACTTTCATTATATGGACAAAAAAGTTGAAACATCTTCAAAATATCGTCTCACCCTAATGTCATTCCAAAACTGTATGCCTTGATTTCTGAGAAACCCAAAATAAACCTTTCATCCTTACAATTAAAGTCAGTATTGTTCCAATGTTGTTGTTTTGGACCTCATTGACTTTCATTATATGCACAAAAACAGTTGAAACATCTTCAAAATATCGTCTCACCCTAATGTTATTCCAAACCTGTATGACTTAATTTCTGAGAAATCCAAAAGGAAAACTGTTATCCTCACAATTAAAGTCAGTGTTGTTCTACTGCTTTTCTTCAATATCTTCTTTTGAGTTCTGTGAAAGTCAGTCACTCAGTCATACAGGTTTGGAACGACTTGAGGTTGAGTAGATATTCAACAGACTTTATTTCTGTCCATCACAGCCTCATTTTTATTTCTATTAAATCAAAACGGCATCCATCCTCACTAAAATTCCTCTGCGTCCCCTTGCGAGCGTGTGTGTGTGTGGTTATTTTGAACCAGTAAGCCCATAAAAACACTCCACCTTTGTGTGTCCATCCCCATCTGCATGAGCAATCCAACCAAGCACAAACCCACCACAACATCCACATCCTTTCTTCACGGAGACCCTCTTCTCCATCCTTCCACTCCGTCGTTTTCTGACCGAGCTCCTCTGTCTCTTTGCAGCGAGTCCTCACGCCACGCCGTCAAGTCTTCATTTCCCGACGTCGCCAATCATCCAGCAGCCTGGCTCGTACTTCTCCCACCACGCCATCCGCTACCACCCCCAGGAGACGCTCAAGGAGTTTGTCCAACTTGTCTGCCCTGACAGTGGTCAGCAAGCTGGTCAGGTGGGCTTCCTTAATGTAAGAAGGAGCATTTTTGTACATACATACACACTCCTACTACTTTCTCATCATGTTTTGTATCCATATAGACACCTAGTTGGCTGGATTGTCTTGTTTGTAGTGATTTTGTTTTTTTTCTGTGTTGATCATTTGTGCAGTGCAGTTGATGCTAGAATCATACGTACAACAGGATGGATAGAAAGATTATATACGAGAATAGCACTTATACCCTAAACTTACTCCACACAAGTATGTACATTTCTAGCTACACATGGTCTTAAATAAATTCAAATCATTATGCAAGGCATTCTTAATGCTGCCACAAGGGACACTATTTCAGGCATTAGAGAAAGCGGTCTTCTTTTATAGTAAGTTTCTTTTTTTCTAAGTAAATTACTGTAATGGCAGACACTATCTTCGTAGTTGAAGTTAGTTAATGTAGACATCCGAAGCTAACTCTAGCGCCCCCTGTACTGATGTTTATTAATGCACATTAAAATACAAAACTACAACAAAAAATATATTTTTCATTATATAGTTAATTGTATTTATTAACATATAATGTAAATTTTATTATTTGAAATAACTATTATGTATATATCATAAATGTGAATTTTGAAGTCTCAAAACAAAATCAAAAACATGTATGTGTATGTTAACAACATTTAGCCCTTTAAACTAAAAATTACTTGACACCACACATATATATTGTGGATATATATATATATATATATATATATACATATATATTAATTGTGATTAATCGCTTAATTGTGATTAATCGCTTCCAAAATAAAATTTTGTCTATAAATGAAGAATATATGTATATATATATTTTTCTTCATTTATAGACAAACTTTTATTTTGTATACATATACACAGTACAAACACATTATGTAAACACAAACTTTTATTTTAGATGCGATTAATTGCGATATATATATATGTGTGTGTGTGTGTGTGTGTGTATACATATCTATGTATATTCTCAAAATTATAAATGTGAAAATGTGATATAGAAATCCCAATCCTTTTGAGAGGTTGACCCAGCTCTGGCCAAACTGCTGTGGCCCTGACGGCCGGAGGAGGGACAGCGAACAGTTCGAGTCATAGATTATGAACGGTGAAGTGAGCAAAGCAGCAGATTTTTTTTTTATCGCTAGGAGCAGCGAAAAATTGCTGAGCACATTCTCCTGACGCACACATGTGCGATACTTCTGTTGTGCCTGCTGGTCATACGTGTCCAGAAGTTGATACTCAGAGTGTGTTTTCATGTTTTTTTCTGTCCTCTTTCTATCCAGCCCAACGGGAGCAGTCAAGGGAAGGTGCACAACCCGTTCCTGCCCACCCCCATGTTGCCGCCTCCTCCGCCTCCCCCGATGGCGCGACCCGTGCCCCTGCCCGTGCCAGACTCCAAACCTCCCTCCACCTCCACCGAGGGAGGCGGCAACTCCCCCACCTCGCCAAGTGAGTACTACGGCCCATCACCTGCCGTCACACACACTCAACACTTGATCCCGAACGTAAAGTGTCTCGGGTTTCCCAAGCATGTGAAAGCTTATCTTCAGTGTTTTTCATAATGAATAGAATTTCCCATCAAACATGCGCAGTGTCCGTATCAAGCCTTCCTCTCAACAGCTGTACTGCTCCCGATGCAATATTGATATTCATTGTGTGTGTGTGTGTGTGTGTGTGTGTGTGTGTGTGTGTGTGTGTGTGTTTGTGTGTGTTTAATTCACCACAGCCTACTCCACACCGAGCACGTCTCCCGCTCAGCGCTTTGTCAGCGTGGGCCCTAGAGACCCCAGCTTTGTAAATATCCCTCAGCAGCCTCAGGTGAGTACACATGCACAGATCCACTGAATCCCTGAAAGTCCATCAAGAGTGCTTGTTGTCTGTCATAATAGGCTTTCAGCGCTGTTATGCCAGCTGATATAACTCCCTCACTCGCTGTGAGAGCTCATAGCTGATTTATTGTGTGTAATTGGCATGTTCAGACTCGGATTCAACAGTACGGTGGCCGCAACCTTGATTTATACCCCTCACACACATGTACAATCGCTTGCTTGCTACAGATTAGTTGTCATATGGTACAATTTATAATTTGACATGGCTGTTACAATATTTGGCCACTTTGAGGTTGTCAGGATCAGCCAATAACTGATAAAAACGGGCTGTTAATCTTCAGTGAACATTTACACAACGTTTATTCAACGTTTACTCAAGCATAAACATTTTGTAATGACTTATAGTAGAAACTGGCACAAGAAAATACTAGATGTTTTAGTTCTTCTCGTGCTTGTTCCCAAGTTAGTTCTGTGTTGAGTAAATGTTTAAACATTCGTTCATTTTTCGGTTTCAAATGATTAATGCAGTTTGTGCATTAGGCCTTCCTAGTTCACCTAAAAATTTAAATTTTGTCATTATTTACACTCATGTCGTTCCAAACTTGTATGAGTTTCTTTGTTATGTTGAACATAAAAAGAAGATATTTTGAAGAATGCTGGCTATCAAACAGCTGTTGGGCCCTTTTGACTTCTATAGTATTTCTTTCCCTACTATGGAAGTCAATGGGGACCAACAACTGTTTGATTCTTCAGAATATCTTCTTTTGTGTTTAACATGAGAAAGAAATTATTCAGGTTTGGAACGACATGAGGGTGAGTAAATGATGACAAAAGTTTCATTTTTGGATGAACTATTCCTTTAATACAGTTTGAAATGACTTGTTACGATATTTGGCTGTTCTGAGGCGGTCAGGATCAGCCGATGTTCAATAACAAATAAGATGTTAAACTTCAGTGAACATTTATGAAACATTTACTCAACATTTACTCAAACTTAAATGTTTTGTGATACAGAAAAGACTTAATTTAATTACAAAATAAATGTAAAAAATCTGTTAAAGTTACTGAGAAAAAAATGTGTGATTAAATTACAGTTACTTATGAAAATGTTAACAATTACAAAAGGGGTAACATCTGAATATTTTCTGTTAAAATCTAGGATATGAATAATATTAATATGTTGCTTTGTCTGTTTTTGATTTGCTCGATGCCTCCTGCCATGTAAAGTACTTTATATAAAGCAATGCTATTCTGATGAACAGAAATTTATGTGTAAACGTTCAAGTTAGTTTCATGTCAAAAAAAAACATTTAGACACTTAAGCCTTACTTAAAATTTATGAGTGCAATTGCATTAGATATAAGATTTCAAACCAGCTAGCATTTATTTTAATACTAAAACAACATAAACACAAATTTCAAGAAGCCTTCTCATATAAAGTAGGTATCAAGTGATCAAACAATATATATTATACTAGTCTGTAGTTATCAGGTTGTGCATAAGGCATTTAAAACTCATATCGCGCAACCGCTACTATTAATATATTCATAAATGGACATCAGGATCACCCTGTTAATGTAAATGAACTTGTGTTTGTTTTTTGCAGTCGTGTAAATGCCGACTGTAACCTTAATCGTCACACACACATATCTACAATGACAAATATAGCCTGTACTGCCACCTGCTCTTGCACAAACAAACAAAAAAAGAGCATGTTACCTCTGTAAACGCAGCTATAACACACCAACAACACACACACACAGCTCAACACTCAAGACTGGATTGGATCAGATTGTGTGTGTGTGTGTGTGTGTGTGTGTGTGTGTGTGTGTGTGTGTGTGATATGTCCGGAGGCCTGCAGCAGCCTCCCATCGATTTATTGACTGTGTCGCAGGCCGCAAGACACGCATCCCCCAGTAGAATGGAGGCAGGTGTTTGTCAGGCCGACTGGGAGGGGAGCGGGGGGTTGTTATTATTTATTGTTTGTATTTATTTATTACTCCTGCCCGCCTCTGCCTCCCCTTCTCTCTCTCTCTCTTTCTCTCTCTCTGTCCTTCTCTCTATCACCTTTTCCTGTCTCCCTCCCTTTTTTCTTTCGATCTCAGGTGGTGCCTAAGGTTCAGGCTTTCTATTTGTTTATCTATCTATACTTAAGATTGCTACCACTACTTATCTGTTCTTATGCTTGTTGCCTATTTAGGGTTTGACAACTGGAGTTGTTATAGTTTTGAAAAAAAAAATAGTTTTTTTTCCCCCTCTATTCTTTTTGACTTTATTACTGTTTAGTTAGTTTTTCTTTAGCTACTTTTAATAATAATTTAATAATAATAATAAGTTAAAGACCCTAATGTAATTCTTTTAAAATACGAATTTATATATATATATATATATATATATATATATATATATATATATATATGTGTGTGTGTGTGTGTGTGTGTGTGTATATG